>CM033115.1:8724664-9324664 GCA_019321725.1 Paulownia fortunei | reverse complement strand
GAGGTGTGGATATAGAGGAAAGCAACATGGATTCATAAGCAAATCAATTTCTTGTCTGAATACGATCTGAATTATTGTAACAACTTCATTAGCATGAGTGCTATTAATTTAGGTATTTCGTGAATCTTATGTTTATTTATTAAGAGAGTAATTTAGAACACAGTCGATCCATAACTTCGAATTTGGGATTACATGTTTAATAGTTTATGGATGTTTTAAATTTTTAAATTTCCACCTTGTAAAGATCGAGTGATTTTGCAAATCCAGCAGCCTATGGAATATATAAAAATGTCAAATTTATTGAAATAAATGTATTAAACTCAATTTTCATCTGTATAATATAGGCCTCACTTCAAATGTGCCCATGAACTTCTAAAAACTTCAACTACCCTGCTATTATTCAACATTATATTTAATTGGACAAACTGCCATAATCTCATATGCAATTTGGAACCCCAAAAAATGAAATTTCCATCAATTACCCCCTGAATAATATATTTCAAAATAAAAAATAAGAAAATAAATTCAAAACAAACTTTAGGAAATAATAAATTCATAAAAATGATAGAAAATTTAACCATATATGGATATCTAAGGTGTGGATACCGATAGATGAATTATGCTTGTAACTCTAAGGTGAATAGATTTGTAAAAGGGGCAGGATGAACGCTTTGAGTTGTTCCTATCCACATCATCAAACTGAAGTATATCAAGTAATGTTTGAAAAATCCCCTACATAAAGCAATTAAAATTCCTAACCGATCAATCCCAATGGTAGCATAAATTATTATTCACATGTGATGTTTATTGATTTTATTTAAAATTTTGTTTGTCACTGCGGTATTGTATTTGAGAGCATACGACCCCAATAATAGTGTTCGAGCCTAGGTTTTATTGTGCTAACTACTTTCATGATTATGTTTTATGAACATATATGATAAAAAAATGTTGTGCATTTTTATTTGGGATCTAAACTTTGAATCATTGTTTTTTAAAATTGTTTAAAAATGTATGAACACGGCACATACGATATACTGCTTATCATCGCAAATGAGTCACAAAGGCTAACTACCGCGTGAGGTAGCACCCGTCAGGCATTAGCTAATGGAAGAGCGCACGCCAGATAGGAGTGGTAATGTGTCACTCACCTACCTTGGCAATGGGGCTACTGAAGTAAGCCCTGTAGTTTCAAGAAATCACCATCAAGAAAATGTTCTTACCGGCGGGAATTGACTGTGGCATTAGCCAATGGCACATGATTGGCCGCCACAACGTATGCCATCTTATAATGGCTCTGAGCAATTGTCAAGCCCCGAACTGGAACCATGACACCACAAACTTTTGGAAACATCTCAAAAGCCTGCAAGGCAAGCCCTATATTTTCATTATATTCAAAGATCAAACATTAGTATAGAGCTTCTATACTTCAAATTATTTAAAAATTATAAATCAACATAATTCTTATATCAAATATACCAATAATTAGGGCTGTAATCAAACCGAATCAAGCCGAATAGAAAAAAGTTCGAGCTCGGCTCGTTTAAATTTTTCATAGGCTCGAGCTCGATTCGAGCTTTTATAGTTAAGTTTGAGCTTGGTTTGTTTGAAAATTATTAAGCTGGCAAACGGCTCGAGCTCGATTTGAAAATCACTCATTTAGTATGTTAAACAAGCTTAGTTCGAGCTCGACTCATTAAGCATAAAATCAAACTCGAGTTCAGGCTCGTTTGCGAGCTCATTGAGCATACAATGAAGCTCGAGTTCAGGCTCATTTTCAAGCTCATTAAGCATACAATTGAGCTCGATAAGCACATTTTATTTCAAAAAATAGAAAACAACACATTTTATTTTATATTTTAATCTACATTTATTATTATTAATTAAAATTCTTAGTTTATGAATTATTTTAAATATAATTAATATATAAAATTTTAGTTTATTATTATAGTTTATCATCCTATGATTTAGAATTGAATTTAGTTGATTAGTTTAAGTATATTATTACACATTTATATTTTTATGTTTTTAAATTTTAAAGCAAAACAACTATCTAATCTTCTAACTAATTTAATTTAAATGTATTATCTTAAAGTATGATATTTGAGTAGTTTTTATTTTATTATTTTATATTTTTATTCTTCTTCTATCTTAAATTTTATTTATTATCTTAAGTTTGACTTTTATTTTTTATTTAATTATTCTAAATTATGGTTCTATAGTATATTATTAAATTTTGCTTATTATTCTAAGTTTATTATTATTAACTTGATTTTTTTATAAATGATGTAAAGTGTAGGTAGTATATAAAATTTTTGGTTGACTATTATAGTTTATCATCTTAGAATTTAGAATTGAGTTTTTTCTTAATTAATCTAAATTTATTACTCTCTATTAATAATCTTATTGTTAAATATTTTAAATGCAGCAAATTTATTCAGCATTCCTAATTTCATTTCTATGCCCATATAATTTTATTTTTGTATACTAATAAATTCGTGAATAATAATTCGTGATTCGAATTTTATTCGGATATAATACAAAAAAGATTAAAAAAAATATCATTGAATGACATGAATTCAGAGACAGGTATATTTTGTTAAATTAAAATGAACTTATAATTCAAAATTTAATCTTATTTTAATGAATTATCTTAAGTTGAAATTTAATTATTTATTTTGTATTTTAATCTACACTTATTATTATTAATTGAACTATTAGTTTATGAATTATTTTAAATATAGTTAAGATATAAAATTTTAGTTTATTATTATAGTTTATCATCCTAAAATTTAGAATTGAATTTAGTTGATTAGACTAAGTATATTATTACATATTTATACTTTTATATTTTTAAATTTTAAAGTGAAACAACTATCTAATCTTCTAACTAATTTTAATTTAATTATATTATCTTAAAGTATGATATTTGATTACTTTTTATTTTATTATTTTATTTTTTATTTATTCTAAATCGATGCTTCTATAGTGTATTATTAAATTTTATTTATTGCTCTAAGTTGATTAATCTAAATTCACTATTCTCTATTTATGTTCTTATTTTTAAATATTTTAAATATATGAAAATTTATTAATTTCAAGTAGGTCATACTCTAGATGTTTCATAAATCATAATAAGAGTTGGTTTTATTTTATTAGCCTAATTTTAATAATTATTCTAAGTTTGTATTCTTATTTTATTAATTATCTTAGTTATATATAATTTTTCAATTAATTATTCTAAATATACAATTATAAGATTTGCATTAAATTTTATTTATTGATTATGTTAGTCCTTAAAGAATATTTTAATATGTTTGATTATACAAAAATATAGTTAGCTCAGCGATGTAAGTTTTCACATTTTTTTCAAAGGTATTGTGTTCGATTCCATTGAAAAACTTTGTGTTTAAGATTTTTATAATTTTATTGAGCCTATTATCGAACTTCTAAATGAGACACTAGCAAACATGTTTGTGAACTTATCAAACAAGTCAGGCTCGCGAATAGGCTTGTGAGTTTATAAACGAGTCGAGCTCAAGCTCGTGAACAGGCTTGCGAGCATATAAAGGAGCTGAGCTCGAGCTCGAGCTCGTGAACATATAAACGAGCAGACTCGCAAACGAATGAGTCAAATACTATTAGGCTCGAGTTCAGCTCGTTAAAGTTATCGATCGATCTCGAATGAATTTTTTTTTCGAGTTGAGATCTAAATAGCTCACGAGCGGCTTGGTTCATTTATATCCCTACCAATAATTCATCAACAATCCATCTGAAACAAAAAAAAATAAAATTATAAGCATAGTTATATCTAAATTCGACCTCTAATGAGTCACAGAAAAATAATAAATTCTTATTATTAGAATTTATCTATGAAATAATTCTAAAGTAATAAAGTTGCAAGCTCTAGCTGCTTCCATATACTTCCTCATAATCCTAGAATTATTACCAATCAACTATGCCTCAATCATTGAAATAAAGCATAACTGAAGCATATAATAAGAATTATTCATATTCGTGCAATCATGCTATTTGTATGGAATAATTCAATAATGCACATTGATTAGATGCATATTGATGAAAAATGCTTATTATTAGCTATGTAGGAGAGAATTAAGAATTGTGCATTACAATTTTTCCTTCCTTATAAAAATTTTGTCCTCGAAATTTTAAGTACCAAATAATTCAGGATACTTACTCTGCATTTCCTCTTCTCTTTCCCATGTGGCCTTTTCTACAAAATGATTCCTCCATAATACTTTAACAAGTCGAATCTTTTTTGTTCTCAACTCTTTTTCCTTATGATCTAGAATTTGCATTGATTTCTCTTCATAGGCTAAATCAGGAGTCAATTCCAACGATTCATAACTCAACATATGAGAGGGGTTTGAAATGTACTTCCTCAACATAGGCACATGGAACACATTGTGTACACTAGATAATGGCAGAGGTAAAGCCACTTTATAAGCTTTACCACCAACTTTTTCGAGAATCTTGAATTGGTCGAGATACCTTGGGCTTAGTTTTCCTTTCTTTCCAAATCTCAGGACACCTTTCATGGGAGCTACTTTTAAGAACACATAATCCCCAATAGCAAACTCTAGATCTTTTCTCCGTTTATCTGCATAACTTTTCTGTCTACTTTGCTCGATCTTCATTCTCTCTCGTATCTTCTCCACTATTGTAGCGGTATGTTGAACTATTTCTGGACCAAGTAGGTTTTGTTCTCCAACTTCATCCAAATAAACTGGAGATCTACATTTCCTTCCATACAATGCTTCATAAGGCGTCATTCCAATTGTTGATTGGTAGCTATTATTATAAGTAAACTCCACTAATGGAAGCTTAGCATCCCAACTCCCTTGAAAATCTAAAACACAAGCTCTTAACTTATCCTCTAATATCTAAATAACCCTCTCTAATTGCCCGTCACTTTGTGGATGAAATGTTGTACTGAATGCAAGTTTTGTTTCCATGGCACTATGTAAGCTTTTCCAAAATCTAGATGTAAACTTAGGATCTCTATCAGACACTATTGAAATTGGCATCCCATGTAACCTGACTATCTCTTTAATATATTATTGAGCATACTGGTCCATATTGTGTGCGGATTTCACTGGAAGAAAATGGGCTGATTTAATTAATCTATCGACAATCACCCATATGGAATTATACCTCTTTTATGTTATAGGTAATCCTAGCACAAAGTCCATTGTAATTTGCTCTCATTTCCACTCTAGAATCAACAAGGCTTCAACAACCCTGATGGTCTTTGATGTTCAATCTTAACTTGTTGATAAGTTAGACATTCAGCCACAAATTTTGCTATATCTCTCTTCATTTTAGGCCACCAATAATGTTGTTGTAAGTCCTTATACATTTTTGTGCTACCTGGGTGTACCGAGTAAGGAGTAGTATGAGCTTCTTCTAAAATATCTGCTTTCATGACCTTGTCAAATAGCACACACAGTCTCCCTTTATATCAAATAATCCCATCATCAATAATAAAGAAGTCTGGCCTCTTTCCAGCCTCAATCATTCTTTTCAATCTATACAAATGCATGTCCACCTTTTAACCTTCTCTGATTCTATCTTGAAATGCAGGTCTCAATACTAAGGCTGACAACGAATACTTTTTCCCTTTAGGTACAATTTCAAGCTCTAATCTCTGCAAATCCAGTAATATTGACTTTTATATAACAAAAAGAGAAAATGTGGATTTTCTGTTCAATGCATCTGCAACCACATTCGCTTTACCAGGATGATAGTTGATCACACAATCATAATCCTTCACAAGTTCTAACCATCTTCTTTATCTCATATTCAGCTCTTTTTGAGTAAAGAAGTACTTCAAACTCTTATGATCTATGTATATTTCACACTTCTCACCATACAAATAATGTCTCTAAATTTTTAAGCTAAATATCATAGCAGCAAGTTCCAAATCATGGGTTAGATAATTCTTTTCATATTCCTTCAATTGCCTTGAAGCATAGGTTATTACCTTCCCATTTTGCATTAAAACAGCACCCAAACCATTTTTTGAAGCATCGCTATACACCACGAATCCACCAATTCCAGTTGAAATGGTAAGAACATGAGTTGTAGTCAATTTATGTTTTAGTTCTCGAAAACTTTTTTCACAAGCATCGGTCCGCAAGAACTTCACATTCTTTCTTGTCAACATTGTCATTGGAGTTGCTATCTTTGACAGCCCCTGAACAAATCATCGATAGTACCCTATTAATCCTAAGAAACTTCTTACTTCTCATACATTTGTTGGTGTTGGCCACTTAATGACAACTTCTACCTTACTCGAATCAACAGAAATACCATCCTTGGATACTACATGACCTAGGAATACCACTTGTTCAAGCCAAAACTCACACTTCTTGAATTTAGCATATAACTGTTTTTCCTTAAGAACTTGCAGCACAATCTTCAAATGTTCTTTGTGCTCTTCTTTATCCCGTGAATAAATTAGGATATCATCAATGAACACAATCATAAATTTATCAAGATATTGCTTGAACACCTTATTCATTAGATCCATAAAAGCTGCAGGGGCATTGGTTAAACCAAAAGGCATCACTAGAAATTTATAATGTCCATACCTTGTTCGGAATGCAGTCTTTGTTATGTCTTCTTTCTTAATCTTTAATTGATGATACCCAGAACGCAAATCAATCTTAGAAAATACAGATGCTCCCTGCAATTGATCAAACAAATTATCTATTCTTAGAAGTGGATACTTAGTCTTGATTGTTACTTTATTCAACTCTCTATAATCAATGCACAACCGCAATGTACCATCCTTCTTTTTCACGAACAACATAGGTGCTCCCCAAGGAGAATAACTAGGGCGAATAAAACCCTTATATTGCAATTGAACTTTTAACTCTTTCAATTATGTTGGTGCCATTCAGTATGGTGCTTTAGAAATAGGAGTAACTCCTGGCATAACATCAACCACAAATTCAATCTCTCGATTCGGTGGTAGTCCCGGTAAATAATCTGAAAATACCTCAAGAAATTCTTAAACCACATCTACATTTTCTGGCTTCAATTATGCTTTAATTGAGGTGTCCAGAACACTTGACAAATATCCAACACAACCTTTATTCAACATCTTTTGAGCTTTCAAAGTAGATATAATTGGTAAGGACCGTGAGAATAAGGTACCACTAAACATAAACTATTCTTCTCCAGGTGGCTGAAAAATCACAATCTTCTTGTTACAATCAATTGTTGTATGATATTTGGTAAGCCAATCCATACCAGAATGACCTCAAAATTTGGCATCGACAAAATAACGAGATCTGCATAGAGAGTCCTATCACTAATCTGAATAGAATAAGCCCTTAACATTTGGTTAGAATCTATTTTTTCTCCGGATGGAACACTCACACTGTACCTTACTTTTAATAAATTTGGTGTAATGCCCAATTTTCTCACAAATGCACATGATGCAAATGAATGCGTAGATCCATAATCTATCAATGCAATTGCAGGTGTCCCAGAAATTAAAATAATACCTATGACTATAGAAGCATATGTATCGGCTTGTTCTTGTGTCATTGTATACACTTTGCCCTGAACTTTCCCCTATACTGTTGGGCAATCCTTCGCTATATGTCCAAGCTCTTTACACTTAAAGCAACGATTAGTACCACTATAGCATTCCCCAAAATGATTCTTCCCACACTTAGCACATTTAGGCCTTTCAACTGTAGTAGAAGTCTGTCCAACTCTAGGATGCTTTTCATTCCCTTGGCTTAATTTTTGCTCTCCTTTCTTCCATTGGTTTAGATTTCTTGAAGTGAATACTTGCTTCTTTTGTTGATGGAATTTCTCAATCTCTTTCTTATCTAAGTCAGCCATCAAAGCTTTGTCCACCAGTTCTCTAAATTCTATTACTGAAGACATTCTTACATCTCTTATAATTTTAGGATTAAGGCCCCTCAAGAAATGATCCATCTTCTCATTGTTGTCTCTGGCGATGTATGGTACATACTTGCAACCCTGTTCAAATTTTCTCACATAATTACATACAGACATCCCTCCTTGTTTAACTCCAAGAATTCTTTTACTCTGAGTGACCTAGCATCCCTAGTGAAATACTTATCATAAAAGATTGTATTAAACCTCTCCAAAGTTAGCTCTTCTATATTCACTGCAAGTTTAGCTCCTTCCCACTAGGTTCTGACATCCTTCTTCAACAAGAAAATTGCATAGAGTACCTTCTCAGCTTCATCAATTTCCATGTAGTCAAAGATAGTGTCCAATGATTTAACACATTCCTCTGCAACCATAGGATCAGACCCGCCAGTAAAATCAATAGGTTACATCTTTCTAAACTTCTTATATACAGCCTATGGATGATCCTGTTAAGCTTATGGTGGAGGAAGTTGCTGATTTTGTTCTTGGTTTCTTTGTTGCAGATCTAGCAATTGTTGTATCTATTCACCATGTATTCTAATCTGTTGTTGAATGAGATCAGTCAAATTGTTCACCACACTATGATTACCCTCACGATCATCCATTATCTTCTTTTTTTGGTGCCATGACCTGATATGCATTGCCCAATCTCATTCCATTCATTAGCCAATAATAAATGCATAATCATGACAATAACCTAAAATAAAATCTAATCAAGTAAACATAAAAGCAGATAAACAAATAGTTGATTGAGTTTCCTAGCCAGGATGTGTTCATATGCCTTCTTCTTTCTATTGACTAAACCTCCGCTCTGATACCACAAACTGTAACACCCTTTAACCTAACTGCAGAACCTAAACAAGCTGGTACAATTAAGTCAAGAAATATTAATTTTTCATCAATACTAAAGTTATGATTTTAATAAAAGTTCTCATTTTTAGCTATAAGAGAGAGCTTGAATCATTTTAAACACACTATATACATATATCAAAACTGAGTACATCCGTTTATAAAACCATAATAGAGCGGCTTATTTATAAACAAAATAGAGTTTTAAAAATAAATTACAAAACAGTTCGAAGCATAGCATATAAACAAATCTCTGTCCAACCGCTCTAGAGACACAATCAACCTCTAAACCTGTACATTTCTACCTGCATCACATAAATTTAATGAGTTAAACACTCAGTAAGGTGAAACTGATGCAATAACAAATAACATTTATGCACATCTCATAAATCATTAAATGCATTATTCCATTTAATAACTTTCATTCATAAATCATTATTTAGGGCCCTTGAAATGTGGTACCTAACTAATAGCGATATAATGTGATTTTCGGAACCTGTTCATAATGATTGGCCAATAAGAGAACTAATATGGAGTTTCCAAACTTGGTCTTTCAACCTCAGATATTAGTCATATTCTGTCTCATTCATTGTGACTTTCCTATACTATTGTTTCAATCTCAAGTATTTGCCACCATTTATTGGGTTCGTCGATCCCTCCCACGTCCCTTGTCTACTCGACCATCAATCAAGTGCCATACTTTCTTTTCAAAAATCTCATTATATCCTTAATAGTATCATGCTTCATAAACCATAAATGCATCAAACATTACATCATTTCATAAATAATAACAATCACATTAAAATATGAACAACATTATATGATTCTTATGATATAGCGAATGAAAGCTTCAAATTACCTCAAGTCCACTTTGTGCCAAGTGAAAAGGCCAATCTCTTTGGAAGATGGGATGTGTTAAAGGCCTAACATAATCAAATCATGTACCTTTTAATATCCTTTTTATAAATCATATAGTCTATTCTAGTTAAAATCATAGACTTTTCAATCTTTTGTAAACAATTCTATATCAATTACATAACCTTAAAAATAATGCATACTCAATATTCTACTACTAATTCAAGACATTAAACATTAGGGCAACCATTAAATAACTAATAATTCAAACATAATTATTAGGCAGCCCACAAAACATAAACACAATTCGAATTAAAATGACGTAAACTTGGTTCTAACTTAAATTGATAGAACCTTCAATTAAGCAAACTAATTGCTATTGTTCACAATCATTTGTAGGCACCTTCAAATACAATATAATCATTACAAAATTAATAGAAATAAGTAAATTTAACAATTTCACAAGACTACCAATTTTGCTAAAACTAGCTTAACTAGCTTGGTTTTGGCTTCAAGTGTAACTTACTTAAGTTTTCAATCATACAAAAACATGCTAAAACATGTAACCATCCAAGATACTACAAATTCATCATAAGTTGGAATTAGGCTTCAAAATCAACGGTTTTCAAGCTTAAAAGGGTGGAAACTTGTTCTAGCTTGTGTTCTATGGATTCCTATAGATTGAATTCAATTTTTATGAGTATGAGAGTGTAGAAATTTAGGAGAAACTTAGGAGAATAAGGGCTGGTCGTTTTTGAGGTGCTTTCACAAGAAATATGGATGAAAATGATTTCTTTGACATTTCAAAGATAGGTAAGTGGAGGGCTATGATTGGTTGCATCATGCTTGGTGTCTTCTCATGCCAAAAGCCACGTTTATGTTCTAGGGAGATGATGAAAATTGATGTTTTGGTGTTATAATCAAGTGTAATGTGGTTTAGAATAATTTCATGCAACCTATTCAACCAACCAATCAAATTGCACCATTTTGCATACTTTTAGTTCTTAGCCAAATGTAATATATTTCAAGTAAATATTTAGGTAATTAATCACTTTAACATATAACTAGTATGGAGCAATACAAAAAATTCATTTCATGGCCATTCAACACATCAATCTACCTTAACCAAGATACCGAGCTTTTCACTACAAAAAGGCATTTAAGGAATATGTTAAATCAAGAATGAAAAGTTTGATCTCATATTTCATGTACTAATGCATGTTAAAGCATAACTGAAACATATAATAACAATTATTCATGTTTGTGCAATCATGCTATTTATATGCCACAATTCGATAATACACATTGATTAGATGCATATTAATGAAAAATATTTATTATTGGCTATGTAGGAGAAAATTGAGAATTGGGCATTATAGACTTGCTGAGCGAGCAACTAGAGCTCCTATAGGTTCTGAGGATTAGTGTACATGGATGATGACCTGTTAGTCTAATTGTTAGCTTATTTGATTTTGGAATCTACTGTATTACATTTTGGAACTTGTATTGTTTGTTACTTTTAAAACTTTTATGTACATGAGTATGTAAATATTGTGATTGTTATGGGTCTTCTGCAGGTATATATAAATTTGTTTATGAGTGAGAGAATAGTTTATTATTTATTTAGTTGTTATAAGGAGAAAAAAAATTATTATACTTGCACGCAGGTTCTATCATTCCAAATTACTATATATATATATAGTTGTGTAGTAATGGGGGTGTTACACTTCTTTTCTTTCTTAGGCTTTTTAGCCTTTGATCCAGAAGAAGATCCAACAAGTAGAACTGGTTTGTCCTTTTTAATGGTGGATGCTACAACTTTAAGGTTGCAAACCCAAGTGCAGGTTGTATTAAGTAATAAATTTCTCGTGAGTCCGAGGTCGATCCACATGGAAGTTGTTTGAAGAATTCAAGTTTATATTTCTAAAAAGATGGAGTTTATGTGAATCAAAAAATATGAACAATTAATGTATGTTGTAATTAAAGAAAAACCGAAGTAATAAAAGTATTAAGGATTAGGGATTCACTCTTGAGTTTTGGATATAGAAATGATTATTTATTCTTTTTACGTCTATTAATTGCCACAATAGGAATCCATACATAATGAAGGTTCCAATGAAAAGATATTATCAAATAACTCATGCAATAAGTTAATCATGATATTATCTTACTGTTGCGAATTATCTCTTAACGCCAGCACTTATTTATGAGATCAAACATTTATGCACACCTTCGTCAATAACAAGTCAAGATTTCACATTAGCAGTCGGTAGGGTAAAACCATATAATAAGCTAAATGAAACCACCTATTTGTTGTGCCATTGGAGATACATAAATCAAGAATCACCACAAAACAAATAAGATTTAGATCAAAAATAAAAATAATAATACAACATACTTAAATATTTTCTATCCTTATAACCATTCCTCTTTCTCCATCAAGAGGTTTACCCTTTTTCCTCTGCAAAATAAAATTTAGAAATACATAATAAAAGTAGCAAAGACTAAAAATATGAAAGAAACTTGAGAATGCATTTCTATTACAACTAGAAAACATACAAACTTGATAACTTAGCCTAAAGAAACCCTCTACCCCCCTTCTCTTACAAGCTTATTACATGACCTATTTATAGTACTTGGAGTAAGCTAGAGGCCAAAAAAATAATGGAGGGGTTAATCAAGTGGTATGCTAGTTGCCAAGAGTTGGTAAGTTGTTACACCAAGTTCTCACCCACTGAAATGAATTACATTGTTCGGTCAGATACAGCCAGATTTGAAGATGCGTAAAAAATTAAAATTGTAGATCTTTCGACATTGATATATTTTCATATATCTTTTGTCAAATTTGGCAGTCGAATGAAGAAGATATGATTAAATTATCGAGTCATATCCAAAAGCCGTCATTTAACAGCAGCAGCAACTTGCAGCCTATGTTTTTACCATTTTAACACATTTTCTCACTATCTTATCTTCTGCAAACTTATTTATTTATCTATTTTTATATAACATATCCAAAATTTTAGCCCAAAATAAATTTGGGCTTAAGAGATATAACCCAGTTGGTCAATACTGGGCTGAACTCTGATCTGAATTTTGGTGATCCATTTTGTGCAACTACTTGGATGAATTTTCTACTATAATCAAGACTGAATTAGGCTAAGCTTCCAATAGAGAAGTTGTACCTCTATCTCTTAGATTTCAAATGAAATAAGTTTCAGATCCATAGGGCTTTTGATCATGAAGTTATGCTCAAATTATAAAAACTGCACAAGTTTGAAAACATGCTTCCATTTATTCCCTAACACAAAATATTAATAAAATAATAATATTAACAAGAATAAAGCAAGAAAAGTATAAAGAATTTGATACAAAAATATGTCAGAATATGCACTTATCAGTGGACTCAGCCATCTTTATCATATTCACAAGCTCAACGAGGCTAGTCTCAATGTTGTGCATGATAATGTTGACAATAAAGGTGTCAAATGATGGAGATAGAGACTGCAGCAGAAGGTTCGTATAGAGTTCGTTCTCCATAACAACTCCAACGGACGCCAACCTTTCAATGAGGGCTATCATCTTCAATCCATGGTCATGGACTGAAGAGCCATTAGTCATCTTTCACCATACAACTCTTGTAAGTGAAGAAGGATCCCATAAACAGTATCTTGATCGTCATTCTGCCTCTGTAGTTCAATTGACATCAATGCCAACATGTAGCATTGAGCCTGCAGATTGTCATCTACATGACGTAGGTAATCTACATAAGCCTCTGAAGTAATATCCTCTGGAGGAACCGAAGGAGGTGCAGTGTC
Source organism: Paulownia fortunei (assembly GCA_019321725.1). Classification (NCBI taxonomy): domain Eukaryota; kingdom Viridiplantae; phylum Streptophyta; class Magnoliopsida; order Lamiales; family Paulowniaceae; genus Paulownia; species Paulownia fortunei. The sequence continues at coordinate 9,311,210 of CM033115.1, read as the reverse complement.
GAGAACATACACCCTCTTCCTACATTAAAGAACTATCTTCAGATTTCTTAGCTAATTGACAAAGTTAGGTCCAGTTAATTTATTTTGTTAAAGGATTGTTGTGAGTGGATTCTTTTCCATTTTAGTAGAATAATCTATAAAACATGTACGAAGTAGAAAATGAGTAAACTATAGAAAAAGCATATTCATTTAATATAAGGTCTTTAATACTAAATGTCATCCACTATTTTCTTCGAATTCCATAACCCGTAATGGAATTTCGGCAAATTGAATTTCCTAATAAGCTTGAGGTCCAATGAAAGTATTTCACACTCCAATTTTATGAGCCCATTAAATATTTCTACTGGTAGTCAACTATTTGACAATATAACTCTCAAGTTTGTTTTGCCTTATCTCTTCCCATATACCCCAATTTTATGAGCACATATGCGACTAATTGTCCAACAATACGCATCAAACATTCGTGTAGATAGAGCATCAAGATAACCCACGACTCATTGCCAACATAATGATGATTCCATCCCACGAGCATCTCAATGCTTGGTAGAGATCACTGTTTTCCAACACAAGACCACCCCACGACTCATGGCTAGTGATCAAGTGCGGTAGCAGTCGTCATGTCTCTACCTTCGATGGTAGGCGTGGAATGATATGACCTACCTAACTTGTCCATTTTTGTTTGAAATAGAATTTTCTAAAAATTCTTTTACTTAATTTTAGTAAATTAAGTGGGGTTTAAATTTTATCCAAGACCTTATTGTAATATAAATTTGGTTAGTTATTTAAAGCATGACATCATAATATCATTGAGCAAGCATAAAAGCATTAAATAAAATCTTAAGCATGCATCTAATACATACTTAAATAAATTGATGATCATAAATCAATCCTATGCGGTCTATTTGAGCCAAAAATGAACCTAAAATTAGTATAAGGGTAATAAAATAGAATAGAACATATTCTATTACATAATTGTATCACATACAAATATGGGCCTTCTTTGGAACCTCCTTCTTGATTCTCATTCGTCTTCTAAAGAAATAGAAAATTCTCACCATCTATTCTACTCTCTTATTAGAAAATTAAATAACTTATAGAGATGGAATAAGAGACTCGTAGACCTTATTTTAAAACCTAAAAACATTAAACAAAACCAATCACATTGGTCTAATGGCTCATGATCATCCCATATATGCTCATAATTAACGTCACATGCAATTATTTGAACATGTAAATTTACCAAGTTGTTAAACATAATTTTTGACTTTGGATAAATTTTAATTGCTTGAAAAATAGATTTTCTTTAAAAAAAATAAAATAATTCCAATTAAAAATTACAAAAAATATGCAAAATCAAATTTTACTTATTCTACATGAATTCAAGCAATTTAAAAACATGCATACATAAATCCAAAATTTACTGAATAAGCAAAACTGTGGCTTTGATACTATTGTTGGGTTCGCTATAATCACAGGGGCATACATAGTGAAAAATTAATTTTTTTATCAAACATAAATATATATATCCCCTCAATTCGAAAGTGATTCTAACGACCGCGTTTATTCAAGTGAAAATATAAATAAATAATAAATTCAAATTATACCTTTCTCGCACTCTAGTTGTTGTAGGGAATGAAACGATCAATTGCTTATCCTAGACTTTCAGAACTCACAGGGATCTAAGTGTCTCCCCTCTATCAGGTCTACAATATGAAAGAGCAACACCAATTAAAAAGATTAACTGGTATTCTTTTAATTGTTTACTAATCTACATTCGGAGTAAATTTTATCTTTTGATCCAATTGATGGATTAAGAACAAACTTTCAAGAACAATAAAGATTGATTTTTTAAGTTCTTGAAACTTGAATATAAAGAGAATATCAATAAACTAGTTTTCTTCTAAAGAACAAGAAAATCAAGATTTCAAAAAAATACTTTTTCTTTTTTTCTTCTCTTTTCTTGGGGAGAAAAATAGAAGACTTAGCAAAATAATTTTTGCTTATTATCATAGCTAATTTTCTGTCATCCCTATTTATAGGGGCTGAAAATTTGCTCCTACTCCGACTCTTGGAAAGTTTGTCAATTTTGAACTACTTCAAAATTTTATATTGAAAAGATTCCAAATCTTCCAACAACTTTTCTATTTTTCTCTTTCTTATGTATGTGGACTTACTTGAGACTACATTAATCATCAAAATTATCTACATACATTCTTGATATTAATTTGAACTCTTCAATTAATTATCAAGATAGATATGTCATAAATATATTCATATATTAAATAAATCCTAGTGGCTTATTTTTATCCCATAAAAATCAGTCACTATATTTATTTATTTATAAATATATTAATTAAATAAATCATATTTATTTAATTTATTTTTTTTATATTTTAGTGGGCTTCTTAAGTGATCCACGTTAAGTTTGGACTTGAACTTAAAAATCCACAAATCAATCCAATTGATTTAATCCCAAATTAATCAATTTAATTTACTCCATTTAAGCTTCATAATCAAATTAGGTCTAATTAAATAATCTAATTGCTTAATTGAATAATCTAATTTAACCATTACATTAAATAGAACCTTTAATTATCAATTAATCAATATTTATTAATTAATTCCCAACTATTAGAAAAATTCCAAAACTTAGAAATGTTACTTTCCATAAAGATATGTGACTTTCTTACGTTCACAACTAAGCTAATAGTGAGCTTACAACATTTGCAACTTATGAATAATAATTATTTCAATTAATTAATCTATTTTGAAATTAACTCCTTAATTCTAAGAACCTCATTATCCGTTAAAACACCTAGCAAGTAATCATTGCAAACTAGTCTTAAGTGAAATAGTAAGTAAACCTATTTCAGTTGCTTGTACCATACACATATGGTCCTTTCGACAACTAATCTCCTGATTGAATATAGGGTATGAATTATAAGTCAAAACTCTAAATGATTCAATAATTGTAATCCAATTTCAAGTTCCAATCATTCTGGATGAATTATGATTCATCTTGCCTTGGCCAAGGTCTTTGAATCACATTCTATGAAAATATAGGAGATTTCTTATTTAAGAAGACAAGTGTTGAATTCTATGTTGGCTACTGACAAACCTCCACGCACCCTAATGCAACACCAAACATAGATCCTTTGTGATTGTCAAGCAATCAAAAGATATATCAAAGTGCTACAGGATACATATAAGGCTACCATTATGTCTCAAATCCGAGAACTAGTCGTGTACTATCACAACATAGAAATTCTTATTTCGACAGGCAAAGCCTCCAGCTAAGAATTTCTTGCAGGCCATGTTCGGTGTACTTGTTCCCTAATAAGCACCCATATACATGCACTGATGTCTTTACACTAATGCCAATGGAATGCGACATTCGCATCTCACAAGCATGTATCATATGTGTGAGTCTTACCGAGCTACTTGATGTCCTATCTCAAAAAGCTCTCAACTCGAAACTTATTTAAGACCAAAGTCTTATAAGCATGTTCCATGATTGCCGTCAGATGCACGACTATGCCCCGTTACTAAATTTGGTCTAAAGACATTATCTAATGTGCAAAATTAAAATATGCATGACATAAGATAAAGAAAATGTCTTTTTATTAATATGATTCGTAATAAGATTATCTTTACAAAAGAAAATGAGTACAATATACCCAATCTAATTGGGGCATTGTGCATCCTACTCTAACAGCTTAAGCATCCTAATTTTGTTAGGATAAAAGGTTATAATTTTGCTAGGTATAAAATGTTCTTGGTTTATGATGACATGCCTAATTAGAACTTGTTTTGACTATCTCATGGTAACCATTATATTTTTCATTGATGCATAATTTATTATTTATTTTTAGATTTTAAGCTAATAGGGAGTGACTAGAACTAAACCTTTAAAATGTTCATGGAGATCAGTGAAATTAGAATGTTGGATAATGTCATGTTGTCTCATGGGCTTTAATTTTGACTTGATCTATTGTTTTCACTCTTTAATTTTTTATCCATTTTAGATGCGACTAGCTTAGTTTGAATGTATAGATAGGTATACCATTTTAGTCATAGAAAAAAAAAACTCAAAGGTCCCATTATGTATGTTATTTTGTGTTCATGCGTGAGTAGGAATGCCATTTAGTGGTAGAAATTGATTTCGAGGGTATGATTTTACATGATGAATAAAAGATGATCTAACTAGCAAAAGATGATGATTAACTTAGATATTGCTTCACTCATGATGTTTTCTGGGTGACACTTGCTTGGCTAGTTAAGTTTATCTAGGAGAGACATCATTTTGCTCGTGAATTTGTCCAGGCAAGACATCATTTTGCCCAAGCGAAACATCTCTCCACTTGTGAATTTATATCATTTCGCTTGTGAATTTTTCGAGCAAGTCATCACTTTGCCCATAAATGTTTTTCGGCGAGACATCATTTTGCTTGAGGTAAGTGAGGTGATTCATAGTTCAACCTCTATTTAACTAAGTATTGGGATGGGGGTTTCTACTCAATGTTATGTGCTGGAGTGAAGAAACTTTCCCTCTACCACACTAAGTGTTAGGGTGAGGAAATTTTGCCTTTGCCTCTCCAGTTTGACCTCTTATGTCAAGACGTTTTAACTTTTAACTTTTGCCATCAAATTTGTTAGATTATCAAGATCCACCAATGTGAGTTGGAATGATCTTTTTTAATTTTAGAATGAAAAATGGTAGTTTTAAAAGGGACTTGACTTTTGCCATTAGCCTCAACGAAAAAATTTGTGATCTTCAAGGCCAACTATAGTTCTTGACCTTAGGGAAGTCAATCTAACTTCCAATGCTTAACTTTTATCAATAACCTTAGGGAACTTTCTTTTCTCTAGGGAGTTACTCTAACTTCTGGGGTTTGGTTTTCATCTATAACCTCAGGGATGAGTTTTTGATCTCCAAGGTTAACTATAATTTTTTTAGCCTCAGTGAATTTACTGTAACTTTCGAGGCTTGACTTTCATCGATGACCTCAAAGAAGAAGTGTGTGATCTCCAGAGCCTGCTATCGCTTTCTTGGCTTTAAGGAGTTATCTCAAGTTCTGAAGCTACGCTACTTTATATGTTGATTATTGAACCTCATCCAAAGTGTGTAAATTTAGGGGCTCTTACTATTTTCTTATTTAAAAAAATTCTAAAGTAATTACAATAAAGAGCATTAGGATGCAGTAATTAGCATTTTCTTAGCCTAACTTGTTACTGGAGAAAAGACTATACCTCCATTCCCCCCATGGAAAAAGTGATGGGGAACTAGATTTCATCAATTTAGCTAATTACTTACCTTTTTAGAAAGAGTAGATGCTTAACCAACTTCTCAATGCGAATCATAATATAATGTGAGTGTTGTGCTCTTATCATGAAATCTAACTTTCTTTGAACCAATGGTGTTTGTTGGAATTCATTGCTGCTATTTCTCTTCTTTCTTGTTCACTCGCCATTACCTCTACTAGAGACTGCAATGACTTTAAGGTTGCAAACTCAAGTACAGGTTGTGTCAAGTAATAAAATTCTTTAGAGTCCGAAGTCAATCCATAGGGAAGTTGTTTAAAGTTTTTGGGTTTATATTTCTTTAAAGATGTGCTAAATGTGGTTTAGAATATAAATAGCATCAAGTATTTATGCATATGTATTAAGGTAATCATGATATTGTCTTATTGTTTGTAAACTATCTCCTAACACCAATACTTGTTTATAAAATAAAGTATTTATACACACCTTTATCTACAACAAATCAAGATTTCATATTAGCAGTCGGTGGGGTAGAACTATGCAATAAGCTAAATGAACTCAAGTATTTGTTGTGTCATTGGAGATACATAAATCAATAATTACCATAAAATTAGAAAGGTTTTAACGCCAACACTTATTTATGAGATCGAGTATTTATGCACACCTTTGTCAATGACTTATTAAGGTTTCACATTAGCAGTATTTGTTGTATCATTGGTGATACATAAATCAAGAATCGCCACTAAACAAGAAAGGGTTTCAATCAAAAATTAAAATAATAAAATAACTCACCTGAATATTATGCACCTTTATAATCGTTCCTCTTCCTCTATCAAGAGCTTCACCCTTTCTCCTCAGCATTATATAATTTAGAAAGACATAATGAAAGTAGAAAAGGTTAAAGATAAGAGAGAAACAAGAGAATACATTTCTATTACTACTAGAAAACTTACATTATTACTAGAAAACTTAACCTAAATAAAGACAACAATAAAACTTTATTTTCCCATCTAAGAGTTCTGTGTATCTTAAATATCATCCAAGAGACCCTATTTATAGCAGAAAAATATCTAAATTGGCATCTCCAAATTAACTTCAAATGTGATCTAAATTCACACATCTTTTTCAAATTTGGATTTTATTATACATTTTTCTCCATCCAATTAGTTGAATTTGGAAATTTGATCACTAGGAACGTTGTATATTTTTTATTTGCTTCATGTTCCAACTTAAATCACCTAATTCGAACCATTGGGGAGAAATATGTGCTTGATTTAAGGAGATGTGTCAGCATAGATATATTCTTTTTAATACATACATTTGTATGAATTGTCTGCTATAATAAAAGCTGAATTGGACTAAGTTTCCAATATCAAAGTTGTATTTCTATCTCTTGGCTTTCAAATGAAGTAATAATCAAGTCTGTAAGGTATTTGAGTATAAAGTTATGCCCAAAATACAAAAATTGTACAAGTTTGGAAATATGTTTATTTCGAATTTAATACAATCTCAACAATCCTGTGCAAAGTCCAAATGGTTTCTTGCATGTATTTTGATCTACACATGATGGACTTAGACAAAACATGACCCTTTTCTTCTAATTGTGATACTTCTTTGATCCAGTGAAATATTATCTCCCAACTTGCTAACGAAATGTATTGTCTTATTTAATTTAATTTTGGATCTTTTTTATCTCTTTTTGTTCATTGATTCCCTAATATAAAACATTAATAAAACTATAATATTGAGAAGAATAAAGCAAGGAAAATATAAAGAATTTGACACAAAAATATATTAAAATATGCACTTATCAAATTCCCCTACACTTAACCCTTACTCATCCTCGAGCAAGCTTAAAACGAACCTAAAATATTCCATTTTCATAGAAAATCATGATTGCATTTATCATATGCAACAAGCCTTTGTGGCCCATAGAGGACGAGTTATAGTCTCGTGAGAGTTTTCAATGGTGATACCCATAAACATCTATAATAACTAACTTCCAACTATTATTCTCATGAAGCAACAAAGTAATATGGAAATGAAATCAAACAAGTATTGAATCTAACCCTTAGTCATTCAAAAGTCAATATATTTCCACAATAAGCATACTCAAGTGTGTGTGTGTGTGAATAGTTAATGTCAATAGGGACAAAACCATGCATCCTTCAAATAAGTGAGTTCCCATAGAACTTCACAAAAACCATCACCCAATATCTAATGGAAGAGTTAAACATCATAGACTCTTCTTTTGGTTCAAATCTCCACTACACCTAATTTAGCATACAAAATCAAAAAATCTTCAACAAAGGTTGTAAAGGAGCCAAAGAGTAGTGATGTGACTAAGAAATAAAAGAATGGGATGCAACAAATGTTCTGAAAACTTCATGGGGTTAAAGACATAGAGTTTACCATTGAAGAATTCTTATACTCCACGAATTTCAACACCGGGGTCTATTGTTATTGAGTTGGACCCCTCTCCCTCATTCTTATTGATTTTACAACATCCCATTTTAGTTGTAACTCGTAATATTTTTAGCACTACGCAATTTTTTTGTTGTTTTTTTTTTTTTTGTTTTTTTAGAAGAAAAACTCCTCCACTTATCTTATATTGCAACCCAATTTTCTTTTGCAAGCTCACCTTGTCAATGGAATATTTCTTAAACTCCAGATCATTTTTAGAACAAAGATAGGATAATAGTGCATTTAGGTTAGGTAAGAAGATATGGTTACAAAAAAAAATATTTGTTTATAACATGCTAACTTGGCCATGGTGCTAGAAATCCTAATGCGTTAATCATTTTTCAAGTAGTGGTCAATCAGTTGTTCACCTCAATAGACTAAAAGAAAAGTTCTAACACTCAACCCCTTCATGTCGAAAATCCAAGTGATGATTAAAGCGATGGCATAAGGATTACCTATTTTGACATGTTTGTCTCCACACCGAATAACATAACTATGTGTGCAAAAAGATTTGAATATAATTATTACAAAAATATATTAACCAAAGAACAACATCAAAGTCCAAAACAAAATCCATCATCAATCAAACCACATTATCCGTGCTTAATTTTAATCATTGAAGTTGAAAGAACATCTACAACTAAAAAAAATTGATAATTCACAAACTTTTATTAAAAACTTCACAAACTTGCCATGTTATGCAAAAAAATAGGAGTGCATCTCAAGAGTGTTAAAGTTACCCTTTACTCTACCACCATTTTTTATAATTTCAACGTACCTAAAAGAAAACACGCTTGAATTTAAAAAAAAACTAGAAAAACATACATTGAACACACACAAGACTTGATATCAACTATCCCCTCCTCCAACCTAATTGTGACATTGTCCCCGCTGAAATATATAGAAAGCTAGAGTTTAGAAGATATTATGTGAAATGTGACTTATTAAAAAATAAAATTGAAACAATATAATATATACACTATTAGTTGAAACCAATAATGATAAATTTCACAAGTTGAGAGTCAAATTCACTTTACGTTTTCGACCATTGTCCTTGTTAGACCAATCCATACGAGCTAATGTTGGATCAGGTTTTAGCACATATAGTAGAAGTTGATCAATCAGTTGGTCAGGTATTGGAGTATAAATATAAATTCATCTCAGAGACGGTAAAGTAAAATCTTTTTCTAGAACATGATCTATAAATGATAGCAAACCATCGAATAAACCATTAACACTAAGAATGCCTACATGTTTCTGGTGAATGTTGAGTTGTGGCCAAAAAAATAACTTGAAATAATTCCTCCAATGTACCAAAATCGCTAGGTAGAATCATGAATGCATCTGCATTATTTACCATGTTAGGCATTCTATTCTGAATATGTAACACTTTTAACTAATCTCCAATGGTTATACTTGTGATATTCTGTATTGATAAAGGTTTTGGGATAACTCCTAAAACTTTGACTTCTCCTACATGAGCAGAAGTAGCAATACTCCCCATTAACCCCAAACTGCCCCCCCCCCATATACTAAATGAATTTTTCTTTCTGCTAATATTTTACCAAGGATATTGGCTGCCCCTACATACTCATCATTTTTTTCTAGATTGGCTCCACAAAAGGTACAAATAAAGTTGAACTTGTGAGTAGAAGACCCTTGTTTTTTTTTTTTTTTTTTGAAAGCGAGTTGTGCAAAAATGGAGTAAGTATGATGCTATTTATTAAGGTGTGAACAAGGAATGCATTTATTGTATTTTTTTTTCTTTTGTTAGAAAGATTGAAAATAAGGATACAAAATTTAAAAATTTGTTACTTACACGTGAATGCACATGTAGTTCTAACTGTGGCTTATATCTTCCTCTGATTTTACATCCAGTAGCAACTTAAACACCCTCTATGGGTTGAGGATATGCTTTCCATTCAATTTTCTTATAAACTGGTAAATAGAGTCTTTTAATGTCAATTCCCAAGACTATAGCACTCATATTCATCCGAGAAGGAATTTCATAAATCAAGAATTGCATGTTATACTAATCCACATGAATGCATCTCAAGAGTTAATATAATATCATCTAAAGTCTCCTTACTCAGTTCATCCCTAATTAATTAAATTTTATCTTCTCGATTTTTAAAAACTATTCATAAGGAACGACATTTTGTGTTGTAAGCCCATCGAGCACATTTATGATAAACTTGCAGTTTTTTCACCCTTCGTCTTTTTTAATATGTGATTTTACCAAAACCAAGTATGTATCTAGTAAGCAAATTTGAAAACTCATGTGAAAACTCACCTACTACTCTTACATTTGCCTTAATTATCCATAGTATGTCCATTGGAATGCCCTTGTGCATAATTATCCGTAATCTTTCAATCCAGTTTTATAAATTTTAAAAATTATATCTTTAGGAAGAAAAGGAAACCACTTCTTGAGAGTTAGAAAAATGTTATCCATTTTGAAAAGAAAAATAAAAGAGAATGAGAAAAAAAGAGAAATTTTGTACAGAGATCTCAATTGTTTAGGAAATTTATAAATTCAACTTCAGTAGCCACGGAGTGTCATTATCCACTATTTAACCTGGAAAAGAAAAGAAAAAAAAAAGAAATAAAAGAAAGAAGCCTACAAAACAAAAAAGTTAGAGAAAAATATATATATACACATATTAATCATAACAATGGTTAGAAAGAAAAAGAATTTTCAGTTGTGAAAATTGATTATCTAGAAACAGTGTAAGTTATTCTCTATTTACTTTGAATACATTAGGATTTTCAATGCCCATCGCCCCATAAGGATATACCTCTTTTACAACTAAAGGACCACTCCACCTTGATCTCAATTTTTTAGGAAATAAATGCAATCGAGAATTATAAAGCCAAACTTTTTAACCAACCTCAAATATTTCTCTTGAAATTTTATTATCATGAAATTCTTTGATTATTTCTTTATGAAAATTAGAATTCTCATATGCATCATTTTTCAATTCTTGAAGTTTATTGATTTGTAATTTGCACAATTTTGAAACTTCATCAAAGTTGAAGTTAAAAATTTTGATTGTCCAATAAGCTTTATGTTCAAGTTCAAGAGATAAATGACAAGGTTTTTCATAAACTATCCTATAAAAAGACATATCTAATGATGTTTTAAAAGCAGTTCTATATGCCCCATCACTAATAATGGATCGAGAAATTCCAAATCGACTTAAAATATTTTCTTTTAAAAATTTTACCACTATTTTGTGATCAGTGTTTCGACGGGGAATTGCCTCTATCCATTTTAAAACATAATCTATGGTGATCAATATGTAAATATAACCAAATGATAATAGAAATTGTCCCATGAACTCAATACCCCAACAGTCAAAGATTTCAATCACTACGATAGGGTGTAGGCATTATGTTTCAGTTTAAAGTGGATCCTAACTTCAGATAATTTTTACAACTTTTGCAAAATGTGTAAGCGTCTTTGAAAATAGTTGGCTTATAAAACCCATATTGCAAGATCTTTGCAACGATTTTCTTTGGCGAAAAGTGACCACCACATACTCTTGAACTACCAAATTTTAAAATATTACCTTTTTCATTGTCAAGCACGTACCAAAAGATTTAACTAGGATAATATTTGAATAGATATGGATCATCCCAATAAAAATTTTCCACCTCAGTTAAAACTAAGGTAAAATAAAAACATTAAATAATTATTCATCAAGAAAAGTGTCATTAATGGGTGTGGTTTGAAATGAGTCATCACAAATGAGTTTCTACAAATGATCAACTACCATATTTTCTACTCCTTTCTTATATCGAATTATAATGTTTAATTCTTGGAGTAAGAGAATCCACCTAATCATTCTAGGTTTGGCATCTTTTTTTGACAGAAGATATTTCAAAGTTGCATGATCATTGAAAAAAACAACTGGTGAGCAAACAAGATAAGACCTAAATTTATCCAATGCAAAAACTACAACAAGTAATTCTTTTTCAATTGTTGAATAAATCAATTGTGCACTGTTCAAAGTTTTACTTGCATAGTAAATGACATATGGTTTTCTATCTTTTCTTTGTTCTAAAACAGCTCCAACAACATAGTCACTAGCACCACACATTACTTCAAAATGTAAAGTCCAATTTGAAGACTTCATGATTAGACGTAAGCATAGTTTTAAGCTTAACATAAGCATTTTCATAATTTTTTAGTCCATTCAAAAATAGTGTCTTTTGTTAGAATATTACATAAAGGTTTAGATATTATACTAAAATCTATGATAAATCTTTTATAAAAACCAACATGTCCTAAAAATGATCTTACATCCTTCACAAATTTTAGTATTAGAAAATTAGCAATTAACTAGATTTTAGATTTGTTTACTTCAATGCCTTTTGATAAAATAATATGTCCAAGAACAATACCAGTTGTTACCATGAAATAACATTTCTCCCAATTAAGTACAAGATTCTTTTCTTCACACTTAATCAAAATATTTTCTAAATTAGATAAGAAATCATCAAATGAATTACCAAAAATAGTAAAATCATCCAGGAAGACTTCAAGAAAACGTTCAACCATATCTTAAAATTACTAAGCATGCATCATTGAAATGTAGCTGGTGCATTACATAATCCAAAAGGCATCCTTCGATATGCAAAAGTACTAAAAAGACATGTAAAAGTTATTTTTTATTGATTTTCAAGTGCAATTGCAATTTGATTATACCCAAAATATCCATTTAAGAAGCAGTAAAATTCATATCCCACAACTCTTTCTAAAATTTGATCCATGAAGGGTAGTGGAAAATGAATTTTTCTAGTAACTGAGTTGAGTTTTCTATAGTCAAAGCACATTCGCCAACCAGTAACAGTTCTAGTTTGAATTAATTCATCATTTTTATTCTTGACTACAGTAACTCTAGATTTCTTTGGTACAACTTGAGTAGGACTTAATCATTTGCTGTCAAAAATAGGATAAATGATTCCATTATATAAGAGTTTAATGACTTCATTTCTCACTACTTCTTTCTTATTAGAATTTAGTCTTCATTGCATTTCTCTAGAAGTTTTAGCATTTTCCTCTAGATAGATGTCATGTGTGCCAATTAAAGGACTAATATCTTTAATGTCAGTAATGATCCATCCTAAAGCATTCTTATACTTTTTTAGAGTTTTGATCAATTTACCTTATTGGGATGCATCAAGTGTGGAAGAAATTATTATTGGAAAAATCTCATTATCCCCCAAATAAGAGTATTTCAAATCAAATGATAAAGATTTCAAATCAATCACGGGAGCTTTAATACTTGATAGAACAGATTGTACTGTTGATAATAAAAGTTCTTCAAACCTTGGCTTCCAAAATTGTTTTTCTTCTACCTGTGAAAATTCAGACAATATTAGAGTGTCTTTTCATATGTACTTTCACTTTTAAAACAAGTTTTCAAAGGATCAAAGGAATTAGTGAAATGCCAGCTTTCTAAGTTCTAGATCTAATCAGTATCCTTAGTATTAAGGCAAGACTTCCCACAGATAGCGCCAAAATGATGTGAAAAGTTATTGTGCCTTCAAGAGTCAACTCCTTAAAGCTATCCACTTTTAAGTAGGATTGTGCTTGCGACATGAGAAAATCATTAGGTGTAGTTCTAGCAAAAACCTTGCTACGCTTAAGTTAAAACAAGATCAAGAAAATATTGAAAATATATAATTGAAAATAGTAAATTTGTAATGAATTCCATGTTCATTAAAATGAAAGGATATGGGGTATTTATAAATATTCAAATAAAGGTTGCATTCCCGTATGGTAAGATGAATGCATTACACTGATAGAACCTTATATATCCTTGAGCTTGAGCCCTTTTAATTTGGCTATTGTAAATTATTGGACAATGATGTTGAATAAAAGAGAGTGCTGCAAACATCCATCCAAGAATTTCACACTTGTCCTTGTATATGCTATCAGTTTTTCATGTAATACTCACTCTATTTAGACTACCCCATGTGAAAAAAATGTATTATCAATTAGAGAGCTAGTTTTACTTTGTAGATAGGTCGTGCTACACTCAAAGCCAATACTATGGCTATAGATATAAGAAGTAAATGCTAATTAAAAATTGGGAAATTTTTGGAGGGCTACATGACCCTCTATGTGGTCTGTCCCTTTTAAAAAAAAAATCCCCTCATTTTTGTAAGCATACGGTCGCCTTTTTTCTTTTTAGAAAGGTTTTTTTTTTGGTTGTATAAGGATCGTTTCATAGATATCATGATAGGTGGATTAAGTCTTATGCTAGTTTTTACTTCCTGAGATCAGTTGTGATTAAGTTGGTTGAGTAGAGTAGGTGTAATGAATCCAACGAAGATAATTGAAGCTATCATAATAAGAAATAAGTTTATTACTTGACTTATATCTAGATACTCATAATACATTGTTAGATACTTTTCATGACCTTTGGATTCTTGAATTAATTGATTAAATACAAAGAGATTAATTAATTAGATTAACTAATAGAAATAATTAAATTGTTCAATTAAGTCACAACAATTGTGAGCCCACGCTAGCTTAGTGGTGAACCTAAAGGTCATACACAAATTTAGATAAGTCCATTTTTTCTAGAAGTTATTCCAAACATTAGATTAAATTAATTAATAATGAATAATTCATTGGAATATATAAATTTTCAAATGTTGATTAAATCCAATTAAATGATGTGATATTTAATTGGACCTAACAGATTAGAAAATCTAAGTGAAACTAATTGTTAAGAAGCATGGCTTCATGTTAGAGAACAATAAGTAAGTGCATTCTTTGGATAGTGATCTAAGCAATTATCGAGAAGTGATGTCAGACATCGATTCAGATAGATGGCAAAAGATGGGCTCTATGTACAACAACAAGGTATAGGCCTTCTTGGACCTACCACATGGTATTGTACTCATTAGTTATAAATAGGTCTACAAGCGAAAACTTGGAGTAGAATGAGAGGTAGTGAGCTATAAGGCATGATTTGTTGAAAAGAGTTATACTCAAATGCAAGGAGTTGATTAGGAAAAAACCTTCTCACTAGTGGTGAAGCTAAAATTCTTTCATACACATTGCTTTCCATATCAGTGTATTATTACTAGAGATATGGAAAGTAGATGTGAAGACCGGATTCCTTAATGGGAATATTGAGGAAGATCAATATGAAGCAACCAAAGAAGTTTATATTTGCAAGCTTCAAAAATCCATTTATGGAATAAAATAAACTTCCCAAAGTTGGAACATCTGATTTGATAAGGTAATTAATCGTTCAATTTTCTCAAGTATAAGAAGGTTAGTGGGAGAGCAGTGATGTTTATTGTGCTTTACGTTGATAGTGTCCTACTCATTGGGAATGATGTAGGTATATTGCAGTTACCAAGGCTTTATTTTCAATTCAGTTCTTGATGAAAAATTTGGGAAAAGTATCTTACATCTTGGGATTAAGATCTATAGAGATATATCTAAGAGGATGATTGGACTACCTCAATCAATGTACATTGTTAAGATTCTAAAGAGATTTAACATGGAAGAATCTAAGAGAGGATTCCTACCCATGAGTCAAGGATCTCTCTTTCAAATTATATGTCCCCAAAGACTCCATAAAAAAGAGAAAGAATAGCTCACATACCAATAAAATATGCCATTAGAAGTGTTATGTTTGCTATGCTATGTGCACAACCTGATGTCGCATATGCTTTAAGTGTCACAAATAGATATCAGTCCAATCCAAACGATAAGCATTGGAAAGCTGTAAAAACCATCCTTAAGTACTTGAGAAAAGCCTACATTATTAGGCACCTAAACACAAGATCTTCTAGGTTGTTGAGAACGACAAATACCCAAGGTATGCCTAGTCACCCAGCCTATTGGGTGACTGAAGGCACATAGCATTTGGTAACCCAATGGGGCATCGCTTGGCAGGCTGTATGTCAACTTGTCATGTGATCGGGTTGCTGCCCATTCTGTCTCAATGATAATTCTTGTGTGGAAATTTTGGATTCTTTAATTAAAATTAATTATTAAGTTTAATACTATGAAAAATTATTTTTCTTAAAAAACTAATTTTTTAATCCTAAATTTGAAAGAAATAAGCACATTAATAATTGGTGAATTCACATGCTTTAATTATAATGCGATAATATATTTTAGCATGTTAGGGATTGGATGACCATGGAGGTTTGGCCAATATGATTAATCTAATTTTATTCGCTTATTGTGTTTTTTAAGTTATATTATAAAAGAGGTTGTAAGTCCCACATTTTCTATTTTTATTCTGGATATAATCTATCTCACTCCTATGTACCTCCCATTGGAATTGTTTCAAAGTTTCTAGTATTATTTCAAAATATAATGAGAGTAAAATTAGGTGATGAGGTTTATCTTTTTGTAATTTTGGCAAACATTACAAGAAGATAAAATGAAGATAGGGAAAATACGTAGAATGAAGGCCCATGAATCTACGAGATACATTCTTTATAATGGATAAGATCTATTTATCATTTGAATTGCTACACTTAGATTGCCTATAATCTACCTTGACTTAAGTGGTTTGCATATGTTTTAAAACTTATGATCAACCCTTTATTTAGTATGCATGTGATGCATGCTTGGTTTATTTAATTATTTCCTTATAATTATACTTGCAATCACCAAGATAATGCATATTAAATAATAAGATAAGTAAAACGATGAGGTCTTGCATTATAAATCAAACTTGGACCCTCACTTGAATGTGTTTTAAGTTAAGAACTTGATTGGTTTTTTATCAAATGTATATGGGCAATGTTGGCTTGGACCCAATCGTTCATACCTTCCATAAAAATATGTGACATGTGATAAACTGTTGATGCATTTATTATATTGGCCATGAATCATGGGATGTGTTAAGTGTATGTAATCACTACTAGCATGGAGATTCCATGGGATGGAATGTCTAAGTGATGTCACTAAGTCATGAGATAGTGAGATGTTTCAACTACATGAATATTTGATAGGTCACGCTTGACATTAAGAACTATATGGGCTCATAAAATCAAGGTATATAGGAAATAGTAAAGTAATATAGCTTAAGTGTTACATAGGGATGCAATCATTAATGTATTAACCCCCTTTCAGTTTTATCGTACATAGGCTTATAAAATTTGGGATGTATGACAAGGCTATTGGGCCTCCAGCCCACTAGGAAATAGGATTTTCTATATTACCATCAAGAGGGTGATGTAATTTGAAAAGAAAAGGTGGGGTATATTTATAATTGAATTCCATATTATAAATGAGTGAATAATTTGACTACATCCTTATTTATAGTTTCGCATGGTTTTTATAGATTAAGTATAAATGACCAAAAACCCTCTAACATCCATTCTGGACAATAATAAGCTCACGACTCCCAACTATATTGACTCGATGAGAAATTTCCTAATCTCTTTCAATTTGAAAAGAGGGCTTATGTCTTCAACATCGGGTCGCCATTGGAACCATTGGTGGATGCCATAGAAGAAAAGCTTACAAAACATTATAATTAAATTGTGGATGATTTGATTTTATATGATGGCATTATATCTAATGAGTTGTAGAGATAACATAAGAAACTAGCACATGGTGTCAAGATTCATCTTCACCTGCAATAGTTGTATGGTGAATCTATTAGGCATGTGAGATACTAAGTCTTAATAAAGTATTCTGAGATCCTGATGATAGAGGGCTCTTTGGTCCATGAACATGGACTAGAGATTATATGCTTTACAAAAAGGCTTGAGTTACTTAAAGTCATCATGGAAATTGAACTCTATGTTGATCTTGTCCTGTAGTCTCTGCTAGCATTATTAGACTCTTTTATGATAAACTTCAACATGTAGAAAATCGATGACATTCTTCTAACTCTCAAGAAGCGATTTTCTTTTCTTCCTGCAAATAGAATTTTAAAAATTTATAAAACAAGGATTGAAAAGTTAAGGATGCTTATGCACAAGGGCATCCCAGGGAATATATAATAGATAATTAAAGCAAAGGTAAGAGTAACAAGTGAGTTTTCATACGAGTTTTCAAACTTGCTTATTAGATACATGATTGGTTTTAGTAAAAATACATATTCAAAAAAATAAAGGGTCAAAAAAATGCAAGTTTGTCACAAATGTGTTCGATGAACTTACAACACAAAGTGTCATACGTTTTCTAAAAATTGAGAAGATAAAATTCAATTTAGTATGGATAGACTAAGTAAGAAGTCTTTAGATAATATTATATTGACTCTTGAGATGCATTCATGTAGATTAGTATATCGTGTAATTCTTGATTTATGGAATCACTTTCGGGATGAATACAAGTGTTATAGTCTTGGGAATCTAATATTAAAAAATCCTATTTGTCAATTTATAAAAAAAATTGGATGGGAAGTTTATCCTCGACTCATATATGATGTTTAAGCCATTACTAGATGTAAAACCAGATAAAAAATTTGAGCCACAATCACAACTACATGAACATTCACATGTAAGTAGATAATTTTTAAACTTTGTATCCTTATTTTGAACCTTTCTGATAAATGAAAAAGACATGCAACAATTGAATTTCTTATTCACACATCAATAAATAACACCGTACCATTTGTTTATAGGGTAGCCAATAACTTTGGTAGGACTTTAGCAGAAAGAAAATTCTATTTAGTGTATGGGGGATGTAACCTGGGATTAATGGGAAGTGTTATTACTTCTGCTCATGGAGGAGAAGTAAAAGTTTCAAGAGTTATCTCAAAACTATTAACAGTAGAGAATATCATAAATATGATCATCGAAAATGAGTTAAAAGTGTCATATATCCGAGACATAATACCTAATATGTTAAATAATGTGGGTGCATTCATCACCCTACCTGTGGTTTTGGTACACTAGAGGAATTATTCCAAGTTGTCTTGTAAGTACAACTCAACATTCACCAGAAACTTATAGGTATTCTTAATGTTAATGGTTTCTTTGATGGTTTGCTATCTATTGTAGATCAAGCTGTAGAAAAAGGTTTTATTTCACCGTCTGCAAAATGAATTCTCATTTATACTCCAACAACTGACAACTAATTGGTCAACTTGTAGCATATATGTCAAAACCCGATCCAGCATTGGCTCATGTGCATTGGTCAAATAAGGACAATGGTAGAAAACATAAGATGAATTTGACTGTCAACCTGTGAAATTTATCCTTAATGGTTTCAACTAGTAGTGTATATATATTGTGTTATTTCAGTTTTATTTTTCATTAAGTCACATTTCAGGTAAATCTTTTAAACTATAGTTTTTTGTCTATTTTCAACATTGGGGACAATGTCTCCATTAGGTTGGGGGAAGGGATAGTTGATATGAAGTCTTCTAGTTCTTTTTCAAAAAATAATTCAAGCGTGTTTTCTTTTGAGTCCATTGAAACTATGAAAATAGGTGGTAGAGTAAAGGGTAACTTTAACACTCTTGAGGCGTATCCAATAATTGTAATATTTGTCTAAAATCTCCAGAAAAAAATTATTATTTTTCCACCAAAATCCTCATCATTTTTCATTACGTCATTTAATAATTTATCAACATTCTTGATAGCCCATCGTTTCGCAATTGGTGTTTTATATACTTTATGCAATAGCTCTATAGCCCCGTTTTGTTGGGAAATAGTGCGCTTACATGATTTATTTCCATCTATTAGTATTTTGAAGTGATAATATGTTGTTCTACCCCCTAGCATTATTGCGGTAATTGCGGTAGCAACTCTAGATGTCACAGTTACAAATGCTATAATTTTGAATCTAAGATGAGTTAACAATAAATGGTACAAAAGTAAAAAATCTTTTTTGTGTTCCACCTGATCTATCAAAAAAGAAACCATTGCCCATTTTACTCAATCTAAGATCATTGAAAAAACTTTATACTATTCACGATTCAACTTTAGTTGTGCTTCATACTCTTTTAGAGGTATTTTTATTGACATTTTTTCTTGTATCTCCTAAAAAATTATTGTCCATGTTATCTATATCATTATGAATATTTGGAAGATCATATGAACTAATAATTTTCCCATGCTCTGCAAGAAAAAAATCAAACTTTTTAAAGTTTTGGCAACTTGTAGTTTAACGGAGATTTCTGATTTTATTTTTTTAAATATTCAGACGTTACCTCAAAGTATGTATCAAAAAGATCTCTCACATTTGTTGGTGCACCATATACACCTTGTAGACTCCATGGTAAATTTCAAGCAGCTCAACCAGATATCTAATATAAAAAGTGCGTATAGAGCTAGTAGTGTCATGTCCCCTAACAAGCAAACCAAAGAATCTTGTTTGATGGTTGATTATGTTTTATTTTTTAAGTTTGACATATTGATGTGTGTCAGTAACTTCGAAATCAGGTAGGTAGGGTATACAAATGATGATACTTATAATTTTTATAATTTTATTTTTTTGTAATTTAGTAATAAAAAATATATAAAAACTTGAGAAAAAGAAGATGAATTAAAATTAACATGGATAATTAAGTATTTTGAAGGAATATAAATTAAGGTATTCAAAAAAATTGAAGTTGACATTGCAACAAGGAAACAAACTCTCTTTCAACTCACACTTTATAGGCGACATTTGTTTCTTAGAAACTGAAGAAATTTGGGAAACCAAAACTAAAAACTCAATATGTACCAAAGTCGAACAAAGAAAAAACAGTTTGATTTATGATTTTTATTTTCATAAAAATTTGGTATTCGGTTTGGTTTTAATTTTTTATTCCAATTTATTGAACTATAGTGAATATCGAATTTATTTTTTACAAATTTTATAAATAATTTTATATCTTATTTTATATTTATTAAATTAATGTTATACTTTTTTTTCTTTTTTCTAACTTACCAAACTAAAAATAATAAATTCAAATTATAATTAAATTATATTAAGAAATGAAAATAAAGAATAAATTAAGCTAAAAATATGTTATATATAATTTTGCAATACTGTAATAATATATATACATATGTAATATTTTATCTATTAGATTACCTAAAAAATTTTAGGGTTAATTTCATTTTACTCCCTATACTCTTTAAAAATTCTCCAATTATTTATTAGTTCAATAATTTATTCAATAGAAAATTATGTAAAAGGATCAAGAAATACACAAGTAAATGTAGTACAAAATTATTTTCTACTTAATATAATATATATAATTTTTTAAAATATTTATGTTGAAATGTGGTAATATAACATGAAGGTTCATACAACTTATTTTTGTCATACTTGATTCTTGTTGAAAAAATTTAGGCTCTATTTGGTTTCATTTCTAGTCATTTTGAAGAGAGTGTTCTAGGAAGTGAGTTTGGAGAACGTGTATAGAGTGAAAGACTGTTTGTTTTGTTGGAACAAATGATATGATATATTTTGAAAGATATTTTTATTTATAGATTTCTTATCAATATTATTTTATTGTAGTCAATGAGAGACATGTTCTAGTGTAGATGTCTAGCATTGTTATTTTGTTGTAATTAGTGACGGTATAGTATGGTATAAGATTTTTTCAAAAAATATAATAAATAACTGGTAATCTAGTGGAATGAAAATACCATTCTCAAAAAATGCAAGTATAAAATACGTTTTTGTCTCCAAAGAAGGAAAATAATGTTTCGAAGAAAAGTTGCAAGAGAAAGTCAATCACGTCTATAATGTTCAAACTCACAATAAATAGTACAAACAAAATTCATTAGATTAAATGACCAAACCAAAAGATCTGTCTTTTTTACATAAAGTGACTCTAGGAGTGATTTAGCATAAATCCTAAAAGTAAAAAAAAAATCAATAAATCAAATATCAAATGCAATTGCATCGGGCTATTATGATTGCAACATCAAAAGATAAGTCAAATGATTAAAATTAATTTTTGATTTTGTGTATAAAATAGTGAAATATAAAAAATTACATAGCTTTTGGAATAAAGATTTGTAAAGATAGTATAAAATTCAGATGTGGGTGGCTTGAGAAAACA
Organism: Paulownia fortunei; assembly: GCA_019321725.1. Lineage (NCBI taxonomy): Eukaryota > Viridiplantae > Streptophyta > Magnoliopsida > Lamiales > Paulowniaceae > Paulownia > Paulownia fortunei. The sequence goes on along the minus strand of CM033115.1, from coordinate 9,289,482 downwards.
AATGTTAAAGGAATTAAATTTTTCATCAATTAATGTAATTATTTTTGTATCTCCAAAACACAAGAAAATACACTTTAGTCTCATAGTTCAGGGAGGTCTTGTCAATTTTGTCCCATGATCCAGAAAATATTCAATATTAGTCATTAATGCACTTTAATATATAAGTTTGGTTTTATTCTATTTTTTCAGAAAGTGGAATAATCAAAATTATAAATACAACAGTAGAACGTGTCTTTGAATTGATATAAAAATTTGATATTATTTCCACATTAATTTTAATAACTTTAATTAGATTGGATATTGTAAGGTACATTTAGTTTATTCAAATAGACATATTTCACAATAAACTAATTTTCATATTAATTGTAGTGTGTCATATCTTTTTCAAATTTAATTCAATCAATTTCATTGTAACTTTTTTTTATAGGGGTGACCATAGTCTGATAAACCGATGGAATCAAATCAAAATAAAAAATTCGGTATATACCAAAGTCGAACAAAAAAATTTAATTTGGTATTTGATTTTTATTTTCATAAAAATTTGGCATTTGGTTTGATTTTGATTTTTTAGTTTGGTTTATCAAACTATACCAAAAATCATATTTTATTTTTTACAATTTTTATAAATAATTTTTATATTTATTGATTAATTTATACTTTTTTTATTCTTTACTTACCAAACAAAAAATAATTAATTCAAAATACAATTAAATTTTGTTATTTAAATTTGAACTATTTAATATTTTTATCTTTTAAAAAAAATTATTTAACAAAATCATTGAATTGAAACATGAACACATAAATGGACAAAAAAAAAAGGAAAGTAGTTATGAATATAATTTTCACACATGACACATGTTTTGGGAAGATCAAACAAATGAAAATAGAGTTTGTCTTAGACTCTTGGTGTTCTCTTCTTGTAATGATCTTATAACCTCATTGATCAATTAAATAAATAAGTTAATTCTTGAAGCTTTGATGCTAAATAAAAAGTAATTGATATAAGATTTTTTTTTTGTTATTCACACTCTTTCTTTTGGCATCTAAGTTTTTTCATTAATCTTTATCTAATTTTTTTTAATTATGGATATATCCTTTAACCTTTTACATCCTAATTTTGATTCAATCATCAATTTAATTATTTTTTTAAAGATAAATTATTTCTATTAAATAAATTCAATAATATTTTGACAATATAAAATTAAGATTGAATAATAATAAACATATTAAAAAATTTAAATGTATGTACTAAAATAAAAAACTAAAAATTAAAAAAAATCTAGATGAGAGCTAATTTTTTTTAATTAAGGAGATGAGATTAGAAAACTAATTTTTAATATGAAGTTTAAGAAAAAGAGTAGAGAGTACAAGAGAAATATTTACTATATTTTTATTGTATTTTCTTGGCATATTTGTTATACTTAAGCCTTATCAATAGGATGAAAAGTCCAAAAAAGTTTGAAAAAAGAAGAAGGAAAAAGAAGAATAGGAAGAAAGAGCAAACAAATTTGTTCCATAAATAAATATCACTTTTAAAATTTAAATAAAGTGTTAATAGGATATTTACAAATCTTATTTTATGTTGCACCTCATAAATAATAGTTACAAAATAAATATTCTTTTTCAAAGCATATTATGATATCAATCTCTTATATTCTATCATAAACTTTTTATTTCTTATTTAAATGGACGTACATTGTTAGAAAATTTTAGATCTATGTTATCAATATATAAAATTTGATTTAACCAAATGAAATATAATATAAAAATTAAAATTAAAAATAAAATAAGTAGAATAAAAATGGTACGAATGTCATTGTAAGAAATTTAGAAGAACTAAAATATTTTTGTTCAATATGTATCAATTCGATATTTACTATAAAATTTGGGTGCCACTTAAAGATTACGCGCTTAAAATTATAAAAATTAAGGTATCAATTGACATTTATGATAAATTTTGGTAACAAAATAATTTAATTTAACAAAATAAAATACAATATGAAAATAAAAATAAGAATTAAAATTGAATTAAGTCTAAAAGTGTATATGTGCCATTGTAAGAAGAAAAACTAAAAGACCTTCATTTAATATGTAATAATTTGACATTTATGATAAAACTCAAGTATTATTGAAACTATATGTTAATTTAGGTTCCAATATGTCATTCATGGTAAACTTCATTTAACAAATTTTGCCTTAAACTTTACTATGCTAAATCTTACATAGTAATTTTAAGGGGTTATTTGAACTTTGAGGTTTAAATATTTAACAACCAGATCCCCTTGTTTGATAAAAAATTCCAAAAAAAAAATACTTAAAGATTAAAGTTCCATATCCCTTTATTTATTTAAAAACGGCATAACTTTTGAAAAATTAATTGGTAGTTATCTTTTATTATAAATAATTTTATAAAAAAATAAATGAATAAAATCAAATTTTAATTTTTAAAATCTCTCCAATGACATAAAGAGTATAGATTTAATTTTTATATACAAAGAATAATTAATATTTTATAATTATACATAGTTCACAAATTTATAATTGCGTAATTTTTATAAGAAAATGAAAAACTCAAACTTAATTGCAAATGACCTCTTTAATAGTATAACATATCAAACACTTTTAGAAAAAGAAATCAAAAGGAGAGATTTTTAGATGTAATTTTTTCATAGATAAAGTTATTAATAGAAATTTTGTATATTATTAAACCTCATGATTTAGATTTTAGTCTAACATTCGTTTTTTGATTATGCATTTTAAAAGACGGCCCTCACTTAGTATTCTTAAAATTTTATATATTTCAAACATATAAAAGTTAATTTATATTCTTTCCTTCTGTAAATATACTTTAACTTTAATTTTGATCTTTCATTTAATTCTATTAGTTTATGCATTTCAAAAACTTTATTTTTTTATTAATATTAATTGTTTTCTCATATCTAAATGAGCATATTCTCTTTAATTATTAAAGAATATAGAAATTAATTTAAGTTATTTCATTTTAAAATATTCATTTTTGCAGATTTATTCTCAAAAATAAAAGTTAATCAACATTATTTATAATTTTTTATGTTGGTAGTTATAATTTACAATAAATAATTTAATAAAAAAAATGAATGAGGTTAAATTTTAAAATTTATAGCCTCTCAACGACATAAGAAGTATAGATCAATTTCATATATAAACAATAATTATGATTTTTATAATTGTTCACATATTTACAATTGCGTAACTATCATAATAAAAATAGAAGACTCAAGTTCAACTACAAATGTCATCTTTAACAGTATAATACATCGTATGCTTTTAGGAAAAAATGAGAATGAGTTACTTTCAAATGCATTTTTTTCATACATAAATAATAATATATATTTTGTATCTTAGTAAATCTTATGATTTAAATTTTGTTCTAAAATTATATATATTTCAATCAAATAAAAGTTAATTTATGCTCTTTCCTTTAGTACATATACACTTGAGCTTTAATTTTGGTCTTTTAGAAATATGCATTTTGAAAACTATATATATTTTTTTAGTTAGTATTCATTGTTTTCTCATATCTAGACTAGTATATTTTCTTTAACTAGTGAACAAGATAGAATTTAATTTAAGTTATTTTTTATTTAAAGCACTCACCATAAAAACTTTAGTTTTTGTAAAGTTAATCATTATTATTTTTGATTGTTGATTGTTACCTCAAAATTAAAATTTTGATCTCCTATTTCTTTTTTAAAACTAGATATGGCTTTATTGTTTAGTAAATAAAGGTCTTTGGTATCCAATCGAAGAGAGTTTGAAATGGCTTATTATATTTTTTATATTTTTTATTTAAAACATGACTTTGAAAGAAAATGAAGGGATTATTTTCATATATGTTAGGTTAAATTTTTTTTCATTTATAAATACAATTTTTTTAAAATTTTTGACATAATAGGACTTTAAAGATGTTTTAGTAAAATTTCAAACCTCAAGAGATGTGGATTCAAATAACCTTAAGTTCAAGGGTAATGGTGTAACATTCACATCATTGTTAATAAAACCTTAAAAGAGTTTTCGAATTTAATTTTAAAATATTGTGGTTTAAGAAAAAAAAAGTTGATAAAATAAGAAAAATATTTGCTTTATTTTTGTTGTGTTTTCTTCTCATTCTTTATTTTAATTAGGTCTAAACAATTGGTGAAAACTCCAAAAAATTAAATAAAAATAGATTTAAACTCTAAATAAGGATTTATTATGATTTTCACAAATTATATTTTACATTACACCTCATAAATTTTAGTTTCAAAATTGTATTATTATTTCAATATCTTATGTGTCATTATAGTCTTTTTATTTATTACTTATCTCTTATCTAGAGGTATATTGTTAGATAATCTTAAATCAGTGTTAATAATAGAATTTAATGTAATTAACTGAAACTAAATAAAAAAAACAAGGGATAATTAAAAATAAATAAAATTAAAATAGGTATATATGTATTTGTAAAAAAATAGAAGAAAATTTAAAAGGATTTTACTAACATGTATTTAATATTTATGAAATAAAAAATAAAAATAACTTTTTTATAGATCTCCTATATTTGCAATTTTTATTTTTAGTTGTATTTCTTTATTGAAAGGAATGAGAGAAAGAAAATGAAGTGAACAAGAGAAGTAAGTAAGCAGATTGAAATGAATGAGAGAAAGAAAATGAAGTAAACAAGAAAACTAAGTAAGCAAATGGATAAGATTATCGCTTATATCGTCTTTGGATTAATTAGTAATTATGAATAATATCAAGATATTTATTTGACTTTGACAAAAAAATTATTTAGTTTACTTGAAAGTTTTTTATAAAATTTGACACTTTGTATTTATCTTTTAGTATTTTCTCTTGATTAACTATAAACATTGCAATAATTAAAGAATTGAATATTATTACAAATAGTTGAAAAAATATTTATCAATTTTTAGCATGTGAAATTATGATTTTAATCATGTATAATATATCTAATGCAAAGAAAATTCATAAAGTCAAGTAAGAAGAAGACTTCTCTAGCCATCAAAATTAAAAATAAAATGATAATTAAAGTGATCATAAATTTATGTAAGAACTAATTTAGTTTTATTACTATTAATTTTTAAATTATCATTGAATTTTGTTCATTAAGTATTTTTGTTTAATCATTCATATTAATTTATACTTAAAATAAAATATTTAGAAGAACATTGGAATGCTTTTGTTTTAATAAATTCAATATTAATTAATATTTCTTTATTTATGAAAATACCCTATAATATTTTAGTGATTTATAATATAATTATTTGAATACGTGCAACGCACGTACTTCTTACTAGTTTATTTTAAATGGATCAATTTGTGCAGAAAGTTAGATCAAGAACAGATGCACGAGAGTTCATCAAAGAACTATAATTTTAGTGCCCTTAGTCGAGTAACAAAATTAAACATTTTGGTAATGTACTCTCTTATATTCCTTTTCCCTTTATACCTGATTGAAACGAAATTTTGACCTTTGTAGGTCCAATGAATTGGTCTGCTATTTGGCTAAGAAATTGCTTATGATTTTCCTTCTTAGGAATTGTGCCCTTGACGGTATTGAGAATATAGTGTTTCATGACCAGGAATTTTATGCGGTCAAAACGCCCTAACTTTTCATGACTAACCCTCTTCTCAACAATACTTTCACAGCGGAAGGCTCATCAATCTTGAATGCATAGTTTTGATCCAACAACCAAGCATAATGGTGATATGCTCCTTCCATTTCTTAAAATTTATGCCCGTAAGCAATCGAATGTTACTCAAATTGGCAATAGTAGAAGATGCAATGATTCGAACATAGTATAATAACATACTCACAATTAACCATAATCCCACAAATTGAGAGCACAAATAATATAAACAAAACCATAAACTACACAAAATAAACCATTAAATGAGCCTTTATGATATACCTAGCATAACATTGTTATTAGTCTTTGGACCAAAATAAAAACTATAGCCGATACTCTCAAACTAGAATAATAAATATTAATAAAATAATTTACAAATAATGTGTCTTTGTTTGGGTCGACGAATTGCATGCATGAACAATACAAAATTATTTCATATTTATTATCTCAAATATCTATAATCTAATCAAACAATCACATTCATTTGGACCGATTATGTTCGCATCTTTTACCGGACATCTGATATTTCAAAATAAATTTAAATGGTAGATCTCACTTTGACGATATTTTATTTTAATTTATATTAATTAATACATATAATTTGTAAAATAAAAATTATTAATTTTTTACTAGGTTTCTAATTAAATTTGGGTTGAATTCTATACGGATGATATTTAAATTCGGACTCAAATTTGATCCAATCTTTATAGGATTGATTAAGTCGACCCTACTTTATGGCCCAATAAAATGAACCTCAAGCCTAAAATTCAAACTTATTTGGATTGAAGCCTAAGACAAATTGGGCCCAAAATAATACAATTTTAGTTTTAAGCTCAAAAAGCCTAAATTAGAGTCTTAACTCCCAATGAAACCTTCGAATAATTATTCTTAATCCAACCCAAGTCACCCCCCACTTCTACCATCCCTGCCATTGTTTCTTGCCGGCGACTCATGTGCCTACACGCTAGATAAATCTCCCTCCCTTTCTTTTTAGTTAAAACAATAACAACACAAACAAGAAGCAAAGTTCGAATAAAAAAAATTAACAAAATTTGATCCAAAATTCTTCTTTTAACACAATTCTTTCCACGAATACAATCAAGAAGAAAGAAACAAAAATTTCTTTGAAGATTTAACATGACTTGCTCTGACGCTACTTATTTCAATTTGAACATCGAATCCATTCAAAACTTTAAGGTAAAAATGAAATCACCAAACATAATGGTCATGCTAAAATATTTAAGAAAGAATTAAACAATAAAGTGGAAGTATGCTGGATCTATTCGATACAAAAATCTTTTTGGTTTTCTTTAGTCTTGAAGAAATTAAGGAGTTTTATCCGTACACTCTAAATAAATTTTACAATGTATGTTTGCATACTGATGGGTATGAAAAATAATAGTATATATATTTTTAGATCGGAGATCTCAACTTAATATTGTATCATATTTTACTTTACCACATCCATTATATTAAACAAAGTAAAATACTTTAGTCTCTACACGTTAAAGCATATACCAAGACTCATAAAAAATGTGTCATAACCTAAACCCTTATGTATTTAATTGATCACTTTTATAATAGGACTTCATGACATTACTGAATTAACTAAACAATATATAGTAAATAATATGTTAATATGTTAATAATATGTTAATAGATTGGCCCATTAAAGAAATTCCAACAACTTTTCTTTATTATTTTTTTTGGTAGATTTTTGTAATTTTTAGTAGTTTATTGACTTTTTTATGTTATTTAAATTTTAAATTTTAAAATATAAAACAATTATGGGGCGTACAACCGTGCATCCGGATCAAATGCATGTATATGCTTATCTTGTTATAAATGGGTTAAGAGTCCTATTAAAAAAGTGGGTATTAATCTACTGTCATTACAATAGTTTCTTTATATTAAATAAAATATGATTTATTAGGAAATGATAGATTGTATTAGTCTTGATATGATATGTCGGTGAAAAATTGTCGAAGAAAAAATTGTGATGCTGTTACTTTGTGGAGTGGCATCCCCTTTTTAAAGTCTCGGCCGCCGTGGTGCGCCAACTTCGCCGGGTGGTCACTCAATCTTTATATTTTTTTGTGCTATTTTCTTCAAATGATGAATTTAAATTTAAAATTTTTAAATTTATAATAATATATTCATTAAGTTTGCTTGAACAATCTCATGATACAGTGAATTTAAAATTTTTAAATTCTTATTTTGAGTTATTTTTTAAGTAATTATGATAAATTTTAAATTTATCTTATATATAATTATTTAAAAGATCCACAATCACCTCTCATTAGACAAACAAAATCCCTATATATTGAAAGTTGACATGGACATGCCAATTCATTTGGAATTTGAAAGATATAATGGAAGCTTCAAGGTGAAAAGCAGTTGGAACCTTATGCCAACAGCTAGCTTGGAACAAATACCAAAAGGTTGCCTTGATGTCCACTAAAAAAATGCTCCTGGGAGGTGTGAATCAGTATCTATTTCTCGAAGGTCAGTAATACACGCATATGCTATCTACCTTAACTATTTAAATTCATTGGTAGTTTTCATAATCTTGCAAATAATTAGCCATGTCACTCCATGTCCTCCAAACCCGGGCGCCCCCTGATTTTGATCTGTTTCGATCCAACTTGGAGGTGAGTTCTCTGGCCATTTTTTTTTAAATTATAAATATATATAACCAACAAATATTTTTCCTTATATTTTAAAGTAGGTGGTTTTCATGTCAAACTTCCATTAAACAAAGTCTTTAACAAAATATATCATCTTAATTGTTTTGATGATTTAATTTTGTTAAATCTTTTAAAAGAAATTTCTGTAATTTAAGCATCTTGAAACTACGATCTCAATATATCAAGATGCTTGCTTGAACACCACTTAAATTGCTTTTGTCTACAATCAAGAGTTATCTATTACATTCAAATTTAGCTGCAACCCTAAAATCTTACAATATTGCAAACTTGATTAATTCACGTGCTTAATAATTCTATAAGAATATAACTTTGGCAAAAGAATCCACTTATAATACCGCAATTATCCCATTAACGTCTTGGACATTTTTATAATTCATCAAAAACTCTATATCTTCACGACTTGATAACGTATTGTCCTTAACACTATTTTGTAGGAGAAAGATTTTATTATCGTTGAAGGTGAAGGTAAGTAATTCAATATTTATTCTTTCAAGTGTCCTACCCGGATATAAGGCCACAATACTTTGTGTATGGGGATGTTGAGTTATGATTTACTGCACGCAATTTAAGATTAATGCCATATTTATAATAGTGTTAATTGTCCACCTTCCGTAATTACTGATATTGTAAAAGTTTATTTATTTCATTTGATTAAGTTGGGCATACTAAAATATCTAATTTAATCAAATATTTACTTTTATTGATAGTGTCTCATGATAAAAATTCAAACCTGGTACAATTAATGATTTTTGTTAGATAATTCATCCCATTTATGAGGTGAGATGAATATTCACATCCTCCTATCTAAAATATCTAAAATATTTTTTGACTATAATACCCAAGATTTCAAACCATATATTATAATTTAAATCTAGACAAATATATGAGAATATTTAATTAAGGGTAAATTAGTCAAAGGCATAATAATACACATAATAATCCATCAAAGTAAAAAATTTGATTAATAAATCATTCGAATAATCATATGAAGTACACATAAAATTTATTAAATAATTTAATTACAGTCCCACATGTTATTATATTCTTTATCAATCATTTTTCATCCTATCCGAAGAAGTAAATGATCCTTAATAATATTTCTGATGTCATATTTGTAGATAAATTTTTTAAAAAGCCAAAATTGGCATCTAAATTTTTTCATAAATATCTAAGCAATACATATTAAATGAAATCCACCCAATTCTTTGTCCAAAATCTCATAATGATGACAAATACACTTTTTCAAAATCTATATTCTCAATTCAATTTCCTATTTTATATTTCATTTCATTAAGGTAAATCCACTCATAATGAGTGCATTGGTTAGCAATATTGGTTCAAGACATATTTGGAGAAAGATTGATAATGTGTAAATTAGAACTTGCGAGTGTTGGAATTGGTTTAAAAAGTTAGGTTTTGATTAAATTTTGATCAAAAAAATAGTTTAGTGTATTTGATTTTTCAAAATTAATTTTGGGTAAATGATAAATTAATATAAAAAATTAGCCATTTAAAAGGTATAAGTATTGAAGCATAAAAAGGTGGGAAGATAAAAAATCTCATCTCACATTGAAAATTTCAAAGAATGGAGACAACTTTATTTAGTAAAAATTGGACACTTAGCTTTTAGGGGTCAAGGGTATCAATAGTTTTTGGAAAGGAAGGACCTAACTCCTTGTTGCTTTATACCAAAGTCCACATGCAAACTGCCCACCGGCCCTACCTAACTTGGGTCAAGCCTGGGGTTGAGCTTAAATTGTTCCAATTACTATATATATCTTTTTCTACAAAATAAATTAAGAAAATCATAAATTTTTTAATATAGTTCTTTTCAATCAGTATGTGACAAGTGGTATAGCTCAAAGAATGGCATATAGTAATTGACCAGATGATTGTGCGAAATGACAGATATATCTGTCTAGTCAAGCCCTAATAGACATATCTATCTAAAGATTTGTATTGTTACTATCTTAAGTAAGGTCATTCTATCTTGGAGATGATCATCAATATCTCAAGTACTTAATGTCGATGTGCTTATTTCGACTACCACTTTTGTAATTCTTAGCCATCAAGACAACAGTTAAGTTATCATAGAAAATCCTCCGTGGCCTAGAATTGGAATCCACAACTCTAAGCCAATATATGAAGCTCTTGATACATACACCATGTGACGTAGCCTCAAAATAGGAGACAAACTCAACTTCCAAAGTGGATGTTGTAATCAAGGTCTGCTTAGTACTTCTCCATGATATTGCTCTATCGGCCATCATGAAAATGTACCCTAATGTTGATTTATGGGAATCAACACAGCCATCGAAAACATAATCTAAGTAGCTAATCACTTCAAAATTATCCATCCATGTGTACATAAGCATGTAAACTTTAGTTTCTTGAAGGTGGTCGATACCTGGATTACTGTGATATCGTCCTACCATTCCTATAGCAAATGTAATGTCAGGCTTTGTGTAGACTTGAGCATACATCAAGGTTTCGACAACAAAAGCATATGAAATATTTTTATTTGTTCCCTTTATAGATTGTTCTTCTTAGCATTGGTTCAAATTGAACCTATCACCTTTTATAATGGGAGCTACACTTGGTCAACAATCCTTTATCCTAAATCTCTCTAAAACTTTATTGGTATAAGTTTCTTGAGCTAACATACCTCAAAGTCTATCTCTGTGAAACTTAATTCCAATGACATAAGACGCCTCACCCATATCTTTCATATCAAAATTTTAAGAAAGGAATGGTTTCACTTCATACAGTAAACCCTTATCATTGGTTGCAAGAAAAATGTCATCTACATAAAAAAAAAAAAATAAGAAAGTTAATCTTACTTCCAATAACCTTCTAGGATATTATATTAATCCATGGTGTTTTCAATAAATTCAAATGAAGAAATTACTCCATGGGATGCTTGTTTTAATTTGTATAGGGATTTCTTTAGCTTACAAACCAAATGCTCACCATTACTAGAGAGGAATCCTTTAGGTTGTTTCATATAAACCTTCTCATCTAGATCTCCATTGAGAAGTGTTTTTTTCACATCCATTTGTTGCAACTTAAGGTCCAAATGGGTTACTAATGCAAAAAATGATGCATAAGGAATCTTTCTTAGACAAAGGAAAGAAGGACTTTGTGTAATTGATTCCCTCCTTATGAGTGAATCTATTAGCAATAAGTTTCACCTTGTATCATTAATATTGCATAATGAGTCTTTCTTTGTCTTAGAGACCCATTTAACTTAACAAATCCCATACTCCTTTACTCTTCATGGAATTCATCTATTTCTTCATGGCATTGTACCATAATTCTAATTCTTTGCAACTCATAGCCTGTGAAAATGGCTCGGGATCATTTTCATTGTAGTCGCACTCTGGTAGGTAAATTATATAATCACTAGGGATTGCTAACCACTTAGTTCTAGTAGATCTTCACAATGTTGTACCATCATCTTCCTAAGAAGCTCGTGGTTCAACTGTTTGTTTAGGAGCTTCTAGTAATTCCTGAACTACTTGATCCACTGAAATGTTGGCAGTAGTTTGTAGAACCTCTATGATTGGTTATTCAACACCGATTTGTGCTTGAGGGGTGTTGTGAACTATAACCAATCTTTCACTTGAGGTGGATGGTTGAGATTTTAAATGATCATGTTCAGGAATTTTGTTCCTGATTTAATCTCTCCCACTGATGAAGTCATTCTCAAGAAACTTAGTATTTCTTGATTCACCAATTCTAATGTTGTGGGATAGATAATCAAATTTTTACCCTTTAGACTTTTCAACATATTCGATGAAATACCTACTAATGGTCATTAGGTCCAGCTTCTACTCTTGTGAATTATAGATCCCCACTTTAGATGAGGCATCCCTAAATGCTCATATGTCTCAAACTTGATTTTCAACCTTTTAATAATTCAAATGGCGTTTTTGAGACAACCTTGGTTGGAATTCGGTCTAATATGTATACTATCGTTTAGTGCTTCAATCCATAAGGACTTCATAAGATTGGAGCTACTAAGCATACTCTGCACCATGTCCAAATAATATTTGATTTCTTCTTTTTGTCACACCATTTTGGTTCACCATTCTTGTCTGATGGACTAGGCATGGTGTATTTAGCAATATCCCATATTCTTGAAGAAATTTAGCAAACAAACTAGGTGCTTGTCCATCCTGAATATATCTACCAAAATACTCTCAACCTCTATTTGATCTCACAATCTTAATTTGCTTCCTGCATTGTTTCTCTACTTTAGCCTTAAAAATCTTAAAGGCATCTATTGCTTTGTTCTTGTTATGAAGCAAGTAGAGATACATATACTATGAGTAATCATCAATAAAGGTGATAAAGTATATCTAACCATGTCAGTCCATGTCTGAACTACATATATTAGTATGTATAATTCTAATATACCCAAACTCCTATTGGCACCGTTTTTGGACTTGTTGGTTTGTTTTCTCTTAATGTAGTCCATATATATTTCAAAATCAGAAAATTTTAGAATATTAAGTACCCCATCATTTCCTAATCTTGTGATTCTATCTATGGAGATGTGTCCTAATCTTCATATGTTCCTTATGTTAGAAATTATTAAACAATGCACTTAATTCACATTTATGGGTACATAATGGAGATGATTTGACATTTCTATCCTAAAATAATCTTTTTGATATAACTATCAAGTTATTTACAAATTCATAATTCTGTGGGTATATTATGAAAGTAATTTAATATTTTATCCTAATTAATTATACAAATATAATAAAAATTCTTGTGGGATAAGATTTATTATATTAAATATAACTAATTACAAAATGTCTTTAATTCTGTATGTTATCCTAAACAACATAATATACAATTTTATTTAATTAGAGATGTTGTGGTGAAAACCTGATAATTTAAAATTATATGGATCACTAGACATTTTAAATTATGCATAAAATTAAGTGTTATGTGAGAATGACATAATTTAACTAAGAACAATATGTTATTTTATGCACCAATTATATTTTCATAAATTAACCATAAACAAAAATAGCATAATTAAACATAATATTATGCACATTGCGAAAAAAAATGATTACCCAAAATTGCATGTATTAATACAAATAAAATAAACTTAACTTATGCAAAATATGAGCATTAAACAATTCAATTGCAACAATCAGGTTCACCTGCATGTTGGGAAAGTCATTCAACATTTTCATAACTTACGATCACATGTAATAAACATACCTTGGCCATTCAACTTAATTTTTGAACCAGAAAGGAAACATAGCAAGACAGTATTCTATCTTTCTATATGGCAGAAAGGAAAAAGGCAAGATTGCATGATATTTTCCTAAATGACAGAAAGGAAAGGCATTCCTTAAAACAATATGAAAATGGTATTCTTTCAAAATCATCATCTTCAACTCAGGTCAATTCGATTCGGTTCTTAACCACTTCATATACGAATGAAACTCAGGATTTGATGTTTTGATGCCAAAATTGATGTTAAGATTATTTTGTACAAAGAACAACAATTATTCAAAAATTTGATTTTGCAAAATCATGTCAGCCGAATATTAACATAGAGGAACTTGGAAAAGACACCAAGGTAGAGGATTTGAGCTCTGCTCTGATACCAAATATAAAAATGACATTTGATTCAAAACAACAATTAAATTAAGTGTGGATCAAAACAGTAAAACTCAAGATTGGAATTACCTCTGGCCTTTGATCACCAACAAGTCCCCACTATTTTTATTTACTATTTTGGTACTTTTAAACTCTCTATCAACTCACATTAGATGTTGTATATTTGAATACCAGAATGATTTAAGATTAAGAACTAAAACACCTACTTATATACGTTCTCCCATCAAAAACATCTTTTGATTATCAATTTTTCAGTCCAATCAATAAAGTAAGATTTGGAAATTTTAAACGTCTGAGCATTGGAAGCCAAAATATTTGGACCATAAAATGATGAAGAAACTGAAGAAAACGAATGACAGTTACACAAATAGGAAAGTTACTGCTCACAACCATGCAGTCAAATTTCACCTATTATTATATTAGGACATTTATCCCATTCGATCAGATCAGCCCCACACAATTAGCTTTTTCAGAACTCAATTTTGTATTCTAAAACAAATCCCATATCATATGCTTATTAAGTTCCTGCAAATCACTGGATTAGCTAAGAAGATAAATTATCAAAACAAAATGCACTACTTAAATTCAGGTTTTCTATGTGAGCAGGTTGACTTGTGCATTATTGAAACTAATTCTAAATCCCCTAATCAATTTATCATTCACTACCCCAATACCTCAACCTACTTACTTTATTCAACTAAGTTATATAATCCCACTAACTCTTTCCATAGATGAAGTAATGGTTACAATTCAAAGCATAAAGTTACTGAATCTTACCAGCGCCAATAGCCAATAATCAGTAGCAATTGATGAAAGAAATTCTTCTACATGGGTATTAACCTCTGTAGTCCCACTTTTTTCCAAATTCTGTTTGCTCTTTTCTATGATATTTGGCAGCTTCAATTCTTTTTTTTTTTTTGTATATACAGCGGCACCTCACTTCAACTTGGCACCTCACTTCAACTTAAGGATTTTTGTTTATCAAAGAGAGGATTAGGGTTATCTTATTATGTAATTCTCATAAATTGCAAAAATTTATTGGATTCGTTATAATCGTAGGGGTATACACAGCAAAAATTAAAATTTTATCAAACATAAATTTAACCCCTCGATTTGAAAGCAATTTTAACGATCGCGTTTATTCAAGTGAATATATAAATAAATATTAAATTCAGATTATACCTTCCGTACACTCCGGTTGTTGTAGGGAATAAATAAATTAATTATTTATTTTGAACTATCAAAACTCGTAGGGATTCAAATGTCTCCCCTCTATCAGGTCCACAATATGAAAGAACAACATCAATTAAAAGAATTTGCTAGCATTCTTTTAATTGTTTACAAATTTATAATCGGAGTAAATTTTCAAAAACAATAAAAATTGATTCTTTAAGTTTTTGAAACAATAATATGAAGAGAATAACAAGAAACTGATTTTTTTTTTCTTTTTCTTTTTTTTTCTTTTCTTGAAGAGTAAAATAGAAGATTTTAAACAAAATAATTTTTGCTCAAATTTTCTGAATTAATTATGTAATTTTCATCCCTCATATATATAGGATTGGAAATTTTAATCCATTTCTAACTCTTGGAATGTTTTTCAAATTTGAACAATTTCAAAACTTTATATTGGAAGGATTCCAAATCTTTCAAAAACTCTGTTCTTTTCTCTTTCCTATTGTATGTGACTAATTTGATACTACATTAATTATCAAAATTATCTACATACATTATTGATATTAATTTGAACTTTTCAAATAATATCAAGATAGATATATATCATATATATATACTATAATTATATTTATATAAATTAAATTTTAGTGGCCAATTTTATCCCATAAAATTGGTCACTATATTTATTTATCTATAAATATGTTAATTCAATAAATCATATTTATTTAATTTATTCTCTTCATATTTTAGTGGGGTTTTTAAGTGATTCATATTAATTTTGAGTTTGGATTCAAAAATTCCCAAATCAATTCAATTGATTTAATCCCAATTTAATCAATCTAATTGATAAATTAAAATTACTCCAATTAGGCTTCCTAATTAAATTAGTTCCAATTAAATAATTTAATTACTTAATTAAATAATTTAATTTAATTATTAAATTAAATAGAACCCTTAATTAATTAATTAATCAGTATTAATTTTCCAACCATTAGATAAAATTTAAAATTAAAAATATTACTTTTTATAAACATGTGTAACCCTCTTACGTTTACTATTAAATTAGTAGTGGACTTATAATATTTGCAACTTATAAATAATAATTATTCTAATTAATAATCCATTTGGAATCAACTCCTTAATTCCAAAAACTTCACTATTCGTAAAAACATCTACCAAGTAATCATGACAAACTAGTTTTAGGTGAAATAGGGAGTAAACATATTTCAGTTGCGAGTACCATACACGTACGATCCTTTTGACAACTAATCTCCCGATTGAATTTAGGGCATGGATTATAAGTTGAAACCCTAAATGATTCAATGACTGTGATCCCATTTCAAGTTTCAATGATTCTTGATGAATCACGATTCATCCTGCCTTGGCCAAGGTATTTAAATCATGAACTATGAAAACACAAAAGATTCTCTTGTTTAAAAAGATAAGCGTCGAATTCTATATTGGCCACTGATAAACTTCCATGCACATCAATGCAACACCCAACATACCCTCTTTGTGATTGTCAAGCAATCAGAAGATATATCAAAGTGCTGCAGAATGCACATAAAGCTACCATCGCACCTCAAGTATGAGAACTAGTCGGGTACTATCGCAATATAGAAATTCTTATTTCGACAGACAAAACCTCCAATTAATAATTTCTTGTGGGTCATATTCAGTGTACTTGTTCCCTAATAAACACCCAAATACATGTATTTGTATCTCTATACTAATACCAATGGAATGTAACATTCTCGTCTCACGAGTATGCATCATATATGAGAGTCTTACTAAACTATTTGATGTCCTATTTCAAAAAGTTCTTGATTCGGAACTTATTTAAGACCAAAGTCTTAAAGGCATGATCCATGATTACCATCATATATATGACCATGTCCCGTAGCTAAATTTAATTTAAGCACTTTATCAAATGTGCAGAAATAAAAGATGCAAAATATAAGATAAAGATAATGTCTTTTTATTAATATGATTCCCAATAAAAATGTCTTTACAAAAGAAAAAGAGTATAATACACCAATCTAATTGGGGTGTTAGGCATCCTAATCCAACAAAACTATTCTTTAAATTTGACCTATTTATAAAAAATGTTACATCTCTCATGCGAATAAGAGTAACGTTTGATTCCTTCAATTGGATAAGATGACTTAGGGCTCCACACAAAAGAGAAATAAATAAGGTGACGGGGGTTACTCTGTTGGATTCCCCTGTGAAAGCAAAGATAACCAAATTGCTATCCATTGATCATATAAGAAAATGTAGCCGATTTGTAAATCACATTATAGAGGCTACTGGTAAAAATCGAGAATCACATTATAGAGGCTACTGGTAAAAATCGAGCCACGTACTCTAGGTCAGCACATTTAACAATGAGCATTATATGTGTAAAACTCAACGTGGCATCAATACCTACGATATGCTAGATTTTTGCTAGAAAATGGGTGACATACCATCAGGTCCAGGGGACTTAAAGGGAGAAACTTAGGGTAAGGAAAGAGTATCCTCCTTCGCGGTGTGGTCAAACTAATTCCTGTTTCATTTCCAAGCTAACAATAGGGATCACATCATTCAAAATCGAGTCCAAATACTAATTCATCAGTATGGATCATGCAAAAAAATATTTAAAAAAAGTTAACCTGCTCGACTACAAAGCTCGTATTCATTTTTAAATAAAGTTGAAAACTTTGAGAAAAAAGTTTGCAAAAACTCAAACCATGAGAACAAAAGCATATATAATTGAACTTAAGCAAGCTTGATACTAGCAACTTGATTGGCAACTCCACTCTTAATTAATATTTTTAAGAACAAGAAAGTGAATATACCTAATATTTTAAAATTTTAACTCTTATTTAAAATTCAAATTGGAACCTTTGAATTAATATGGAAGAGTATAATATGTAATTGGATTATTTGAAAATAATTTCAATATTATGATAAAGTAAGTTATTTCAACTACCTTACTAACTTAATTTTGAAAATATACATGTTGAACTTATTTGTAGAGTTCACCAATTTACCTAATATCCACAACTTTTACATTTTTCATCACTTTTATTGTTTTATATAAAAGTTAATTAAACTGCCTATTGAGCATTAGGGTATTGATTATCAAAGAACAAGTGTCCATCAAAAAAATTTCATAGTGCACCTGGTCACTGTATTTACAAGCACATAACAAATGATAAAATTAATATATATGATTTCAGCTTAGCTCATTTACGAAAATGACCTTGCTATGCATATCTTTTTCTAATTTCCGTTCTTGCTTGTCATCATCTTGTTCATTAACAATAGGGTTAATTACAAAAAAAATGTCCCTAAGTTTTGATTTATTTACAGAAACTATTCTTCTAAGTTTATGAATTACAAAAAATCCCTTCATGTTTATCTTTATTTTACAAATTGCACCTATTGTATATCATTAAAATAGAGTTTTTTCATTTTTTTTTATTAATATCAACATCTTTCGTAAAAGTGATACACGATAAGTGTAATTTGTAAAATAGAGACAAATCTCAAACGGTTATCTATATTTATAATTTTAGAGAGGTAGTTTCCGTAAATAGACCAAACCTCATAAATACTTTTCGTAATTAACCGTTAACAATATATATCATGTATGTTTATATTAGGAGAACAAGTTGAAAAGATTCCTCGAGAAGAAGTAGTTTGTAGGTTCTGCTTCACAATGTTACAAGAGGATCATAATGTTCTGAAGACCAAGTGCATATGTCCACCTACTCTGATGCATCAAGAGTGCAAAATTAACTGGTCTGCAATTAAGTGTAATGTGTGCGGACAAGATATCCAAATCATACCTGTAACTATATCAATGCCAAGTCCACAAAGGCTCCAGCAACCAATTTTATCAAAGCCTAACAGGTACAAAGAAAGCGTTCACATAAACTTTCTTTAGATCAAAACATCTTACTGTGATACTTTTTCACATTTATAGCTTATATGTTTCAAATAGTATTTCTTTAAACATTTTATGAGCTAGCATGCTTAAAATTTGTTTCATCATTTTTGGAAATCTTATCATTTTCTCTAGTTTGACCACGTAAATGACAATATTACTCTTAATCCTCCTGGGAATTGACTAATTACTCAAATACATTCTATAAACTCTTCGATCTCATGTTTCAAAATGATTTGACACCTAATCATTTTTCTAATAAATACGGACATTTTATAAAATCAAAACTCATTCTCTTTGTTGTAAGCTTAGTCAAATAAACTGGTCAACATTCAACCACATTAGCAACATGCATTGAGCAATTAATAGTATCATATTTTCTCATGGATGATAATTAATCAATAAAAAGTAGTAATATAGATTTTGAGGAGAAGAATTTTTTAAAAATCTCATACTCAAGACATGTTATTTTATATGACTTCCGTTGCCTAAAATTTATATCTGAATTGTTCAATACATTTTCATTTCAGTGAGCGGTGTCTAATCTTATAAGGAGAAAAGCCCCTCAATTTTATATGTTATCTCCACAGGATGCTGCAAGTTTCTAGTTTCTTCAATAACATTTCAAGTTGTTTGACTACTTTCTAACGGTATCGGTTTGAAGTTTGCCATATATAACCCTCTTTCTTTTTTTTTTTTTTTTTTTTTGTGCTCATGGGATATGCTATTGTAATTTGATTATAATGTAATGAGTATAATGTTTTGCATTTGCCTTTTAAAGTTGTTTTCTAAATCTACATCTTTGTTAAGTTCTAGAGTCCAGTTGCTCATTTTAGTTCCAAAAAAATAGTATATATATATATATATATGCATATTACAATTAGATATATTAAGTAATTAACAGCCTATGATTATTAAGTAATAAAGAGGTATTAGAGCTGCAACGGGTTCTTATGTAACTTTCGGGTACACTTACCCTAAACTTTGTTTAAAATTTCGCATTCATTGGAAGTGTGTGTGAACAAGAACTTGAGAAGCCAATGGCACGGCCCTAGACACAAAAAATAAAGACTTACTAAAAATTGAGAGAAATTTGGAGGCCTGCGTGACCCTCCATATATGAGGTCTGCTCCTTTTTCTGAAAAAATAATATATATATTTCCTGTCATTTTTTCTAAACCAAATCTGTAGGTTATATGGTCTTATGCTGGTTTCTATTTATGAGATCATTTGGAATTGAGTTGGTTGAGTGGAGTAGGTGTCATGAACCCAACCAACGAAATGCAAGACTTGGCTTTGTGTATGAATTCTGGGGAGGCAACTAATTGATTCGTTGGTGCCAAAATGGCGGTTTCTCTGTTGTCACATGCCACCCATGTGAGTTGAGTAAATTTTTATTATTGGGTACCTTATGTTTTCAATAATATTATTATATTTATCATGCTCTGAAATCGTCACAAAGGTCTTAGAAACATCTTAAAAGTTCGTATGGTTAACTCATTATGTTTATACAGTCTAACTTAAACATTGATACAGAGAATTTATATCTTATATTATTTTTATAATTACAAATCAATATATTGGGTCGTTTAAATAAACCTTATAAATTACCAAAACTTATAAATTTAACCGTTGAGTCATAGAAAAAAATACTTTTTCATTATTAGAATCAATCCTATCAAATAATTTTAAAGTAATAAAATAGAAGCTCGAGCTACTTTCATAGATTCTGTCAAGAATTATTCTCAAGAAAGTAATTCTCGAAATCTGAAAAATTATTAGGAGAATCATAAGCATGGTGACCTAGTAAATAATCCAACACTCAACTAGTTGGATCAAATAAGAAGAAAAAATAATAGAATATTTATTAGAAATAATTATATAATCACGTAAGTTCAAAAAAAAAAAAACTAATGATTCAATAAAAAGATATCAAAAATTAAAAAATATGTCATTTTTGTGAACCATCCAATCTCCGCAAAAATCCTACTAAGTAAAATCAAACATATAAAGACAATTATAATGAGGGACATATTTAATCCCCCCTCCTCGTCTTAGAACCTGGTACACGGTTCGTAATGGGCCCCCCTTACACCTTAGTTCCTCTATAATGGGTGACATAACTCCTCTAAACTGGATCATTGACTAAACTCTAAAAACTCTAACTAGTCTCGGTTATCCTTTATCTATTATGAAATAGTTAATAATGTATGGTTCAAACAATGGATTTTAAAAGCACCTACATTGTACTCACATTTACAAATCACAATTATTCCACGTTCACCAAAATAAAATTTTAATACATTCGCAATTTTTGTACTTAAATGTACGAAACTCAAATTATTTTCACAATCCTATAATTCAATAAATATATAATTTTGCTTAATTTAAGTTATAAAAATTACACATGCACACCAAAAGTACTATATATACGAGTTTATATAACCAGAAAAGCGAAAGGCCACTTATCTCAATTCCAATAATTTAATTTTTCGAAATTACCAAATTTGTTGTACACGAATGAAATTAATCTATGATGGTAAATAGAAATTAAGTAGTCTAATAATAATTATTGGATCATAAACTCAAAATGACTTCTACTAACATAAATTGTTTCTAACTTAGCAGCTAAAATATGGAATTAGATCTATAACTACTCTCACAAAATGTAACTCAATGGACATCTCTATAAATACTTGATCCAACATAACATAAGATATCATCTGTAGCAACAAAATGGAATTATCCTAAGTACTTTAGTTAATTCATTATCAACCTGTTGATTTCTCCTATGATCCCACCATCAATTAAGTACAACAATAAAGCTAATGATCATGAATAATTAACAAGTAACAAATCAGATTTTGTCATTCACTAGACATACACTTTTACACTTTCCCAACATAATATAGGTAAAAGTAATTTCAAATTAACCCTGGCTAGGCAGTATGCGTTTCACATTTATTAAATATTCCACCAAATACGATGCGATGCATGTTTAGTACTGAATATGATCTAACATGTATAAAACAAATAATACATAAGATCATAATGCGGAAGTTAAAGGATCAAATTAGCTCCAATAATTAATACTCGTGTAATCCGGAATCAAGTTTTCTTGTGGTTAGAGTGCTTCCAAACTTTTTTAAATATTAAATTGATGGTGTAAGAAACTGAATAAGAATGAATAGCTTAGGGACCTAACTGTATCACTGTATATATACACTCTTGCCATCAAAGAGTCTATCAAATTTAATCCCTTAGATTATGGAAATGATGAGCTACATTAGGAAATAACATTATTGATACAATGAAATTATGGGAATTGTATGTTTGGAAATAAGGATTGTTTACTTGCCTATTGAAATTTCCAACATAATTGGCTTGCTCGGATGATGATGAGAATGTGTTCCCCACTTGGCATTTGGTACTGTAGTACCCACCTCCACACAACTCACATGCGACAGTTTGTACCTTCATCGCCAAAGCACCTATATTATCTATCTTTTTAGACAATATTTTTATTTGAGCCTAGATGGCGGAGTATGTGTCAACGTTATGCACTTCCCCTACCTTTTTTTCCAAACTTTTGTCCATTTAACATTGGTAACTGTTAGATGCCATTTCCTCCAATAACTCATATGTTTCTTCTAGAGTTTTCTTCATAATTGTGCCTCCTATTGCTACATTTATCATGATAAGCCATTATAGAACGTTTGCAATTGAAGCCATGTGGGCAAACCATGGAGTGGACATCTCCTCAACAAGTTCTTAAACCTCTCCCAATCTTCATATAATGACTCCAACCCAAATTGAACAAATATAGTGATGTTGTTTCTTATTTTTGCTATTTTGGATGGTGGAAAATATTTGGCAAAGAATGCTTACGCCATGGCATCCTATGTGGTGATTGATCCAATGGGCAATAAATTAAGCCAACTCTTAGCTTTATCCCTCAAGAAAAATGGAAACAATCTCAATCAAATGGCATTGTAGGTCACTCCATTGTATTTAAAAGTGTCATAAATCTCCAAGAAGTTTACGATGTGGGCATTAGGGTCATCACTTGGAAAACCATCAAATTGCATCGAAGTTTATATTATTTGAATGATTGTTGGTTTAATCACAAAAATGTTTGCTTGTATTGTTGGCCCCCTGATACTCTAATTGTTCCCGCTGACTGAAGGCTTAGCATAGTCCAACAATGATCTATTCTCCACATCGTGCTCATTGTTGGCCATACTCTTTTCTTTTGCTTCACTTATCAACAAACAAATAGTTCTCTCTATTTTTGGGTCGTATGACTTAAGATCCCAGATAGATGACTGGGTCATGCACCAACAACACCTATAATGAAAAATAAGAACTCTACAGTAAATTGAACAAAAAAATAAAACAAAGAAAATAAAAACAAAAGCAATAAAATAAAAATAAAATAAATAAAATGGTCAAACTATAACTAGACATTCAACTTTGATATCAAACAAAAACATACTACCTAGTGCCAATGCCAAACTTGGTGACCATAAAACAAGTGGTAACAAATCATAAGTTCATGGTGTCAACAAGTAATAGAGAGTGAGTAGAGTATCTTATCACTATGGAGTGCATGTGGAATTACCAAATATAGATTACCCATGCTATAATTAACCAAATGATTATAGTGGTGATTGAAATAAGGGGCAACAACTATCAAATTTAGCAAAAGCAACTAAAATCCAAGGAGATTGATGGATTGAATTCGATACTAAAGAGAGTCTAGGCATTGATTAGCCATCCAATATGGTTATGAACCTAGCTTAATTGTGATTAGAAATTATGTGGATTATGTGATGAAGGGTCTTTATAATGTAATTAGTGTTCTCTCTGAAGTTGGACCAAATCTATCCCTAGTAGGCCACCGATGCCATCTCTAGCTATGAGTCATCCTACTAAGAGTTCCTTAATCTTTGTGAATTACACTAGCTTTTGATTTTCTCACCTATGACTACTGCATATACTACTTGATTCATTGCTACAACCTCACCTTTCAATCTTAATTGCAACAATTAACATTAACTTAAAATTGGTCAAGTCTCAAGAAGCATAAATACATAGTATATGCTCATCATAGTAAAACTAACATTCAAATCACAAAATAAGTATCAATTCATAATTCCATAAGATGACTTTCCAAACCTTGACAAAAAAGAAATTAGCTTTTATCAGATTGAAATGTAAAGCACTTGTTTTTCAACATCATGTTCTACACAATATCCTCAAACTATAATAAAATACAAGAAGAAACTGAAAAAAATCATAACTCTTAAAAGGATCTTCAATTCTTCTTCAAGCCCAATTGAAGCTCCTTCTAGTAGTGACTTCAATCCTCAAGCCTCCTTGGAAAATGGGTAATGGGTTAATGGATTAAGTGTATGGAGTTATATGGGAGAATGGTTAATTTAATGTAGAGAAATATGTGTGTAGATTATGGTGTGTAGTGTGTGTGGGTGTTGAATTGTATGATGTATATTGCGATATATGTGTGTGTATATATCATATGTAATTCAGTATTACCTAGTGAGTAAAGTAAACAAAATATATCTATAATGTGTGCAACAAGAAAAGATGCCAATTGAGCCTTGTGATGCTACTTGTCCCTCAAAAGATTAGAGAATCAAGTTTGTTACACCAACTGGCACCGCAGCGCGACCTTTTGGAGTCGTGGTGCTAAAATTCCTTAACCTACTACCTGATTTTTAGTGTTGGCCAACACCTGTTTCCATGTCACGGTGCGAAACATTCTCCTCAACTTGTGCCATAATATGGCCTTTTGGAGTCGCGGTGCCTGACTGGTCTGGACTATATTATTCAGCCTCTTTTAATTAATTTTTGACCTCTTTTTAGGATGAATTGACTTTTTGTGTCTTGATAACAATTATAGCTCTATCTATTACCTTTATCTATCCACTTGATAGAACTTAATATCATATTTGTGGGAAATGTTATGCTAAAAATACAAAGACAGACACATCAGGAAATTTCAGTACACTACTAATTCTTTAACATGTTTTTTTGCATCTTTCAACTTCATTTCTTCAATTCTTGAACCTACGCATCAAATATATAAGATAAGGCATAATTTTACCAATTATGAGATAAAACTACAAATTTGTACTTTTGAGAGTGTCAGAAATATGTCAAATTAGGAGCTTATCAATGGGCCAATAATATTGTGATTGTTTATACCAAAATTGGCTTACATTAATTAGAAAGATAATCAACATTCTCCCACTTAGCCCATATATTCTTTTATTCACCATGATTAGAAGCAAACATATGAATCATGGCAATAGGTCCTCTAAGAATGAGAAATATCTTCCATGTATCACAATGTATTATACTTCTTAATATTAGCCCATATATCATAATGCATAAATCTTATGTTTATTTTAGGTCCTATATTAAAGATATTTCTCAAATAAATGTGTACACAAAGAAATAGGAGAAACATCACAACTAAAATAGATTTTATTGCTTATGACATTATCTTTAAAAAAAATCACAATAAAGACCAAGTCCTATTCGGTCTACAAAATCCTTGAATTTAAACTGTCACATGCCTTTTGTCAAAGGATCAACAATCATCAATTTAATGTTAATGTGTTCAATGACCACTGTTTTATCTTTGACATGTTCCCTTATGGCTAAATACTTTATGTTGGTATATTTTCTTCAACTACCAGTTTTTCTATTTTTAGCCATAAATACTGCAGTTGAATTGTCATACTAGATCCTCTGTGGCATAGAAATTGAATCTACAATTCTAAGCCCAGAAATAAAATTCTTCATCTATACACCATGAGAGGTTGCCTCAAAACAAGATACAAACTCAACCTCTAGAGTGGAAGTAGCAGTCAAAGTCTGCTTTTTGCTTCTCCAAGATACAACTCCATTGACAAACAAAAAAATGTATCCACAAGTTGATTTTTGTGAATAAACACAACCAGTTTAGTCTGATTTTGAGTAGCCAACCACCTCCAGACCTCATTACCTTCTTTGTAGCTCTCTAGTGGTCTATACCTAGATTCCTCTATTTTCTTCCCAACATTCCAATAACAAATGCAATGTCAGGCCTTGTGCAGATCTGAGCATACATCAATCTTCCAACAACAGATGTATATGGAATGTCCTTCATGTGTTCTATTTCAAAATCATATTTGAGATACTAATACATACTGAATTTATCATCCTTCACAAAGGGAGCTACACTTGGTGAACAATCTTTCATCCGTAATCTCTCTAATTCTTTATTGCTATTGGTTTCTTGTGACAAACCTAAAATATTTTGAAGTCCCTATGGATCTTTAAGTAAATGGCATAAGATACATCACCCATATCCTTCATATCAGACTTTTAAGAGAGAAATTATTTAACCTCAAGAAACCTAAAATATTTTGAAGTCCATATGGATCTTTAAGTTAATGGCATAAGATGCATCACACATATCCTTCATATCAAAGTTTTTAGAGAGAAATTATTTCACCTCATGTAGCAAACTCTTATCATTGATTGCAAGTAAAATATCATCCACATATAGAATAAGAAAATAAATTTTGCTCCTATTGATCTCCTAATATATATATTGACCTATAATGTTCTCAACAAATCAAAACTGAGGAGATAACATCATGAAATTTCAAATACCACTAACAAGAGGCTTGTTTCATTGCATGTATTGATTTCTTGAGCTTGCACACGAAAATGCTCACCATCACTGGAGGGCAATCCTTTTGGTTGTTTCTTATATACCTCTTTCTCTAGATCTCTATAAAAAAAGCAGTTTTTATATCCATTTGTTGTAATTCAAAATCAAAATGCACAACTAATGCCATAATAATGCATAAGGAATCTTTCTTGGATACATGAGAAAAAGTCTCCTTGTAGTAAAAAAAAAGTCTCATTTTAGTTAATTCCTTCCCTTTGAGTGAATCCATTATCAATGAGTCTTGCTTTATATCTGTCAGTTTGCCTAATAAGTCATTCTTTGTCTTAAATACCCATTTACAACCTATGAGTTTTACATTATTAGGCAAAGCAGCAAGATCCTAGACTCTATTATATTCCATAGAATTCATCTCATCTTTCATGGCATTGTACCACAAACTAGATTCCTTACAACTCATGGTTTATGAAAACATTTCATGATCATTTTTAGCTCCAATAATATAGTCCAATTCTTGTAGATACAGAATATAGTCATAAAAAATTGCTGAGTTTCTTTGTCTTGTAAATCTTCTTAATATTGGTTCAATATTTTCCTGAAAGTCATGTTGATAAACTGATTATTCAATAATTTCTAGTATTTTTTGAACAACTTAATCTATAAAATTATTAGCAGCTTGTGGAACTTCAACAATAGGTTATGCAAGTGTTATGAATTACAACCAATCTTTCACTTGAGGTGGAAGGTTGATCTCTTTCGGAGGTTGTGCTCCATAATTGATCACTCCCACAGATTAGCTTATTTTCAAGAAATTTTTCATTCCTTGATTCCAAATTTTGATGTTGTGGGATGGATAATAAAACATGTATCATTTAAACCTTTCGGTATATCTAATGAAATACCCACTAAAAGTCTTTAGGTCTAGCATATTTTCTTGTAGATTGTAAACTCTTACTTCAAATAGGCATCCCTAAACAAATACATGTCGCAAACTCAATTTTCAACCTTCTCATTTTTAAATGGCATCTTTGGGACAACCTTAGTTGGAATCCTAATTCAATTTATACACTACTATTTTAAGAGCTTCAGTCCACAAGGATTTAGGTAGCTTTCAACTACTAAGCATACTTCACACCATGTCTAATAATTCTCGTTTTCTTCTTTCTGCTATATTATTTTGGTCTGAAGAACCAGGCATGGTGTATCAAGCAACTATCCCATGCCTTTGAAGAAACTTTACAAATAAACCAGGTGCTTGTCTATCCTCAGTGTATCTACCATAGTATTCTCCACCATTATCTGTCCTCATAATCTTAATTTATTTATTACATTATTTCTCTACTTCAATCTTAAAAACCTTAAAGGCATCTAATGCTTCGTTCTTGTTATGAAGCGAGTAGAGCTACATACATCTTGAGCAATCATCTATGAAGGTAATAAAGTATTGTTGATCATACGAGTCCATGTCTGGACCATAAATATCTACATGTGTGATCTCTAATATGTTTGAGCTCCTTTTGGAACCTTTCTTTGTCTTATTGGTGTTTTTCCCCTTATGTAGTCCATACAAGTATCAAAATCAGTAAAATCTAAAGCACTAAGTACTTGATCATTTACTAAACTTTTAATCCTGTTTATGGAGATATGACTCAATCTCCAGTACCACAACATAGAGGATTCTTCATTCAAAATACATCGTTTAGTACCAATGTGGACATCTATAGTATCATAAGTAATTTCATGTTCTAAATCAATTCAAAAAAGATCGTTAGACAATCTACAATTCCCAACAAGTTTAGATTTATAAAATAAATTAAAATTTGTCTCTAAAAAGTTAAAAGAATAACGCAAAGGTACAAGTCTTGTGAACTCATCTTGTTTCATGATAAGATGCTTTGTTCATTTTTTCACACTAGTTTTCTTAGGTTTTGCATTACCCTACAAGGTATTTGAAACATGGATTGTGGAACCAGAATCTATCCATCTTGTATAATGATTAATATCAACTATATTAGATTTATAACATACAAATGAGATTGATTTATCTTTTTTTCAAACCATTCCTTGAACTTGGCTTAGTCTTGCTTCATGTGCCCTTTTTTTTTTAACAGAAGTAACATTATTGCTTTGTGATTCCACCTTAGGGTGGCATTTTATATTTCCCCTACTATTTCATCTAATCTTGATTCTTTCCTTTATCATTTTTATGTGTTACCAACAACATATTCTCACCCACTTCCATCGCAAGTCTCCCTTCCTCTTGAACACACATGGTTATTAGTTCATTGATTGACCATTTATCCTTATGTATGTTACAAGAGATTTTGAATGGTCCATACTATTGTGGGAGAGTGTTCAGTATGTAGTCCACAAGAAAATATTTAAACATTTCAACCTCAAGAGTTTTCAGCTGAGCTACAATGTCCCTGATCTACATCATGTGCTCATGCATACCTCGCACACTAGTGACCCTTAAGGATGAGAATTTCATAATCAGGGTCTTTGTAAGTGCCTTATCTAAAGTTATAAATTGTTCATCAATAGCCTTTAATAATGTCATGACATTGTCATGGTGATCAACAGAATGCCGAATACTAGAAGAAACTCTAGTCTTTATGAACATCACACTAAGGCGATAAGATCGCTCCAATTGTTCATAAAGAGCCTTTTCAATTGTAGTACTAGTCTCAGTAATAGTTGGCTCATCTTTCCTAGTAGCATAATCAATGTCCATCCACCACAAGTAAAGGATAATTCTTTCCTTTCATACTTTATAGTTGTCCCCATTTAGTTCGGGAATGTCACATTTAATATCAAAGAAGTTAACAGGTTGTATTACTATATAAAATTAAACATACATGCTTACTTTCATGACTTTGAGACATAATATCATATTTTATCAATGTAAATCAAGTTTCAAAATCATGAATCTAGCGACATAAAACTTGCTTGTGGGCTAAAGTTCTAAATTAATTAGATTTATTTATCTTTATGATAAAACTATCAGATTATGTTCCTTTTCTTAATCCCTGTGGGTAAATTTATAAATATAATTTGATATTCTATCCCAATTAATCATACAAATATAACAGAAAGTTCCTGTGGGATAAAATTTATTATATCGTGGTTGATTAATTGCAATAAATGTCATTTTTCTATATGTGATCCTAAACACTTAATATATAATTTTGCATAATTAAAGATATGTGGTTAATCTTTAATTATTCAAATTATATGGATCGCATAGACATTTAATTTTATTCCCAAATTTGTCCACATAAATATTCCACATAACCATAAGCAATATTAACAATAGTTCATAAATTTATGCACTAAAATATTTTATTCAAAATATGTATGCATAATAAAGCAATAAATTATGCATACATTAAAATTGCAAATCCACATATTATTCATAAGAAATGCTAGGATTATGAATATTCACAATGTTATGAATTTTTCACAAAATACCAAATTTATGAAAATTCCATTAATTTTTTTGAATATTTGTAAAATACTCATTATTGAAGACTTTATTCATAATTAGCACTAATTGCAGGCCTAATCCATTTGAAAACAAATTTTAAGATAAACCTAGTAATTCTTGGGTCCTTTTTACCGTAGGGTTAGCGTAGTGGAAATTTTAAAAATAATTAAAATGTGCATTTAAATGATTTAAACGCTACATCCCCAGTGCACGTAGTAATTCATAATGATCACACATCAAATAATGTTTTATATACAACTATTGCAAATGAAAGAGAGTGTATTCTTACCCTTGTAGAACACTTCGCTTGATGTAAGGTGATAGGCAATCAATTGTAGGATTGGTGCAATACATCTTGCCTAAGAAGCCCAAATGTTCTCCCTCCAAAGAAGTCCACACAAAGAATAAGAACCAACGAATCACTATTGTGCTAGTAATGGTAATTCATTTTCTTAAACAAAAATAATGGAGTATTATAGAAAATACCAATTCTTAATTCAACTAGTGGAAATAAGAATTGTGTTGATAGAATAATCAAGAACAATTTCTTGATTGTTATAGAAAGAAGACAAGAAGATGAAGTGAGTATGAAAAAAATAAAATAAAGAAGAATCTTTTTCTCCTTATCTTTTTTCCTAATGGCTGATTTTTTTGCTTGTTATGTTACCAAAGGATTTTCAAAATCCTATATCTATCTTGAAGGAGGCCAAGAAGTATTCTATATTCATAATCCAAAACTCCCTCTTTCAAATGAGGCCAAGAAGTAGTTTTGATTCATAATCCAAAAGTTCCTTCTCCAAAAGAAGGCCAAGAAGTAGTTTAGATTCATAATCTAAAACGTCCTCCTCCAAATGAGGCTAAGAAGTAGTTTAGATTCATAATCTAAAACTCCCTCCTCAAGAAGGAGCCCAAGAAGTAGTTTAGATTCATAATCCAAAACTTTCTCCTCTAAAAGAAGGTCAAGAAGTAGTTTAGATTCATAATTCAAAACTTCCTCCAAAATAGGTAGTGGTTGATTTTAGCACATCTACCATGTGCAAAAATTGGCCACTATAGTAAGGATGGCTGAGGATTTTTATTAATCCTCAGTCAATTCAAAATCTTCAACTACTTTAAAAATTGGATGACAATCATCCTTTTGGATATTTGCCCAAAAAAAAATTGATCCTCCATTTTTAAATCTTCGAAATGCTTGATGGGCATCTACTAATGGGTTATGAATTAAATATTTGGGCTTGATTTTTAATCCAATTAATAAGTCCACCAATTAATTCTCAATTAATTGATTAGGCCCAAATTAACTTAATTAATTAAATCAATTAATTCCATCAAACCCAATTAAATAGTTAGAATTAAATAATCTAATTATTTAATTAGCTAAATTTATTTAATAATTAAATTAATTTTGTCTTTAATTAACTGATTGATCCTATCAACTAATTATTTCACTCCATTTGACTTCCTAATCAAATTAGATTCAATTAAACAATTTAATTACTTAATTGAATGTAAAATTAAAGTCATAAATAATTAATTCTTATTAATTAATTAGATCCGACCAATTGGATCATTTTATGGTTTAAGAAATGGTTCCCTCCATTATAGTGTGTGACCCTTTAGGTTTACAACTAAACTAGTAGTGAGCTTATAATACTTGGAACTAATGAATAATAGTTATATTAATTAACTCATTAATTAATTCGCTTTGAATTAACTCATTAATTATAAGAACCTTACTATCCATGAAAATATATTTTTTGTTATGAGTGCCATACACGTACGGTCCTTCAATCATCTAATCTCACGATTGAAGTTAGGGTATGGATTATCAATTGAAACCCTAATTGATTCAATAATTATGATTCTATTTCAAGTTCCAATAACTCTTAATAAATAAATATTCATCCTACCTTAGCCAAGGTTTTTGAGTCATGAACTATGAAAACATAAGAGATTCACTTGTTATTAACAAGTAACAAATTCTACGTTGGCCGCTTATAAACCTCCAAGCACACCGGTGCAACATACAACATATCCCCTTTATGATTTTCAAGCGATTAGAAGATATATCAAAATATTGCAGGGTATACACAAGGCTACCATGGTGCCTCAAGTCCAAGAACTACTCATGTACTATCGTAACATGGAAATTCTTATTTCAAAAGGTAAAACCTCTAAGTAAGAATTTCCTACAGGCCAGTTCAATGTACTTGTTCTCTAACAAGCACCCATATACATGCACCCGCATATATCCACATTCTTATCTTACGAGCATGCATCATGCGTGAGTTTGACTGGCTTATGTGTTGTCCTGTCTCAAAAATCCCTCGATTGAAAACTCATTTAAGACCAAAGTCTTAGAGATATATTCCATGATCGGCATCATATGTGTGACCATACCCCATAGCTAAATACGGTATAGGGACTTTATTTGATTGTTTAAGTGCAATCAAGATAAAGAAGCACCTATAAGTTAATATATATCGAATAAGATTGTCGATTTCAAGATTATAAGAGCCAATTACCTAATATCTTAGGCCCATCATTCAAAGATGCCCTTCGAATACTATTTGCGCTAGGGGTCTAGTTAGTGGATCTGCTAGATTTTTTCCAATGCTATTTTCTCCATTATGGATTCACCTATAGGAATGATTACTCTAACCATATGATATCATCTCGTATTATTCTAGGATCTATGATAAGATATTGGCTCTTTTGCTCACATAACAGCCTTATTGTTATCATAGTAGCCTTTTACTAGAATAACAATAGCCAGAACTACTTCTAACCTTTGAGGACAAATATGATTCTAGAAATGGATCAAGTTATCTACTTTAGACTAAAAGATAGATGCAACATCTTATCTTTAGTTCTAGTAACCGTGTTCCAAGAAAATGTCTTCAATGCTTCACACACACTTAAAGACCTTATCTACGGCTTTTAATGATATCATCATGAAACAGACTGATATATGCTCATAACAATCAGAGCATTCTTGATATTATGTCTTGTACATAGATTTGCATACTTAAAGCAAGCGAGTCATCATTTTCTTTTTTCTTTAAAAGTCTTCAAGGACATAGACTTCGAAAAGGAATAAATATGACTTCATGCTAAACTCTTTTTGTATCCATGAACGTGGATTTGGAGTAGTCCATGCATCCATTTAGATCTATATAGATATGAATCCCCAAGCTTTAGGATGCCCTCCAAATCTCTAATGGAGAACATAGTAGATAACAAGTCTTAGTTAATTATAACATTCCTACAACATCTTTATAAGTAGAGTGTTACTAACATAATAAATTTTACTATGCTCCCACTAATCTTCTTGCACACATATGCTCCATTCACATTCCTAAGTAGATCAAATTGTTTGATTAACTCAGCAAATTGAATATACCAACTTCGAGAATTTAGGGTCAAGTCTAATAATGGACTTTTGAAGCTTGCAAACCTTCTGCTTGCTTCCATCAAACATGAAGGTCTTAGGCTACTTCTTCTCAATACTTCTATTGATGAAGGCAACCCTTATATCCTTTTATATACTTAGATATGGCCAACATGATACAAATGGACTTTGGCATTGTGTCTGGTAAGAGGTTTCCTCAATAGTCAACACCTTTACTTTGAGTAAAATCCTTTCATTCTAGTTATGCCTTATAGGTTATCATCTCTCCATGTAATCAAAGCTTCCACTTACAGACCCATTTGCAACCAATGGATACTAAACCTGTGGTGGGTCCATTAAGGTCCGCACTTTGTTAGAGTACATAGAGTCCATACCGAATGGTAATTTGTAAATTTTCCTGAATTGATGTCATATATCAATGTTTCTTTTTGAATCAATATTCAAGGGAATCCTTGTGCACTTAGAATTTAGTAATTTATTTGTTACCATTGCCTTTTATGAGTGAATTCATGGTTCTTGAATTTTTTCAAGCTCTATGATCTAGCCCTTTTCTATTTAATAGAAAACACCTTTGTACAATAAGGTCACATTCCTCAAAACTAACACTTTAGATTTGATGAATCATAGAAGCGATATTCAATAGATTCCTTTAGATACCCTATAAATTTGTATAAGCTGGATCTTGAATCCAACCTATCTCTCACTAACTGCTTTGCATAAGTAGGCCTTCTCGTACTGTATGAGGAGTTTCTCCTATATTATATCTAATATAATATTTTTGAGCATGGAATTTGGTGACTTTCTTTATAAGAATGTCGTTGATTCTAGGGTATAATCCTAGAGAAAAAGCAAAGGCTTGGTGAAAGTCAACTAGGACTCAATTTTTGAGAATCCTATTCTCCACTTGAGAATCAAAGAACTCACCGCCTTAGTATTTATTTCCTCCATCATGTTGATGGATCTTAATACTTTTGGTAGTTTTATTCTCTACCTCATATCTAGATTTTTTGAACCCTTCAAAGCATTTAGAGTAATGAAGTAAGAATAGTTTACTTGTGCACTAACATTTAATGGACTACATATAATTCTTTTAGATTAAATCCAAATTGGTGACTTGCTCAATTTGTCCCACATGTGGTGATTTGCTCATCCTACCCTTAAGATAATATTCACAAGTCGGCATCACATGCAAGTCCAAAAGGTCAAGCAAACAAGCCATCTTGTGAATTCTTTCTTCCGGGATATGACCTAACCTAGCATATTACAATTATGTATAAGTATGATTATCTCAAGTTATTTTGTTGATTTTGTTAGATGAAATTTTTACAGTAGTGAAAATTAGTTGCCAAAGTACGAACATCAAGAGTCATGGAATATTTTCAATTTTTTATTTTTCAATCAAAACTTTCTCTAATTTAACAGAAATCCCACTCTTAAATCTTTCGCACTATAGGAAAATAGTTATCACTAACCTAATTCTATCTAGAGATAAGTGGACCATTCCTTTAGCTGAGGAAGCAACTTTTGCTTTACTTCTAAGTTTAAGGATTTACTCTCATACTCATTTTTCTTGTCACCATCTAAAACTCTTTGTAGAGATGAGATTATATCCGGTATCAAATACCTAAGAAGAATTGTCAGCAATTGACTTCAACAAAATGTTCATTTGAATTAAAACTCTTTCTAACTCAAATATTTGAATTAGAACTCTTTCTAATTCAAGATATGAATTACTACTCCTAATTCATTTAAGCAATTCGATACTTACATTTTCTCTTTCTGTGCCCCATTTTACCACAATGGTAGCATAAACCTATCTTGTCCAGACTAATCCTCTAGCTTGGCTATTAAATTTTTATTTCTACGAGAACTCTTTCTGAATCCATCTTTTGTACCTTATGTCTTAGAGTATGTGAAATGAATAAACAAAATTGGTCTTTGAAAACCAAAGTCTCCTATAACTCGTTATAGGATGTCCTTCTACAACTCTTTGTAGAATGTGTAGTGGGAGGTGCTTTCCATATCTTTTGTGAAAACCATTTCTACAACTATTTGCAGAAACTATCTTTTGCATATCTTAAACCTTTTAAAATTTTAAGAATAATTCTTTAATTTTAAGAGCAATCCAAAATATTTGAAGCTTAGTAATATTTTGTGTCATCTAGAATAAATCAAGTGGATATAGTAGTGAAAACTATTATCCTAAGTGAGACAGAAAATCAAGCATCTATTCGAAAATATATTCATTTATAACAAGATCTTTAATTATAAATGTCTCCCACTATTTTATTTGAATTCCATCACCCCTAATGGTAATTCAGGAAATCATAGTTTCTAGTGGACTTGAGGTCCAATTAGTATATCATATACCCCAAGTTTATTAGCCCATATAATACACTAAAAGGTAGTTAACTCTTCAACGATTGTATCTTTATACAACCCCAAGATGCTTTGCCTCACCTCTTTCCATATGCCTCAATTTTATGAGCCTATATGGTACTAAGTGTCAAGAAACACCCATCACACATCCGTATAGATGGAGCATCAAAATGTTCCATGACTCATGGCCAACTCAGTGACAAGTTCATCCCACGAGCATCACTATGCTTGGTAGATATCACAGCTTTCTAACATAAAACCCCCTCACGACTAATGGTCGATGATCGAGTGTGGTAGCATCATCATGTCTTACCCAACTTGTCCATATTTGCTTGAAGTCAAATTTTAAAATTCTTTACTTAATTTCATAAATTAAATGGGGTTTTATTTTATCCAAAACCTCATTAATTTTTTGTTTGGTTATTTAATGCATGTCGATTGATTTGATAGCAAGCATATCACATGAAAGTATTAAATAAATTCTAGCATGCATCTAATACATATAATAAATTAGAAATGATCATATGCCCACCTATGCAACCTGTTTGAGCTAAAAATAGGTCTAGGTCAACCTAAGAGTATAAAATGGTATAGAAAGCCTATCTATTACAAAATATTTTATCCCATATCTATATGGGCCTTGAGCTTCTTGGTCCTTCTCCTTTGTCCTCCAATTAAAAGTAAAAGAAAAAAAAACCTCACCGCCTATTCTACACTTATTGTATAAATATAAAAATAATACAATGACACTTGATGAATCAATATTTATCTTGCCTTAGCTAAGGTCTTCGAGTTATGAACTATGAAAATATAGGATATTCACTTGTTATTTATAAGTGATGAATTCTATGTTGGCCACTCATAAACCTCCATACACACCAGTGCAACATCCAACATATCCTCTTTGTAATTATCAAGCAATCAGAAGATATATAGAAATATTGCATGGTATACGCAAGGCTATTAAGGTGCCTTAAGTTCGGAGACTAGTCGTGTACTATTGTAGCATGAAAATTATTATTTCAATAGGCAAAACCTTCAATTAAGAATTTTATTCAGGCCAGTTCAATGTACTTGTTCTCTAACAAGTACCCTCATACATGTACTTACGTTTCTATGCTAATGTCAATGGAATGCGACATCTTCATCTTATGAGCATGCATCGTATGCGCGAGTCTTACTAGGCTATTTGATGTCCCGTCTAAAAAATTCATCAACCCGGATCTCATTTAAGACCAAAATTTTAGAAACATATTTCATGATCACCATTATATCGCGACCATGCCCCATAGCTAAATATGGTATAGGAACTTTATTTGATTATCTAAGTATAATCAAGATAGAGAAGCACCTATAAGTTAATATACATCAAATAAGTTTATCTATTTCAAGATTATAAGAACAACCATTAACTCACACACCAGACACTACTATAACAAAAATATTGGCCCAAAATTAGTCTAATGACTTCAACTAAAAATTTGCAGCCAAAGAAATCAATCCCTTAACTTCAAGGTCAACGCCGAAACTAAATTAGAAACCCATTTTTTTTCACCCTAAATGCCCCTTGCCCCTTGCCAACCATCCACTGGCCAAATTCAACATCCGTCAGCAAGCTGCCGATAATGGCATGGTGGGTATTGTTTTGTATTGAATGTTCTAAAATTTTCTCAAAATTTTCGTTTTGGGCATTTTAACAAAAATCTCACATTTTTTAGATTGCATAATATCAAGACAGAGGTATGATTACAGGCTCTGATACCAACTTTTAGTACTGAATATTATCTATGTATTAAAGCAAATAATATATAAGATCATAATACATAAATTAAAAGATCAAATTTACCTCCTCCAGCCATTGATGCTTTTGTGCAATTATGAATCAAACTTTCTTATGGATAGAGTGCTTTTAAGCATTCTTGAATCTTAAATTTATGACACAAGAAATTAAATAAGAATAAATAACTTAGGAACTAACCATATAACTGTATATAGATTCTTGCTATTAAAGAATCTACCAAATTTAATCCCTTAGATTATAGGACTTATTGGCTATTTTAGAAAATAATATAGTTGATACAATGAAATTAAGGGCGATTGATATTGTGATTATTTATACCGAAATTGGCTCAGATTAATTAGGAAGAAAATCAAGAGGATGATGGTTGTATGTTCAGTGTGTGCATATAAATCTATCCATGTAAGTGACAATCAACATTCTTTTCTTTGTTTAATCACCATCTATATTTAAATAATACAAGAGTCTATCCCATAACAATTTGTTGGGTTCGCTATAATAGCAACGGTATATGCAGTGAAAAATTAAATTTTTTATTAAACATAAATTTAACTCATTTGATTCGAAAATGATTTTAACGATTGTAATTATTTAAGTGAATATATAAATAAATATAAAATCAGAATATACCTTTCGTGCACTCCGATTGTTGTAGGGAATGAAGCAATCAATTGCTTATCCTAAACTATCAGAACTCGCAGGGATCCAAGTGTCTCCCCTCTATCAGGTCCACAATATGAAAGAGCAACACTAATCAAAAGGATTCGCTAATATTCTTTTAATTGTTTACTAATCTAGAAGTGGAGTAAATTTTCAAGAATAATAAAGATTGATTCTTTAAGTTCTTGAAATAATAATATGAAGAGAATAACAAGAAACTGATTTTCTTTTTCTTTCTTTTCTTTTTTGGAGAGTAAAAATAGAAGACTTTAAACAAAATAATTTTTGTTCAAAATATTTTTAAATTGATTATGTAATTTTCATCCCTGATATATATAGGGCTGAAAATTTTAATCCCTT
Organism: Paulownia fortunei; assembly: GCA_019321725.1. Taxonomy (NCBI): domain Eukaryota; kingdom Viridiplantae; phylum Streptophyta; class Magnoliopsida; order Lamiales; family Paulowniaceae; genus Paulownia; species Paulownia fortunei. The sequence goes on along the minus strand of CM033115.1, from coordinate 9,250,551 downwards.
TCCAACACTTGGAAAATTTTTTAATTTTGAACTACTTCAAAACCTTATCTTTAAAGGATTACGAATCTTCCAAAAATTCTTCTCTTTTCTCTCTCCTATTGTATGTGGACTAATTTGAGATTACATTAATCATCAAAATTATCTACATACATTGTTGATATTAATTTGAACTCTTCAAATAATATCAAGATAGATATATATCATATATATACTATAATTCTATTTATACATAAATTAAATCTTAGTGGCCAATTTTATCCAATAAAATCGGTCACTATATTTATTTATCTATAAATATGTTAATTAAATAAATTATATTTATTTAATTTATTCTCTTCATATTTTAGTGGGCTTCTTAAGTGATCCACATTAATTTTGGGCTTGGATTCACAAATCCTCAAATCAATTCAATTGATTCAATTCCAATTTAATCAATCCAATTGATTAATTTAATTTACTCCATTTGGGCTTCCTAATCAAATTAGATCCAATTAAATAATCTAATTACTTAATTGAATAATTTAATTTAATCATTAAATTAAATAGAACTCTTAATTAATTAATTGATCAGTATTAATTAATTAATTTCCAATCATTGGATAAAATCTAAAATTAAAAATGTTACTTTTCATAAATATGTGTGACCTTATTAGATTCACTACTAAGCTAGTAGTGGGTTTGCATTTGCAACTTATGAATAACAATTATTCCAATTAATTAATCCGCTTGAATCAACTCCTTAATTTCAAGAACCTCACTCTCTATGGCAAACTAGTCTTAGGTGAAATAGCGAGTGAACCTATTTCAGTTGCGAGTACCATACACGTACGGTCCTTTCGACAGCTAATCTCCTAGTTGAATCTAAGACATGGATTATAAGTTGAAACCCTAAATGATTCAATAACTGTGATCCCATTTCAAGTTCTAATGATTCTTGATGAATCACAATTCATCCTGCCTTGGCCAAGGTTTTTGAATCACGAACTATGTAAACACATGAGATTCTCTTATTTAAAAAGACAAGTGTCGAATTCTATGTTGCTAACTAACAAACCTCCATCCACACCAGTGTAATACCCAACATACCCCCTTTGTGATTGTCAAGCAATTAGAAGATATATCAAAGTGTTGTAGGATTCACACAAGGCTACCATCATGCCTCAAATCTGAGGACTAGTCGTGTACCATCGCAACACAGAAATTCTTGATCCGACAGGCAAAGCCTCCAACTAAGAATTTCTTGTGGTCTATGTTTGGTGTACTTGTTCCCTAACAAGTACCCACATACATGTACTTACGTCTCTATACTAATGCTAATAGAATGTGACATCCTCATCTCACGAGCATGCATCATATGTAGGAGTCTTACTGAGCTATTTGATGTCTCATCCCAAAAATCTCTCATTCGAAACTTATTTAAGACCAAAGCTTTAGAGGCATATTTTATGATCATCATCTTATGCGCGACCATGCCCCATAGCTAAATTTAGTGTGAGGACTTTATCTAACGTGTAGAAATAAAAGATGCAAGAAAAGATAAAGAAAATATTTTTTTATTAATATGATTCCCAATAAGATTGTCTTTACAAAAGCAAAAGAGTGTAATACACCCAATCTAATTGGGGCGTTGGGCATCCTACTCTAACAATCTCCCACTTGTCCTAGCTCTAATTACCCATGTATCTAAGGCCCATCTTCTCAAGATGTCCATCGAATATCTTCTGTGCTAAGGGCTTAGTAACTGGGTCTGCTACATTTTCTGCTGAGGTAACTCAATCCACAATGACATTATCTCTACCAATGATCTCTCTGATTAAGTGATATCGTCTCATTATGTGCTTGGATCTTTGATGAGATCTTGGCTCTTTTGCTTGCACAATGGCTCCATTATTATCACAGTAAATCATAATTGGATCAACAACGGATGGAATAACACCCAACCTTTGGATAAAGTTTCTAATCCAAACAGCTTCTTTTGCTGCATCTGATGTAGCAATATATTCAGTTTCGATGGTAAAGTCTACAGTCATCTCTTACTTAGAACTCTTCCAACTGACCGCACCACCATTCAGGGTGAATATGTATTCAGACATGGGCTTTGAATCATCTATATCGGACTGAAAAGTAGAGTCTGTATATCCCTCCAATTTTAGTTCTCCATTGCCGTATATCAAAAAGATATCTTTAGTCCTTCTCAAGTACTTGAGGATCATCTTAACGGTTTTCCAGTATTCTTCCCTTGCATTGAACTGATATTTGCTCGTGATACTCAGAGCATGTACTATATCAGGCCTTGTACATAACATTGCATACATTATGCTCCCTATTGCAGAAGCATAAGGTATGCGAGCCATCATTTCTCTCTCTTCAGGTGTCTTAGGAGACATAACCTTAGAGATTGAAATCCCATGACTCATAGGTAGGAATCGTCTCTTGGATTCCTACATGCTAAACCTTTTTAGCACTTTATCTATGTACATGGATTGGGATAGTCCGATCATCCTTCTGGATCTATCTCTATAGATCTTTATCCCTAGGATAAAAGATGCATCTCCCAAGTCCTTCATGAAAAACTAATTAGATAACCAAGTCCTCATTGACTACAACATCCCTACATCATTCCCAATGAGTAGGATATCATCAACGTAGAGCACAACAAATATAACTGCACTCCACTAACCTTCTTGTAGACACATAGTTCATCCGGGTTCTTACGAAAGTTAAATGTTTTGATCATTTCATCAAACCAGATGTTCCAACTCCTCAAAGCTTGTTTGAGTCCACAAATAGATCTCTGGAGCTTGCAAACTTTTTGCTCTCTCCCACTTGATATGAAGCCTTCTGGCTGCTTCATATAGATCTCTTCCTTAATATTTCCATTAAGGAAATCGGTATTCACATCCATTTTCCATATCTCATAATCATAATATGCAAATATGGCCAATAGTATCCGTATAGATTTAAGCATCGCTACTCGTGAAAAAGTTTTCTCATAATCAATTCCTTACTTTTGAGTATAACCTTTTGCTACCAATCGTGGTTTATAGGTTGCTAGCTCTCCATTTACTCAAAGCTTCTGCTTGTAGACCCATTTGTAGCTAATGGGAACAATTCCCTATGGTGGGTCCACCAAATTCCATACCTTGTTGGAGTACATAAAGTCCATTTTGGACTGCTAACTTATTGCCATTTCTTCGAGTTGATGTCAGACATCGCCTCTCCATAGCTTCTTGAATTATTATCCAAGGGGAGTCCCTCTTCTTTGTTCTCTAACAACAAGCTATACCTCTTAGGTACCCTTGAGACCTTTCGGATCTTTGAAGAGGTTGTGCCTTAGAGGGTCCAGCATCAGTTGGTGTACCATTTACTGCGTCAGTTGGGGTGTTTTGTGGTTCTTGAACCTCTTCAAGTTTTACGACATTACCACTTCCATCTGAAAGAAATTCTTCTTCAAGGAAGGTAGCATTCCTCGAAACAAACACCCTTTGTTCCCTGGCATCATAGAAATAGTATCCAATAGACTTCTTTAGATACCCACAAACTTCCATAAGCTGGATCTCATATCCAACTTATCTCCCACCAGCTGCTTCACATAAGCAGCACACCCCCATACCCTAAGGTATTTATAGGAAGGTGTCTTTCTACACCACATCTCATATAGTATTTTTGGCACGACTTTAGATGGCACCTTATTTAATAGGTATGCCACCGTTTCTAAGGTATAGCCCCAGAATGAAAGAGGTAATGAAGTGAAGCTCATCATAGATCGAACCATGTCCAACAAGGTTCAATTCCTGCATTCCGCAACTCCATTGAGTTAGGGAGTAGCAGGAGGAGTCCACTATGAGAGAATCTCATTCTCTTTTAGATAATCTAAAAATTTTGTGCTTAAGTATTCACCTTTTCAATCAGATCGAAGAGTTTTTATACTTAATCCAGTTTGTTTCTCTACTTCAGTTCTGAATTCTTTGAACTTTTTAAATACTTCAGACTTGTGCCTTAAAAGGTACACTTAACCATACCTAGAGAAGCCATCAGTAAAGGTTAAGAAGTAGTTATAGTTGCCATGGCACTAACATTTAGTGGCCCACATACATCTGTATGGATCAAATTCAATAGATGCTTGGCTCACTCCACTTGTCCAACAAATGGAGATTTGGTCATCTTTCCTTTGAGGTAGAATTCACATGTTGGCAGTTCTTGTTCTTTCGTTAGATCAAACAATTGTGCCAATTTGTTAATCCTTTTCTCAGAAATATGTCCTAACCTTGCGTGCCACAGGCTCATTAAACTATGATTATCTAATTTTTTTTTTTGTTGAATTGTGAAAATGGGGTTATGAGGATTAATAGTATATAAACAATTCATCAAAAAACCAAAATATATAAAATCAGAACGCTTGAAAATCTAAAACCTTCTCCATCCAAAATTGGAATAGAGACAATGTTCTTAATAATATTCGAAACAAAAAGATAATTATTTAAAACTATTACATAACCATTCTCTAAAGCTAGATTAACCGTCCTTATAGGTAATGTAGCAACTCTTGCTCCATTTCCTATCCTAAGGATCGTCTCTCCTCTATCCAAGTTTACTTCTTGCCATCATCTGCAAATCATTGCAAATATGTAAGCCACAACCGATATCTAATACCCAAGAAGTATTGTTAACTGTCAAGTTAACTTCAACAAAATATATACCTAAACTCTTCAGATTTGCAAGATACTCCTTGCAATTCCTCTTCCAGTGCCCTGGTTTGCCACAGTAATGGTACTTATCATTGGCTTGAGAAGAAACCTTTTTGACACCACCCTTAGCTTTCAGCTTGTTGGGTTTAGAGGAGCCATTTTCTTTCTTTTTTCCTTTCTTGGTCTTTTTAGCCTTTGATCTAGAAGAAGATCCAACAAGCAGAATCGATTTGTCCTTTTTTATGGTGGACTCAGCCATCTTTAACATGTTCACAAGGTCAGCGAGACTAGTCTCCATGTTGTGCATGTTAAAGTTGACAACAAAGGTGTTAAATGATGGAGGCAGAGACTGCAGCAGAATGTCCGTATAGAGTTCGTTCTCCATAACGACTCTAAGGGATACCAGCCTTTCAATAAGGGCTATCATCTTCAATCCATGATTATGGACTGAAGAGCCCTTAGTCATACGACATCTAAAAAGCTCTTTTGATATCTGATATCTCATCTGCTGAGTTATTTCACCATACAACTCTTGTAGGTGAATGAGGATCCCATGGCAGTATCTTAATCCTCATTCTGCCTCTGCAGCTCATTTGACATCAATGCCAGCATGTAGTATCGAGCCTGCAGATTGTCATCAACATAACATAAGTAATTTGAATAATCCTCTTGAAATAATATCCTCCAGTGGAATCGAAGGAGGCGTAGTGTCAAGACATATGCCCTCTTCTCCGACTGAAGAACTATATTTAGGTTTCTTAGTCAATCGACAAAGTTAGGTCCAGTTAATTTATTTTCTTCAAGGATTGTTGCAAGTGGATTCTTTGCCATTTTAGTAGAATAATCTACAAAACATGCACGAAGCAGAAAATAAGTAAACTATGGGAAAAATATATTCATTTAATATAAGGTCTTTAATACTAAATATCTTCCACTATTTTCTTCGAATTCCATCACTCCTAATGGAATTTTGAAAAATCAAATTTCCTGGTGAGCTTGAGGTCTAATGGAAATATTTCACATCCCAATTTTATGAGCCCATGAAATATTTATATCGATAGTTAACTTTTTGACAATTGTATCACTATACAACCCTCAACTTTGTTCTGCCTCATCTTTTCCCATATACCCTAATTTTATGAGCCCATATGGTACTAAGTGTTAAATAATACCCATCAAACATTCGTATAGATTGAGCATCAAAATGTCCCATGACTCATGACCAATATAATGATGATTCCATCCCACGAGCATCTTAATGCTTGGTAGAGATTACAACTTTCCAACACAAGACCACCCCACAACTCATGGTCAGTGATCAAGTGCGGTAGCAGTCATTATGTCTCTATCTTTGATGGTAGGCATGGAACGATAGATCCTACCTAACTTGTCCATTTGTGTTTGAAATCGAATTTTTAAAAAAAAATTTATTTAATTTTAGTAAATTAAGTGGGGTTTAATTTTATCCAAGACTTCATCATAATTTAATTTAAGTTGGTTATTTAATGCATGATATCATAGTATCATTTGGCAAGCATAAAAGCACTAAATAAAATCCTAAGCATGCATCTAATACATACTTAAATAAATGGATGATCATGAACCAATTTTATGCGGTCCATTTGAGCCAAAAATAGACCTAAGGTTAGTTATGGGTAATAAAATGGAGTAGAACTTATTCTATTACATAATTGTATCCCATATAAACATGGACCTTCTCCTTTTCGATTCTCTTTCGTCTTCCAAAGAAAAAGAAAAAGCTTACCATCTATTCTACTCTTTTTATAGAAAATAAAATAAAATCAATCACATTGGTCCAATGGCTCATGATCATCCCATACATGTTCATAATTAACATCATATGTAATTATCAAAACATATAAATTTACCAAATTGTTAAACGCATTTTTTCTTTTAACTTGGTATAATTTTTAATTGCTTGAAAACTATTTTTTCAGAAATAATTAAAATTAACATTTAATTTTAATATTCCAAAAAATAAAAAAAGGGACTTGGAACGACACAACGAGCAGCACCACTATCGGGTGCTGGGCGCCGAGCGAACCATTGTCGGGTGACATTTGTCTGTGCCCAGTGCCGTGTGACGGGCGCCCGTGAGCGGTCGACATCCGCTGCTGAGTGCCTGTGCGCGCAGCCATCGGGTGTTTGACACCCGACGACCGTTTCATTAATTTTTTTTTATTTTCATATTTAAACAATTTAAATAAGCAATTAAAATTATTCTAATTAAGATTGATTTTCAAGAACAATAAATATTGATTCTTTAAGTTCTTGAAATAATAATATGAAGAGAATAACAAGAAACTAGTTTTCTTTTTCTTTCTTTTCTTTTCTTGGAGAGCAAAAATAGAAGACTTTAAACAAAATAATTTTTGTTCAAAATTTTTTTGAATTCATTATGTAATTTTTATCCCTCATATATATAGGGCTAAAAATTTTAATCCCTTTTCAACTCTTGAAAAGTTTTTCAATTTTGAACTACTTCAAAATCTTATCTTAGAAGGATTTTAAATATTCCAAGAACTCTTCTCTTTTCTCTCTCCTATTTTATGTGGACTAATTTGAGACTAAATTAATCATCAAAATTATCTACATACATTGTTGATATTAATTTGAACTCTTCAAATAATATCAAGATAGATATATATTATATAGATACTATAATTATATTTATACATAAATTAAATCTTAGTGGTCGATTTTATCCATAAAATTGATCACTATATTTATTTATATATAAATATGTTAATTAAATAAATTGTATTTATTTAATTTATTCCCTTCATATTTTAGTGGACTTCTTAAGTGATCTACATTAATTTTGGGCTTGGACTCGAAAATCTCCAAATTAATTCAATTGATTCAATCCCAATTTAATAAATTCAATTGATTAATTTAATTTACTCCATTTGGGCTTCCTGATCAAATTAAGTCCAATTAAATAATTCAATTACTTAATTGAATAATTTAATTTAACCATTAAATTAAATAGAACCTTTAATTAATTAATTGATCAGTATTAATTAATTAATTTCCAACCATTGGATAAAATCTAAAATTAGAAATGTTACTTTCCATAAATATATGTGACCCTCTTAGATTCACTACTAAGCTAGTAGTGGGTTTGCAATATTTGCAATTTATGAATAACAATTATTCCAATTAATTAATCTGTTTGGAATCAACTCCTTAATTCCAAGAACCTCACTATCCATGGTAAACTAGCATTAGGTGAAATAACAAGTAAACCTATTTTAGTTGCGAGAACCACACATGTACAGTCTTTTCGACAACTAATCTCCTGATTGAATCTAAGGCATGGGTTATAAGTCGAAACCCTAAATGATTTAATAATTGTGATCCCATTTCAAGTTCTAATAATTTTTGATAAATCACAATTCATCCTGCCTTGGCCAAGGTCTTTGAATCACGAACTATGAAAACACAGAAGATTCCCTTATTTAAAAAGACAAGTGTTAAATTCTTTGTTGGCCACTAACAAACCTCCATGCACACCAGTGCAACACCCAACATACTCCATTTGTGATTGTCAAGCAATCAGAAGATATATCAAGTCTGAGAACTAGTCGTGTACTATCGTAACACAGAAATTCTTGTTTTGACGGGCAAAGCCTCCAACTAAGAATTTCTTGCGGGCCATGTTTGGTGTACTTGTTCCGTAACAAGCACCCACATATATGCACTTACGTCTCTACGCTAATGTCAATGGAATGTGACATTCTTGTCTCACGAGCATGCATCATATGTGCGAGTCTTACTAAGCTATTTAATATCCCATCTCAAACAGCTATCACTCGGAACTTATTTAAGACCAAAGCCTTAGAGGCATATTCCATGATCGCCATCATATGCGCGATCATGCTCTGTAGCTAAATTTGGTCTAAGCACTTTATCTAATGTGCATAAATAAAAGATGCAAGACATAAGATAAATAAAATATCTTTTCATTAATATGATTTTCAATAAGATTATTTTTATAAAAGTAAAAGAGTATAATACATACAATCTAATTGGGGCGTTGGGCTTCCTACTCTAACACAATTCACTCAAGAAAGTGATTTATAATTTAATAACTTAAGAAAATTGATACATGTACTGACCACTTGTCGCAATTCACCTTTCGTCCTTTTTTTTTCTACTGTATCTTTTTCCTAGAGTTGTTCTTTTTGGTGTCTTGAAGTTTGATTTTAATTCTTAGACCACCTTCTATTTCCTAATTTTTCTATTTTTTCTTATATTTATTTTTTGTTGTGCGATTCTTTTTCTGGAGATTTTCTTTTTAATTGTGGAACTTTTTCTCAAATTTCTATTATATATATGTAAATTGGGTTTAATTTCTAACTCTCTTAAATATGATATTAGCCTATCTAATTAACTCATTTCTAAAGAGGAGCCTACATTTATCTCTTGCTATTATTATTTCCCATTTAATAAATTTAATTTTATATCAAATGTTGAAGTTGAATGTTATAGCATTGCCAAAATAAGGGACAAAATTTGATATAATTTCTTTCCACACATCCACTCGGGGGACAAGTCTTATGGGATTCAACGAATATTTAATATTTAGGACTCAAATTGTTTAAAAAATGAAAGCAGTAAGTACTCAAGGTATCAAAGACTATAGCTCTACCAAAATCAATTTAGTCAATCATCATAATTGTGGACATTGGCAACAGATGCCTATAAGTCACAAAAATATCAAAGAAAAACTAGTCAGAACCTTATGCTTAATCAAAGAAAAATCTCATAAGCCACAAATCTATCAACAAAAAACTAGCCAGATGCTTATGCCCACAAAAATAGAAAATTCTAATGGGTAGAAAATTCTAATGGGAGATATGAAACTGTATATATATTTGACCATTTTTCCTGAGACATTATATAATGGATTATGTGTAGTATATACTCAATTCACTACTGGCCACTAATTTATAAGGTGGATGGCATTTTTCATCATCGATTCTCTTTTAACCCTATTGATGTGGAAAAGTCTTAGGTTTTCGAGAGTCAACTACTCGAGAACTATCAACTATTAAATGGCTCATCCCTTCCACACGAATAAGTTGTTAGCTGAACTGGGATTGTCCCAACAAAAATCTTTCGACCTTCAAGTCAGAACTAGATCAATAGAATATTGAAATGTATAACTGAAAGCGATAAATTTGTAATGAATTTATTGTGCCTTAAAATGAAGGAACATATACATTCCCATTTGGTGCTTGGTAGGTCCTCTTATATTCTTAGGTTTGAGCCCTCTGGACTGGGCCTTTTTAGATTATTGGACTCAAATAATTATTTGGTCTATCATACAGCCCCCACTCCTGTGTAAGTTAAGCAAATAATATTTAGCAGAGACTAAGTTACCCGAATGGCTAAGCCTTATTCATCAGAGAAAGAGGGTGAGACTTTCGATCTATGATAAATACTTGTCGTTGAATGAATTAGTGATGCAATGTATATAAAGTAGTGTTAGAGTAGTGCCCGACGTGCTAATTAGATTGTGCATCCTTTGTACTCTTGTATTTATAAAAATAATCTTTTTCAAATCATATTAATAAAAATGCAAATTTCTTTATCTTTAATTGCCTTTTGTAGTTAGATAAAGTCCCTAGACCAAACTGAGTTACGGGGTATGATCATGTATTTGATGGTGATCATGGAATATGCCTTAATGATTTTGGTCTTAAATTTGTTCTGAGTCAAAGGCTTTTTGAGATAGGACATCAAATAGCCCAGTAGATTCGCGCATTTGTTGCATGCTCGCATGAGGAGGATGTCTCACTCTATGGACATTGGCATAGTGATACTAGTGCATATATACGGGTGCTTGTTATGAACCAAGACACTAAATAGGCCCATTGGAATTTCTTAATTGGAAAATTATTTGTCAAAATAAGAAATTCTATGTTACGATAGTATACGATAAGCCTTTTAACTTGAGACACCATGGTAGTCTTATGCATGTCGTGTTTTATATTGATATATCTTCTGATTATATGATAATCACAAAGGAGATATATTGGATATTGCATTGATATATATGGAGGTTGATGAGTGGTCAATAAATGATCCACCACTTGTTTGGTAGAACAAGTGAATCTCCTATGTTTTCATAGTTCATGACTTAGAGGTCCTTGACCAAGGCAAGATGAATGTTAAACAAAGGTTTTTTAATGATTTGTCATGAGTTATTGAAACTTGAAATGGAATTATAGTTATTGAGCAATTACGGTTTCGACTATTGATCCATGCCCTAAACTCAATCAGGATATTAGTTGACAGAAAGACCTTATGTGTGTAACACTCGTAATTGAAATAGGTTCACTCACTCTTTCACCTATGTCTAGGTAGTCATGATACACTTCTTAGGTGTTTCTCATGACTTGTGTAGTTCTTGAAATTAAGGAGTTAATTTCAAGCGGACTAATTAATTGGATTAATTAATCAGAATGATTATTATTATTCATAAGTTGTAAATGTTGCAAGCCCATTGCTAGCTTAGTTGTGAACCTAAAAGGTCACACATAATTTGAGATGAAACATTTCTAATTTAGGAATTGATTCAAAGGGTTGGATCTAATTAATTAATAAAGATTAATTAATTGAGGCTTAAATTAATTCAAGGACTTGAATTAATATAATCCAACTGGGCTCTTTAATTTTATTAGGTCCAATTATATAATCCAATTATTTAATTGTATAATTAATTCAAGTCCTTGAATTAATTGTATCAATTAAATAATTGGATTATATAATTGGACCTAATAAAATTAAAGAGCCCAGTTGGAGTAAAATAATTATTTGATTGAATCAAATTAATTGTGTAATTTATTTGACTGGACCAAATTAATTGGATTATTTAATTGAGTCTAATTTGATTAGATGAGCTATATGAAATTAATTAATTTGGGTAAAACATTTAATTGGATTAATTGTGGGATTTAATTTTACGTTCAAGCCAAATTAGGAAAGGCCCACGAAGGTGATTGAAAAAGGATGAAAAATCAAAAGTTTGAAATTCTTGGGTAATATTGAATATTTTTGGAAGATATGAAAGAGATAAATTGGAAGAAGTTTGGATGAACAAAAATATATTCCAACCAATCAAAACGAGATACAAAATACCAAGAGTAGGACTCTTGAAATTTTATGCCCCCTATATATACACCATGGCAAAAAATTTAAGGAAGAATAATCATCCTCTAATTTTCAGCCATATAGAAATAATAGAAGAAAAATTATTTTCTTTATCCATCCTTTTTTTCCAAAAATTTCATCTTTAAGTGTGAATTCTTTTATTACAAATTGATAACAAAAATTAATATTTTTCTATACACACTCCATAAACTAGATTAGAAAAGAAATCAGAATTGCTTGTGGAATTTTGATTTTGTGTTCTTACTTAAGGTGTGGACTACTTTAGAGGGGAGATATTTGGTTCCTGTGAACCAAATTCAAAAAAAATGCTAGCAATTGATTGCTTCATACTCTACGACAATCAAAGTGCATAGAAAGATATAAATTGAAACTTTAGTTATTTTATTACAATCATTGAAAATTTTGAGATCGTTAGAAATCGCATTGGATCCAGGGGGTATACGCAGCAGAAAATTAAAATTTTATTAAATATAAATTTAACACCTTTTATTTGAAAGCGATTTTAATGATCGCGCTTATTCAAGTGAGTATATAAATAAATATAAATTCACATTATACCTTTTGTGCACTCAGATTGTTGTAGGGAATGAAGCAATCAATTGTTAATTTTAGACTATCAGAACTCATAGATATCTAAGTATCTCCTCTCTATCAGGTCCACAATACAGAAGAGTAACACCAATTAAAATGATTTGTTAGTATCCTTTTAATTGTTTACTAATCTAAAACCGAAGTAAATTTTCAAGAACAATAAAAATTGATTCTTTAAGTTCTTGAAACAATAATATGAAGAGAATAATAAGAAATTGATTTTATTTGTCTTTCTTTTCTTTTATTGGAGAGTAAAATAGAAGACTTTAAACAAAATAATTTTTGCTCAAATTTTCTGAATTAATTATGTAATTTTCATCCCTCATATATATAGGGCTGAAAATTTTAATCCCTTTCCAACTTATGGAAAGTTTTTCAATTTTGAACTATTTCAACTCCTTATCTTAGAAGGATTCCTGATCTTCCAACAACTCTTCTATTTCTCTCTCTCCTATGTATGTGAACTTATTTGAGAGTACATTAATCATCAAAATTATCCACATACATTCTTGATATTAATTTGAACTCTTCAAATAATATCAAGATAGATATATATATCAAATATATATATACTAAAATTATATTTATATATAAATTAATTCTTAATGGCCAATTTTATCCCATAAAATCGATCACTTTATTTATCTATATATAAATATGTTAATTAAATAAATTATATTTATTTAATTTATTCTCTTCATATTTTAGTGTGCTTCTTAAGTGACCCACATTAATTTTTAGGCTTGAATTCAAAAATTCACAAATCAATCCAATTGATTTAATTTAATTTACTCTAATTGGATTTCCTAATCAAATTAAGTCCAATTAAATAATCCAATTATTTAATTAAATATTTTAATTTAAGCATTAAATTAAATAGAACCCACAATTACTTAATTAATTAATATTAATTAATTAATTTCCAACCATTGGATAAATCTCAAAATTAGAAATGTTACTTTCCATAAAGATGTGTGACCCTCTTAGGTTCACTACTAAGCTAGTAGTGGGTTTGCAATATTTTTAACTTATAAATAATAATTATTCTTATTCAATTAATTAATTTACCTGGAATTAACTCCTTAATTCCAAGAAGCTCACTATCTATGAAAACACCTAGCAAATAATCATGACAAACTAGACTTAGGTGAAATAACGAGCAAACCTATTTTAGTTGCGAGTACCATACACGTAAGGTTTTTTCGTCAACTAATCTCCTGATTGAATCTAGGGCATGGATTATAAGTCAAAACCCTAAATAATTTAATAACTATGATTCCATTTCAAGTTCCAATTATTCCTGATAAATCATGATTCATTCTGCCTTGGGCAAGGTCTTTGACAAGTGTCAAATTCTATATTGGCTACTAACAAACCTCTATGCACACTAGTGCAACACCCAACATACGTCCTTTGTGACTGTCAAGCAATCAGAAGATATATCAAACTATTGCAGGATGCATACAGGACTACCATCATACCTCAAGTCTGAGGACTAGTCGTGTACTATCGCAACATATAAATTCTTATTTCGACTGGCAAACCTCCAACTAAGAATTTCTTGCAGGCCATGTTTGGTCTACTTGTTCGCTAACAAGCACCCACATACATGCACTTGCATCTCTATGCTAATGCCAATGGAATGTGACATCCTCGTCTTACGAGCATGCATCATATATGCGAGTCTTACTGAGCTATTTGATGTCCCATCTCAAAAATCTCTCAACTTGAAACTTATTTAAGATCAAAGCTTTAGAGGCATGTTTCATGATCACCATCATATGCGCAAACATACCCTGTAGCTAAATTTGGTCTAATGACTTTATCTAATATGCAGAAATAAAAGATGCGAGACATAAGACAAAGAGAATGCCTTTTTATTAATATGATTTCCAATAAGATTGTCTTTACAAAAGAAAAAGAGTATAATACACCCAATCTAATGGGAGCATTGGGCATCCTCCTCTAACAGGTATTGCTATAATTGTTATGGTATAATGTTTTTTAAAATTTCTAATTTTCCGCTGTGCATACCTAGGATCATGTGAAACTAACAAGTAGGACTTCAAGGTTGAAAGAGATTATCCTTAAGTGTAAAAGGCGTTGTTTGACCAAAAAGTCAGCATTTATTTTTTTAATAAATATCATTTTTTTAGGTCGAGCCCCATGGCTTAACCTAGTTGATGCATATGCTAGGTTAAACATATGGCTCGACATTCAAGGCAACACTATCTTACTTGGTCAAGCCTGTTGCCTTGAAGGTCAAGCCAAGCTTGACCTATTGATATTCAGTCCTAGTGGAGCACATAGCTTAACTTGGTTGTTTTGCTCAGACCAAGGGTTGGTATTGTGGCCAGGAGATAGTGCTATTTCAATAGACCATAGAGATGATGAGGAAAGAAGAATTTGGAATAAAATAAGGGGACTTTGGATTATCGAAATATGGTGGTAGTAAAATAATTGAAGGATTTGAGTGTGAACGGGAAGAAAGAGTTTGAGCAGTACGTGTTTAGGAGGCTTAAGCATCCTAATTTGGTAGGAATGAAGGGGCCAGCGATAAGGTGTTGTGCGTTTATGATTACATGCCTAATTATAACTTGTTTTGATTGTCTCATAGCAATCATTATATTTTTCATTGATGCATAATTTATTATTTATTTTTAGATTTTGAGCTAATATGGAGTGACTAGAACTAAACCTTTAAAATGTTTATGGAGATTAGTGAAATTAGAATATTGGATAATGTCATGTTATCTCATGGGCTCTAATTTTGACTTGATCTACTGTTTTCACTCTTTAATTTTTTTGTCCATTTTAGATGCGACTGGCTTAGTTTGAACATATAGCTAGGTATGCCATTTTAGTCATACAAAGAAAACTCAAAGGTTATGTTATGTATGTCATTTAGTGTGCATGTGTGAGTAGCAATGCCATTTAGCTGTAGAAATTGATTTCGATGGTATGATTTTACATGATGAATAAAAGATGATCCCATTAGCAGAAGATGGTGATTAACTTAGATATTGCTTCACTCATGAAGTTTTTTGGTTGAGACTTGCTTGGCTAGTGAAGTTTATCTAGGAGAGACATCATTTTTCCTGTGAATTTGTCTAGGCCAGAGATCGCTTTGCCCAAAAAGTTTGCCCAAGTGAGACATCTCTTCACTTGTGAATTTGTTTAGGTGAAACATCATTTCGCTTGTGAATTTTTCGAGCAAGTCATCACTTTGCCCATGATTTTTTTTCGGTGAGACATCATTTTGCTTGAGGTGAGTGAGGTGATTTACAGTTCAACCTCTATTTAACTATTGGGTCAGGGGCTTCTACTCAATGTTATGTGCTGGAGTGAAGAAACTTTCCCTCTACCGCACTAAGTGTTAGGGTGAGAAAATTTTGCCTCTACCTCTCCTGTTTGACCTCATGTGTTAAGAAGTTTTGATTTTTAACTTTTACCATCAAATTTGTTAGATTATCAAGATCCACCAGTGTAAGCTAGAATGATCTCTTTTAATTTTTAGCAGGAAAAATGGTAGTTGTAAAAGGGACTTGACTTTTTGCTAGCAGCCTCAAGAAAGAAATTTGTGATCTTTGGGGCCAACTATAAATTCTTGACCTCATGGAAGTCACTATAACTTCCACAGATTGACTTTTATCAATGACCTTAAGGAACTTTCTTTTCTCTGGAGAGTTGGTTTTCATCGATAACCTGAGGGATGAGTTTCTGATCTCCAAGGTTAACTATAAATTTCTTAGCCTCAACGGATTCACTGTAACTTTCTAGGCTTGACTTTCATCGATGACCTTAAAGAAGAAGTTTGTGATCTCTGAAGCCTACTATAGCTTTCTTGGCTTCGAGGAGTCATCTCAACTTCTGAAGCTACGCCACCTTATATGTTGATTATTAAAGCTCAGCCAAAACATGTAACTTTAGGGGCTCTTACTATTTTCTTATTTAAATATTTCTAAAGTAATTACAATAAAGAACATTAGGATGCAGTAATTAGCACTTTCTTAGCCCAACTTGTTGCTGGAGAGAAGAGTATACCTTTATTCCCCTTATGGAGAAAGTGATGGGGAAATTGATTTCATCAATTTAGCTAATTATTTACCTTTTTGGAAAGAGGTAGATGCTTAACCAACTTCTCAATGTGAATCGCCATATAATGTGAGTGTTGTGCTCTTATCATGAAATCTAACGTTTTTTCGAACCAATGGTGTTTGTTGGAATTCTTTGCTGCTATTTATCTTCTTTCTTGTCTGCTCGCATTAACTCTACTATAGACTGCTACAACTTTAAGTTGTAAACCCAAGTGCAAGTTGTGTCAAGTAATAAATTTTTTAGGAGTCCGAAGTCAATCCACAAGAAAGTTGTTTGAAGGTTTCGGGTTTATATTTCTTTAAAAATAGGCTGAATGTGGTTTAGAATATAAAAAAATCATGCTATAACTAAGAAATTAGAGTAATAAAAGTATTGAGGATTAGGGATCCGCTCTTGAGTTTTGGATAGAGAAATGATTATTTATTATTTTTTTTATCTTTTTTAAGTGCCACTATTAGAATTCATACACAAATGAATGTTCCAATGGGAAGATGTTATCAAATAGCTCATGCATTAAAGTAATCATGATATTATTTTACTATTTGTAAATTATCTCTTAACACCAAAACTTGTTTATGGGATCAAGTATTTATGCATACCTTTATCTACACCAAATCAAGATTTCACATTAGCAGTCGGTGTAGTAGAACCGTACATCAAGTTAAATGAACCCAAGTATTTATTGTGTCATTGGAGATATATAAATCAATAATCACCACAAAACTAGAAATGTTTTAACACTAATAATTATTTATGGGATCAAGTATTTATGCACACCTTTATCAACAATAAATTAAAGGTTTATATTAGCAGTCGGTAGGGTAGAACCTTATAGTAAGCTAAATGAATGCAAGTATTTGTTATGTCATTGGTGATACATAAATCAAGAATCGCCACTAAACAAGGAGGGTTTCAATCAAAAATTAAAATAATAAAACAACACATATGAACATTATGCACCTTTATAACCGTTCCTCTTCCTCTATCGAGAGCTTCACCCTTTGTCCTTAGCTTAATGAAATTTAGAAAGACATAATAAAAGTAGAATAGACTAAAAATAAAATATAAACTAGAGAATACATTTCTATTACCACTAGAAAATTTACATTACTAATAGAAAACTTAGTTTAAACAAAGACAATAATAAAACTTTATTTTTCCCTCTAAGGGTTTTGTGTATCTTGAATGCCATCCAAGAGCCTCTATTTACAGTAGAAGAGTGTAATACCCAAGCTTTGCGCTATTCACCTGACCAATATAGTTCATGCATTTTATGCTACGTATGTGTTATTTGTATTTTTAATTGATATTTCATAATGCACTATATTTTATATGATATTTTTAATAATTAAACTTTTGAAGTTGTCACCGATATTGATTTCTAAATTCTTTAACCTAATTGGTTGAGTTGGTACTAAGATACGAGAATTTAGGTATCATCTATCAGATATAATTATAATATATGTAAGTGAAATGTGACATCGTTGTGTTTATCGATATAGGATAAACCATGTAAATAAATTAATTAGGGAGAAAATAGTGATACTAATGGTAATAATAATAATAAAAAAAAATAAGAATATTATCATATTAATTAAGAGGCTATAAATTCTTACTAGAAAATAAATTTGTGGGTTTATAAATAAATATTAAAATATTATGTATTAATTATATATATATATATAAATATAATATTTATATATATATATAGATGTATGAAATATATTATATATATATGTATAGATGTATGAAATATATATAGATATAAGTATATGTGTGTAGTATAATAAAATAATATCATAATATATATATATATGTATACATGTGTATAGCTTATGTTTAGATAAGCATGTTATATATATATATATTATAATAGAATGTTATTTTCTATATACATATATGTATACACGTGTATAGTGTATAGTAATAGTTATAATATATTACATATATGTTATAATATATTATATTATATTAAGGATAAGTATACATATATTATAATATTATATTAGATTTTCTTAATAGCTAAGTAATAATTAAGATATTAAAACACTACACATACACGTTCACAGCAGCAAAGGAAAGGAAAAGAGAAGACAAAAAAAAGAAAGTCGAAAAAAAAGGAGAAAGAAAGAACAAATTTCAACTATAGAAATTTGAGAAAATTTTGGGTAAGTCCCTTCTTATTTTTGTATGGATAAAAATATATATTTATGCCGTTTATTTCTAATGTAAAAGAAAGTTTTGATCCAAATTAATTAATTATCTTCTTGTGAGACAATAATTAATATACACCTTTAATTCGAAATTACTTACAAAGATTTGATTTTATTATCATGTATTAATTGGATGAAAGAGCTAGTTTAATTGAGGGATTTGTTATGGGGATTATAACACATCAATTAGATAACATTAAAATGAATTCGAGATAAGAAATTAAGGTATTTAAAAGGTTCAAATTGGTGTGAGTAAGGTTTGATTGTTATTTAATTAAATTTAAAATTTAAGACCCCTTATGAGATTTGATATAGAAACCCATTGATTAAGAATAAAAATTAATATGTTATACTTTTATAGACAACCTTATATCTAAGGTTAGGGAGAAGAATTTTGTTAACCTTTAATGAGATATCAAAGGTGAAAGGTAAGTGAAAATTCATTTGCAACTACAATGTATGGATATAGTATTTTATGCATTATCTATATTAAATGTGATCCTTGTATTTTGATGTGTATATTGTGAGTATTATACATATCTTATAGTGCATATGTTGCTTGAATGATGGGACATATGATCAATTGTGTCATTGGACATGCCATTCATTAGCATTTACACGTGCATGTATAACACGTGCTCAAAGTTGAGGTTTTTAGCATGCATGATATTATTTTCAGAAAGAAAATATTTTAGTTAGCCACTATTAGTGTACCGAGGCCCATGTGTGGCTTATTTATATGATATTTGGGGCGCTGCGAGTATTACTTCTCGGAGGATCATAGAGGTTGACAGGGGTGTGCCTCTAGTGGTCATGAGAGGGTGGACCACTTGACTATGCCCTTATCGACGCCGCTGGTGGGAAGACTTCTAGAGGGTTACAGGGGAAGACAGGGGGTGGACCTTTGGTGATCCCAAGAGATGGCCCCAGACTGTGTCGATCTATTTATGGCCATGTGATTATTGATATTGTTGAGTGCTCTATCTAGTACATAGTAGATGGGCTAAGGGCCCAATGATGGAAAATAATTTTGAATGAACTATTTTTATGCATAATTTTGCATTCTTGTCATGATCTCATAAAAATGCATTGCATTTATATTGAATTATCCCTTCAGCATACATGATTTTCATTTACTGAGCATTAACTCACGTTGTTCATGCATTGTAGGTGAGTTTCATGATACTTGAAGCCATGGACTTACTGAGCGAGCGACTGGAGCTCCTACAAGTTCTGAGGATCAGTGTACATGGATGACGACCTGTTGGGATGGTTGTTAACTTATTTAATTTTGGAGTCTATTGTATTAGGTTTTGAAATTTGTATTGTGTGTTACTTTTAACACTTTTCTGTACATGGGTATGTAAATATTGTGTTTGTTATAGGTCATTTGCAAGTGTATATATATATATATATTAGTTTGTGAGTGGAAAAATGGTTTATTATTTATTAATTTGTTAAAGGGAAAAAAATTTATTTCATGCATGCAGACAAGATTTATCATGTCAAAATTATTATATATATAAATATATGTGTGTGTGTGTAGTAATGGGGGTGTTACAAAGAGTGTCTAAATTGACATCACAAAATTCACTTCAAATGCACTCCCAATTATTTCAAATGTATTCTAAATTCACATATCTTTTTCAGATCTGAATTTTGTCACACATTTTTCTCCATGCAATGAGTTGGATTTGAAAAAGTGATTAGTGGGAACATTGTAGATTTTCTGTCAGCTTCATTTTTCAAGTTGAATCACTTAATTCCAACCACTAGGGAAAAAATTATGCTTGATTTAAGGAGATGTGTCAGCATAAATATATTCTTTCTAATACACACATTTGTATGAATGTTCTGCTATAATAAAGGCTGAGTTGGGCTAAGCCTCCAATAAAAAAGTTGTATTTCTCAGATTTCAAATAAAGCAAGAATCAGGTCCATAGGGAATTTGAATATGGAGTTATACCCAAAATACAAAAATTGCACAAGTCTAGAAATATGCTTATTGTGAATTTAATCCAAGCCCAACAATTCCTTGCAAAGTTCAAGTGATTTCTTATATGTATTTTGATCTACACATGATGGATTTAGGAAAAAAAATGGCCATTTTCTTCTAATTGTGATGCTTCTTTGCTCCAATGAAATATTATCTCCTAATTTACTCACAAAACATGTTGTCTTCTTTAGTTTTATTTTGGTTCTTTTTTATCTCTTTTCATTCATTGATTTTCTATCACAAAATAGTAATAAAACTATAATATTAATAAGAATAAAGCAAGGAAAGTATAAATGATTTGATACAAAAATATATCAAAATATGCACTTATCAAATTCCTCATACTTAACCATTGCTCATCCTCAAGCAAGCTTATTTGATTCGTAGAAAATCACGATTGCATTTAGAATATGCAACTAGAAAATCACGATTGCATTTAGCATATGCAACAAGCCTTTGTGGCCCATAGAGGATGAGTTATAATCTCATGAGAGTTTCCAGTGGTGATACCCATAAACACCTATAATAACTAACTTCCAACCATTATTCTCAGGAAGCAACAAAGTAATATGGAAATGAAATCAAACAAGTGTTCAATCTAACACTTAGACATTCAAAAGTCCATACATTTCCACAATAAGCATACTCAAGTGTGTGTGAATAATTAATGTCAATAGTGATGAAACTATGCATGCTTCAAATAAGTGAATTCCAATATAACCTCACAAAAATGATCACCCAATCTTTAATGTAAGAGTTAAAAATCATAGGTTTTTCCTTTGGTAAAAATCTGCACTACACCGAAGGTAGCACAAAAAATTAAAAGGTCTTCAACAAAGGTTGTAAGGGGGCTAAAGGGCAGTGATGTGGTTAAAAAATAAAAGGATAGGATGCAACAAAGATTTTAAAAACTTCATGGGATTAGAGATATATAGTTTATCATTGCAGAATTCTCATATTCCACGAACTTCAACACTGGGGACTATTATTATTGAATTGGACCCCTCTTCATCCTTATTATTGATTTTGCAACATCCTATTCTTAGTTGCAACTTGTAATATTTTTAGCACTTTGCAATTTGTTTGTTGTTTTTTGTTGGTTTTTTTAGAAGAAAAACTTCCCCACACTTATCTTCCATTCCAACCCAAATTTCTTTTGCAAGCTCACCTTGTCAATGGAATGTCTCTTAAACTCCAAATTATTTTTAGAATAAGCATAGGATAATAGTGCATTTAGGCTAGGTAAGAATATATGGTTACCAAAAAGAATGCTTGTTTATTGAAAGGCTCAGAGTTGCTCACTATAGGAGATGTTTTCTTGGAACATCACATGGGTAACAAGCTGACTTGGCCGTGGTGCTAGAAAACCTAATGCCATAATCATTTTTCAAGTAGTGCTCAATCAGTCGTTCACCTCGATAGACTAAAAGAAAAAGTTCTAACACTCAACCTCTTTATGTCAAAAATACAAGTTATGATTAAAGCGAGAGCATAAAAACTACCTATTTTGACATGCTTGTTTCCATACCGAATAACATAACTATTAATACAAAAAGATTTGAATATAATTATTACAAAAATATATTAACTAAAAGTACAACATCAAAGTCCAAAAGAACACTCATCATCAATCAAACCATATTATCCATACTTAATTTTAATAATTGAAGTTGGAAGAACATCTACGACTAAAAAAAAATTGACAATTTACAAACTTTTATTAAAAACTTCACAAACTTGCCATGTTATGCAAGAAAATAGGGTTGCATCTCAAAAGGGTTAAAGTTACCCTTTACTGTACCACCATTTTTCATAGTTTCGACGAACCCAAAAGAAAACACGCCTAAATTTAAAAAAAACTAGAAAAATATAAATTGAACACACAAGACTTGATATCAACTATCCCCTCTCCAACCTAATCAAGATACTATCCCTAATATTAAAAATATATAGAAAACTAGAGTTTAGAAGATATTACATGAAATATGACTTATTGAAAATTAAAGCTGAAACAACATAATATATATACTATTAGTTGAAACTAATAAGGATAAATTTCATAGGTTGAGAGTCAAATTCACTTTAGGTTTTTGACCATTGTCATTGTTGGACCAATCCACACGAGCCAATATTGGATCAGATTCTGGCACATGTGCTACAAGTTGATTAATCAGTTGGTCAGCTGTTGGAGCAAAAATGAGAATTCCTCTCGCAGACTGTGAAATAAAACCTTTTTCTATAAAATGATCTATAAAAGATAGCAAACCATCAAAGAACCCATTAACATTAAGAATACATACTAGTTTCTGATGAATGTTGAGTTGTGCCCAAGAAACAACTTGGAATAATTACTCTAGTGTACCAAAACCGCTAGGTAGAATAATAAGTACATTCGCATTCTTTAACATATTAGGCATTCTTTCTTGAATAAGTGATACTTTTAACTCGTCTTCAATGGTCATACTTGTGATATTATATATTGTTAAAGGTTTTAGGATAATTCCTAAAATTTTGACTTCTCCTACATGAGCAAAAGTAGCAACACTCTCTATTAACCCTAGACTGCCTCCCCCAAACAATAAATGAAATTTTCTTTTGCTAATGTTCTACCAAGGTTATTAGCTGCCTCTATAAACTCACCATTTTTTTCTGGATTAGTTTCACAAAAGACACAAATAAAGTTGAACTTACGAGTAGAAGACCCTTCTATTTTTATTTTTTATTTTTTTAAGGTGAGTTGTGCAAAAATTGAGTTAATGTGTGAATAGAGAATGTATTTATTGCATGTTTTTTGTTGTTAGAAAAGTTTAAAATATGGACATAAAATTTGAAAATTTGCTACTTATACATGAATGTACATGTAATTGTGACTGTGGCTCATATCTTCCTCTGGTTTTACATCTAGTAATGGTTTAAACACCCTCTATGGGTTGAGGATATGCTCCTCATCCAGTTTTCTTGTAAATTGGCAAACGGGGTCTTTTAATATCATATTCTCAAGACTACAATGCTCATATTCATCTCAAAAGGGAATCCATAAATCAAGAATTGTATATTGTACTAATCCACATGAATGTATCTCAAGAGTCAATAAAATGTCATCTAAAGGCTCCTCACTCAGTCCATCCATATTGAATTGAATTTTATCTTCTCAATTTTTAGAAACCATTCTTAAGCAACAAGCACATTTATGACAAACATATATTTTTTTTGCCCTTTATTTTTTTTATTATGTGCTTTTACCAAAACTAGGCATGTATATAGTAAGCAAGTTTGGAAAATCATTTGAAAATTCACCTGCTACTCTTATATTTGTTTCAATTATCCATCGTATGTTCCCTGGGATGCCTTTGTGTATAATATCCTTAATCTTTCAATCCTGGTTTTATAAAGTTTTATAATTGCATTTTTTGGAAGAAAATAAAATCGCTTCTTGAGAGTTAGAAGAATGTCATCCATTTTGAAAAGAACAAGAAAAGAGAATGAGAGAAAAATGAGAAACTTTGTACAGAGATTTCAGTTGTTTGGAAAATTGATAAATTCCACTACAATATCCACGGAGTGTCGTTATTCACCATTTAACCTGGAAAATAAAAGAAAGAAACCTACAAAATAAATAGAGTTAGAGAATATATGTATATATATATATACATACTAATCATAACAATGGTTAGAAAGAAAAAGAATTTTCAATTGTGAAAACCGACTCACTAGAAATGGTTAAGTCATTGTCCATTTACTTTGAATATATTAGAATTCTCAATGTCAATTGGCCTATAAGGATATACCTCTTTTACAACCAAATGACCACTCCACCTTGATCTCAATTTTCCAAAAAATAAATGCAATCGAGAATTATAAAACAAAACCTTTTAACCAACCTCAAATATTTTTCTTGAAATTTTATTATCATGAAATTCTTTGATTCTTACTTTATGAATTTTACAATTCTCTTATGCATCATTTTTCAATTCTTAAAGTTCATTGATTTGCAATTTGCACAATTTTGAAGCTTCATCATGGTTGAAGTTAAATATTTTGATTGCCCAATAAGCTTTATGTTCAAGTTCAAAAGGTAAATGACAAGGTTTTTCATAAAATATCCTATAAGGAGACAAGTCTAAAGATGTTTTAAAAGTAGTTCTATATGCCCAAAGTGTATTAGTAAGTCTAAAAGACCAATCTTTACGATTTGAATTAACTATCTTTTCCAAAAATTTATTTTATCTCTCTATTAGCAAGTTCAACTTGTCAATTTGTTTGAGGGTGATAAGAGGTTATAACTTTATGTATGATTCCATATTTTCTCATTAAAGTTCTAAAAATTTTGTCACAAAAATGTTTTCCCCCATCGCTAATAATAGATCGAGGAATTTCAAATCGACTTAAAATATTTTATTTCAAAATGTTTATCACTATTTTGTGTTCATTGTTTCGATACGAAATTGCCTCCATCTATTTTGAAATATAATCTATGGCGACCAATACGTAAATAAAACCAAATGATAATGAAAATGGTCCCACGAAGTCAATACCCCAACAATCAAAGATTTCAACCACCACATCATGTTTCACTTTGAAGTGGATCCTAACTTTTGACAATTTTTACAAATTTTGCAAAATGTGTAATATCTTTGAAATGAGTTGGCCAACAAAATCCATATTGGAAGTTTTTGCAGTAGTTTTCTTTGCTGAAAAATGACCACGACATGCTTCTGAATGACAAAATTTAAAAATATTACATTTCTCATTGTCAGGCATGCATTTCCAAAATATTTGACCAAGACAATATTTGAATAGGTATGGATCATTCCAATAAAAGTTTTTCACCTCGGTCAAAAATTTCTTTTTATCTTGAGAATTCCAATACGGTGGCATCTTTCTTGTCACAAGAAAATTAACAATGTGAGCAAACCAAGGTAAAATAGAAACATTAAATAATTGATCATAAGGGAAAGTGTCATTAATGGGTGCAGTTTGAAATGAGTTATCACAAAGCAGTCTCTACAAATGACCAGCCACCATATTTTCTACTCCTTTCTTATCTCAAATCATAATGTTGAAAACCTGGAGTAAGAGAATCCACTTAATCATTCTAAGTTTGGCATCTTTTTTTTGACAAAAGATATTCAAAGTTGCATGATCACTGAAAACAACAAATGGTGAGCCAACAAGATAAGATATAAATTTATCCAATGCAAAACCTACAACAAGTAATTC
The DNA here is from genome assembly GCA_019321725.1 of Paulownia fortunei. Taxonomy (NCBI): domain Eukaryota; kingdom Viridiplantae; phylum Streptophyta; class Magnoliopsida; order Lamiales; family Paulowniaceae; genus Paulownia; species Paulownia fortunei. The sequence continues at coordinate 9,224,542 of CM033115.1, read as the reverse complement.
ATTTTCAATTGTTGAATAATTCAATTGAGCATTATTCAAAATTTTACTTGCATAGTAAATGATATATGGTTTTTTATCTTTTTTTTTGTCATAAGACAGCTCCACTAGCATAGTCACTAGCTACATGATTAGAGTAGACATAAGCATAGTTTTAAGCTTAACAAAAGCATTTTCATAATTTTTAGTCCAATTAAAAATAGTGTCTTTTGTTAGAAGATTACACAAATGTTTAGATATTATACTAAAATATTTGATAAATCTTCTATAAAAATCAGAATGTCCTAAAAATGATCTTACCTCATTCACAGACTTTAGTATTGGCAAATTGGCAATTAACTCGATTTTAGATTTATCTAATTCAATACATTTTGATGAAATAATATGTCCAAGAACAATAATAGTTGTTACCATTAAATGACATTTCTCTCAATTGAGTACAAAATTCTTTTCTTCAAACATAATCAAAATCTTTTCTAAATTAGACAAGCAATCGTCAAATGAATTATCAAAAATAGAAAAATTATTCAGGAAGACTTCAAGAAAATATTCAACCTGTAACTAAAAATACTATGCCTGCATCATTGAAATGTAGTTGGTGCATTACATAATCCAAAAAGGCATCATTCGATACGTAAAACTACCAAAAAGACATGTAAAAGTTGTTTTTTCTTTATCTTCAAGTGCAATTGCAATTTGATTATACCCAAAATATCCATTTAAGAAGTAGTAAAATTCATATCCCACAACTCTTTCTAAGATTTGATCCATGAAGGGTAGTGGAAAATAAACTTTTAGTAACTGAGTTGAGTTTCCTATAGTTAAAGCACATTCGCCAACCAGTAGTTGTCCTAGTTGGAATTAATTTATCATTCTCATTCTTGACTATAGTAACTCTAGATTTATTTGGTACAACTTGAGTAGGACTTACCCATTTGCTATCAGAAATAGGATTAATGATTCCATTATATAAAAGTCTAATAACTTCATTTCTCATTACTTCTTTTATATTAGGATTTAGACTTCGTTGCATTTCTCCAAAAGGTTTAACATTTTGCTCTAGATAGATGTCATGTGTACAAATCAAAGGACTAATACCGTTAATGTTAGCAATGGTCCATCCTAAAGTATTCTTATGCATTTTCAGAGTTTCGATCAACTTATCTTCTTGGGATGCATCATGTTTGAAAGAAATTATTATTGAAAAAAATCTCATTCTCACACAAATAAGAGTATTTCAAATCAAATGGCAAAGATTTCAAATCAATCACAGGAGCTTTAATACCTGATGGAATAGATTATACTATTGATGATGAAAGTTCTTCAAACCTTGGCTTCCAAAAATATTTGTCTTGTACTTGCCAAAATTCAAAGAGAGTATTGGAGTGTATTTTATAAATACCATCAGTTTCGAAACAAGTTTTCAAAGGATCAAAGGAATTAGTAAAATGCCAGCTTCTTGAGTTCTAGATCTAATCAGTATTCTTAATATCATGACAGGACTTTCCACAGATAGTGCCAAAATGATGTGGAAAGGCCTTGTGTCTTCAATAGTCAACTCGTTGAAAGTTATCAACTATTAAGTGGGCTCGTGCTCGCGACATAAACAAGTCGTTAGGTGTAGTTCTGACAAAAACCCTCCTACACTTGAGTTAAAACAAGATCAAGAAAATATTAAAAATATACAATTAAAAACAGTAAATTTGTAATGAATTCAATGTTCATCAGAATGAAAGGATATGGGGTATTTATAAATATTCATATAAGGGTTGCATTCCTATATGGTAAGATGCATGCACTAATAGAACCTTTTATATCGTTGAGCTTGAGCCCTTTAAATGGGCCATTTTAAATTATTGGACTATAATGTTGAATAAACTTGTGTGTTGCAAACATCCATCCAAGAATTTCATATTTGTCCTTGCATATGCCATCAGGTTTCCATATAATACTCACTCCATTTAGACTGCCCCATGTGAAAAAAATATTATTAATTAAAGAGCTAGTTTTGCTTCGCAGATGGGTTGTGCTACACTTAAAGCCAATAGTATGACTATAGATACAAAAGTAAATTCTAATTAAAAATTGGGAAATTTTTGGAGGGCTACATGACCCTTTATGTGGTCTATCCCTTTTTCAAAAAAAATCCCCTCATTTTTGTAAGCATATGCTTGCCTTTTTTTCTCTTTTTTGGAAGGTTTTTTAATTTTGATGTATAAGGATCATGTTCATAGATATCATGATAGGTGGATTGAGTCTTATGCTGGTTTTTATTTCCTGAGATCAGTTGTGCTTAAGTTGGTTGAGTTGAGTAGGTGTAATGAATCCAATGAAGGAAATTCAAGCTATCATAGTAAGAAATAAGTTTGTTACTTGACTTATTTCTAGATAGTCATGATACATTGTTAGATACTTTTCATGACCTTTGGATTCTTGAATTAATTGCTTAAATATAAGAAGATTAATTAATTAGATTAACTAACAGAAATAATTAAATTGTTTAATTAAGTTGCTTTTATAAGCCCGCACTAGCTTATTGGTGAACGCAAAGGTCATACACAAATTCAGAGAAGTCTACTTTTTCTAGAAGTTATTCCAAACATTATATTAAGTTAATTAATAATGAAAAATTAATGGGGCATATATTGATTTTCAAATGTTGAATTAACCCAATTAAATGATGTGATATTTAATCGGACCTAACAGATTAGAAAATCCAAGTGGAACTGATTGTTAAGTGGTATGGCTTCAAGTTAGAGAACAATAAGTAAGAGCATTCTAGTGATCTAAGGAATTATTGAGAAGTGATGTCTGACATTGATTCAGATAGATGGCAAGAGGCCATATAATCCAAGATGGACTCTATGTACTACAAGAAGGTATGGGCCTTCTTGGACCTACCACATGGTATTATATTTATTGATTGTAAATGGGTCTACAAGGGACAACTTGGAGTATAAGGAGAGGTAGTGACCTATAAGACACGATTTGTTGGAAAGAGTTATACTCAAAGGCAAGGAGTGGATTAGGAGAAAACCTTCTCACTAGTGGTGAAGCTAAAATTCACTCATACACATTGCTTTCCATATCGGTGTATTATTACTAGAGATATGAAAAATAGATGTGAAGACCGTCTTCCTTAATGGAAATATTGAGGAAGATCAATATGAGGCAACCAAAGAAGTTTAGATTTGCAAGCTTCAGAAATTCATTTGTGGACTAAAACAAACTTCCCAAAGCTGGAACATCTGATTTGATAAGGTAATTAATCGTTCAATTTTCTCAAGAATAAGAAGGTTAGTGGGGTAGCAGTGATGTTTATTATACTTTATGTTGATGGTGTCCTACTCATTGGGAATGATGCAGGGATATTGCAGTAAACAAGGCTTTATTTTCAATTCAATTCTCGATGAAAGATTTAGGAGAAGCATCCTACATCTTGGGATTAAGATCTATAGAGATAGATTGAAGAGGATTATTGGACTATCTCAATCAATGTACATTGACAAGATGCTAAAGAGATTTAACATGGAAGAATCTAAGAGATGATTCTTGCACATGAGTTAAGGATCTCTATTTCGAATTATATGTCCCCAAAGACTCCATAGAAAAAAGAAAGAATGACTCGCATACTAATATAAATATGTCATTAGAAGTATTATGTTTGCTATGCTATGTGCAGAGCCTGATGTCACATATGCTTTGAGTGCCACGAAGAGATATCAGCCCAATCCAAGCGATGAGCATTGGAAAGCTATAAAAACCATCCTTAAGTACTTGAGAAGAGCCTACACTATTGGGCAGCTAAACACAAGATATTCTAGGCTATTGAGATCGACAGACACCCAAGGTATGCCTAGTCACCCAACCAACTGGGTGACTGAAGGCTCCTAGCGCCTGATTACCCGATGGGGCGCTACTTGGTAGGCTGCATGTTAGCTTGTCATGTGATTGGGCTATTACCCATTTTGTCTCAATGATAATTCTTGTGTGGAAATTTTGGATTCTTTAATTAAAAATAATTATTAAGTTTAATACCATGAAAAATTATTTTTCTTGAAAAACCAATTTTTTTAATCCCAAATTTGAAAGAAATAAGCACATTAATAATTGGTGATTTCACATGCTTTAATTATAATGTGATAATATATTATAGTATGTTAAGGATTGGATAACCATAAAGGATTGGCCAATATGATTAATCTAATTTTATTCACTTTTTTTATGGTTATATTGTAAAAGTGGTTGTAAGTCTTCCACTAGTTCAGATTTCTTAAAGTGAATACTTGCTTCTTTTGTTGATGGAATTTCTCAATCTCTTTCTTATCTAAGTCAACCATCAAAGCCTTGTCCTCCAGTTCCCTAAACTCTGTTACTGAAGATATTCTCACATCTTTTCTAATTTCAGGATTAAGGGCCCTTAGAAAATAATCCATCTTATCATTATTGTCTCGGGCGATGTATGGCACATACTTGCAACTCTCTTCAATTTTTCGCACATAATCACATACAAACATCCCTCCTTATTTTAGCTCCAGAAATTCTTTTACTTTGAGGGACCTAGTATCCCTAGTGAAATAGTTATTATAAAAGATTATTTTTAACCTCTCTCAAGTCAACTCTTCTATATTCACTGCAAGTTTAGCTCCTTACCACTAGGTTCTAGCATCCTTCTTCTATAAGAAAATTGCATAGAGTACCTTTTCTGTATCATCAATTTGCATGTAATCAAAGATAGTGTCCAAAGATTTCACTAATTCCTCTGCAATAATAGGATTAGACCCACCATTAAAATCAATAGTTTCCATATTTCTAAATTTCTCATACACAGCTTGTGAAGTATCCTGTCGAGCTTGTGGTGGAGGAAGTCACTGATTCTGTTCTTGGCTTCTTTGTTGCATATCTAGCAATTATTGTATCTATTCACCATGCATTATTGTCTGTTGTTGAATGAGATCAGTCAAATTACTCAGCACACTATGATTACTCTCATGATCATCCATTGTCTTTCTTTTTGGTGCCATGACCTGATATGCATTGCCCAATCTCATTCCATTCATTAGCCAATAATAAATGCATAATCATGACAATAACATAAAATGAAATATAATCAACTAAACATAAAAGCAAATAAAAAAATAGTTGATCGAGTTTCCCAGTCAGGATGTGTTCATATACCTTCTTTTATCTTTAGGAACGATTAAACCTCTGCTCTGATACAACAAACTGTAACACCCCTTAACCTAACTGCAGAACCTAAACAAGCTGATACTAGAGTTATGGTTTTAATAAAAGTTCCCTTTTTTGACTATAAGAGAAAGAACTTGAATTCATTTGTTATTTCATTTTATTGTAGACACACCATATACATAAATTAAAACTGAGTACATCTGTTTACAAAACTATAACAGAGCGACTTATTTAAAAATAAAATAGAGTTTTCAAAATAGACTATAAAATAGCTCGAAGCATGGCATATGAACAAATCTCTGTCCAATCGCTCTAGAGATACAGTTAACCTCTAAACCTGTACATTTCCACCTGCATCACATGAATTTAAAAAGCCAAAGGCTCAGTAAGGTGAAACTAAAGCAGTAACAAATAGCATACATGTAAGTCACATAAATAATTAAATACATTATTCAATTTAATAACTTTCATTTATAAATCATTCTTTAGGGCCCTTGAAGTGTTGGTACCTAACTAATAGCGATAGATCTTGATTTTTGGAACCTGTTCATAATGATTAGCCAATAAAAGAAATAATATGGGGTTATCATACTTGGTCTTTCAACCTCAGGTATTAGCCGTACTCTGTCTCATTCACTGTGACTTTCTTATACCAATTTTTCAACCTCAAGTATTTGCCAATATTTGTTGAGTCCGCTGGTCCCTCCTGCATCCCTTGTCTACCCGTCCATCAATCAAGTACCATACTTCATTTTCAAAAATCTCATTATATTCTTAATAGTATCATGCTTCATGAACCATAAATACATCAAACATTACATCATTTAATAAATAATGACAATCACATTAAAATATGAACAACATTCTATGATTCTCGTGATATAGGAAATGAATGTTTCAACTTACCTCAAGTCTGTTTTATGTTAAGTGAAAAAGTCAATCTCTTTGGAAGATAGGATGTGTTAAAGGCCTAACATAATCAAATCATGTACCTTTCAATATTCTTTTAATAAATCACATAATCTATTCTAATTAAATTCATATACACTTTTCAATTCTTTGAAAATAATTTCATATAAATTACATGACCTCAAAAATAATGCATACTCCATATTTTACTACTAATTCAAGACATTAAACATTAGGGCAATCATTAAATAACTAATAATCCAAACATAAATATTAGGGCAGCCCTCAAAACTTGAACACAATCCAAAATAATATGAGTTAACTTGATTCTAACTTAAATTAATTCTAACCATCAATTAAGAAACTAATTTATATTATTCTCAATCATTCATAGGAACTTCCAAACATAATATAAGCATTACAAGATTAATAGAAATAAGTAAATTAAGCATATTTCAAAAGACTATTAATTTTGCTAGAAACTAGCTTAATTAGCATGGTATTGGCTTCAAGTCTATCCCACTTGAGTTTTCATTCATACAAAAATATACTAAAATATGTAACCATCCAAGATACTATAATTCATCATAAGAAACATTGAAAAAGTATATACCTTGATTAAGTTGGAATTAAACTTCAAAATCAATGGTTTTCAAGCTTAAAAGGGTAGAAACTTGTTCTAGTTTGTGTTATATGAATTCCTATTGATTGAATTCAATTTTTGTGAGTATGAGAGTGTTGAAATTTGGAATAAACCTGGAGAAGAAGGGCTAGTCATTTTTGAGGAGCTTCCACAAGAAAATATGGCTAAAATGACTTCTTTAACATTTCAAAGAGAGGTAAGTGGAGGGTGATGATTGGTTGCATCATGCTTGTTGTCTTCTCATGCCAAAATCCATGCTTATGGGCTAGGAAGATGACAAAAATTGATGATTTGGTGTTATAATCAAGTGCAATGTGGTTTAGAATGATCTCATGCAACCTAGTGTACCTACTAATAAAATTGCACCATTTTGCATACTTTTAGTTCTTAGCCAAATGTAATATATTTTATGCAAATATTTAGGCAAATAATCACTTTAGAATGTAACAAATATGGAGCAATATGAATAATTCATTTCATAGACATTCAACACATTAATCTTCCTTAACCGAGATACTAAGTTTTTTACTACAAAAAGGCACTTAAGGAATATGTTAAATCAAGAAATAAAAGTTTGATCTCATATTTCATGTACTAATGCATGTTAAAGTATAACTGGAGCATATGGTAACAATTATTCATGTTCGTGCAATCATGCTATTTTATGCCATAATCCAATAATGCGTATTGATTAGATACATATTCATACAAGATGTTTATTATTGACTATGTAGGAGAGAATTAGGCATTACAAAGCCCCAACTTCTCTATTTTTATTCTAGATATAATCTGTCTCACTCCTATGTACCTTCCCTTGAAAATTTTTCAAAGTTTTTAGTATTATTTCAAAACATAATGAGAGTAAAATTAGGTGATAAGGTTTATCTTTTCGTAATTTTGGCAAACATTACAAGAAGATGAAATAAAGAAAATACGAGGAATGAAGGCCCATAAATTTATGAGATATATTCCTTGTAATGGATAAGATCTATTTACCATTTGAATTACTACCCTTAGATTGACTATAATCTACTTTGACTCAAATAGGTTGTATGGGATTTTAAACCTATGATCATCCATTTATTTAGTATGCATGTGATGCATGCTTGGTTTATTTAATTCTTTCCTTATAATTATACTTGCAATCACCAAGATAATGCATATTAAATAATATGATAAGTAAAATGACGAGGTCTTGCATCATAAATCAAACTTGGACCCTCACTTGAACATGTTTGAAGTTAAGAACTTGATTGGTTTTATATCAAGCATATATAGGCAATGTTGGCTTGGACCCAATCGTCCATACCTTCCATAAAAAATATGTGACATGTGATACACTGTTGATGCATTTATTTAGTTGGCCATGAATTGTGGGATGTATTAAGTGTACGTAAGCTATGATCACTACTAGCATAGAGATGCCAAGGGATGGAATGTCTAGGTGATGTCAATAAGTCATGAGATAATTAGATGTTTCAAGTACATGAATATTTGATAGGTCACGCTTGACATTAAGAACTATATAGGCTCATAAAATCAAGGTATATGGGAAATAGTAAGGTAATATAGCTTAAGTGTTACATAGTGATGCAATCATTAATGTATTAACCCCCTTTCAATTTTATCGTATGGGCTTATAAAATTTCGGATTTATGATAAGGCTAATTGAGCTTCCAGCCCACTAGGAAATAGGATTTTCTAATTTACCATCGAGAGGATGATGTAATTTGAATAGCAAAAGTGGGAGATATTTATAATTGAATTACATATTATACATGAGTGAATAATTTGATTACATGTTTATTTATAGTTTCACATGGTTTTTATGTGCAAATGGCCAAAAACCCTATAATATCCATTATGTACACTAATAAGCTCACGACTCCCAACTATATTGACTAGATGAGAAACCTCCTAATCACTTCCAATTTAAAAAGAGGACTTGTGTCTTCAATGTCAGGTCGCCATTGGAACCTTTGGTGGATGCCATAGAAGAAAAGCTTGCAGAACATTATAAACAAATTATGGATGATTTAATTCTATATGATAGCATTGATATATAATGAGTTGTAGAGGCAACATGAGAATCTAGCGCATGGTGTCGAGATTCATCTTCACTTATAATAGTTGTATGGTGAATCTACTAGGCATGTGAGATACTAAGTCTTAAAAGAGTATTTTGAGACCTGGATGATAGAGCACTCTTTGGTCCATGCACATGGACTATAGATTATATGCCTTATAGAAAGGCTCGAGTTACTTAAAGTCATCATGGAAATTGAACTCTATGTTGATCTTATCCTGCAGTCCCTGTTAGCATCATTAGACTTTTTTATAACAAGCTTCAACATGCAGAAAATGGATGACATTCTTCTAACTCTCAAGAAGCGATTTTCTTTTCTTTCTACAAATGCAATTTTAAAAATTTATAAAATTAGGATTGAAAGATTAAGGATGCTTGTGCACAAGAGCATCCCAGGGGATATACGATGGATAATTAAAGCAAAGAAAAGAGTAGCAGGTGAGTTTTCATATGAATTTTCAAACTTGCTTGCTAGATACATACCTGATTTTGGTAAAAGCATATATTCAAGAAAATAAAGGGCAAAAAAAATGCAAGTTTGTCACAAATGTGCTCGATGGACTTACAACACAAAGTGTCGTACCTTAGGAATAGTTTCTAAAAATTGAGAAGATAAAATTTATTTCATTATGGATGGGCTGAGTAAGGAGTCTTTTAATGACATTATATTAACTCTTGAGACGCATTCATGTAGATTAGTACATCGTGCAATTCTTAATTTATGGAATCACTTTTGGGATGAATGTGATCACTATAGTCTTGAGAATCTAATATTAAAAGACCCTGTTTGCCAATTTATAAGAAAATTAGATGGAAAACTTATTCTCGACTCATAGAAGGTGTTTAAACCATTACTGGACATAAAACTAGATAAAAATATGAGCCACAATCACAACTATATGAATATTCACGTGTAAGTAGCTAATCAGTAGAAGTCTACAGAGGCCAATCAGTAGGTCTACACCTCCTGAAGAAGGAGCTTTAGCTGATATTATAAAGACCAATCATTAAAAGGCACTTTAGCAGGAGCAATGGCGAAGACTATAGCCCTGTAAGCAGGAAGTCACCATTTTGACCAACTCCTAACTTGACCTTAATGAATCGACGATCATCTTCATCCCTGGCGAGAGAAAAATCCTAGCAATGGCTATCTACGCACAACAAAAGTAATAGGAATCATCTTGGAAGACTTATGTAGTAGATGCTTGCCCAAGACTGGGAGCGCTTCTCTCTAGATGATGGGAAGATTTCATTCACAACCTAGTGGGATATATTGACTCATGTTTGGAGATCCGAGCATAATATTAGAAAAGTACCTTAACTACCGAAGAGAAGCCTACCTCCAATAGGATAGAGCAACGTTAGTCCATGCCTGAATATTGCCATTGTATCCCATGAACACTCCCCTCATAGAAGCTCCATTGATGGCTTAGCAATAAGGAATTATTGATCATCCTAGAAAGCTAAGAGAAGACCCTAAGCGAGAACAACCTCATTGTTCGAATCAAGATGAAATACTAAACAAGATAACACAAACAAGATGTATAACTTGAACTAATATTATTTGGAATTCAAAATATAGGATCAAATAAGGTTACATCATCCTCTAGAAAGAAATGTTTAGTTCACCATGGATGAATACAATTTCAAGAAATAAATAAGAAAGAACATAAAAATTCTTCATCAATTTGTGAAGTGGAAGGAATGGTTGAAGCTCTCCTTGTCTCCAAGAATAACTCCTTGTTTTTAATTGCAGAAAATGGAATGGGTCTTGTCTCCAAACACCCAATGGCCTTCTTTGGTTCCAAGAACCAATCCTCCTCCCCTTTTGGTTGATGTTGATCTTGCCGTTTTAAACTTCTTCCAAATGATTCTTTCCCCAAAAGTTTTCCAAAAGAAACCTGAAATTCCTTCCACTTTTCTTGGCTTTTCTTCAAAAGAAACCTGAAATTCCTTCCACTTTTCTTAGCTTTTCAAAAGAAACCTAAAATTATTCCCATTTTCTTGGCTTTTTCTCCTTTTTTTTTCTCCACTAATTTAGTGTATCCACTAGAGCATCACATAAGTAATGATGCATAGGTGTATCTAATGTGTATATCTCATAAAAATGCCAAAATTCATGATTTATTGCCACTTGTCGCCAAAAAAATGCATCAGCATCTTTTTTGTTGGAAGGACAACACCTAGGCATGGAATAACGGTGCCTAGGTGCTGTGCATTCTGTCTTAGAAGCTTTGGACGGTGCCTAGGCGCCGGGCATTCTATCCTAGCAGCTCAATTTCAACACCTTGACACTGTATAACCCATTGAAACTTCTTTTTGACCTCTTTATAAGCTGAATTGGATTTTGAGGTCTGTTACTGAATTGTATCTCTATGTCTTGGTGTTCCATAGGCACTTGAATCAACTAAATATAACATCGGTGGACCGATGTATGCCTAAAATACTAAAATGTATCATCCTAGAAAATTGCAGCCATTGTTAACTCTTGAACTCAATTTTTCTCATTGAAATCGATCGAATTAGATTTTGTGGTAAACATAGAAGTTGTAGATCTATATCTTGGATTTCCAATAGATTAAGAATCAATGTGATATAAAATTAGGGTGGAGAGTTATGATTTAAATACCAAAATTGCCATCAATAGCACCACAACTCGAATTTTTTACATTTCAACCAAGTTTTTGATTTCTTTTCATTTTCTTCTCTTATTGTCATTACCTACAAGATTTAAGACTAAATGCATAAAAAGTAACAAAAACACTTGAAAACAAACTAAATGATAATCAAAAGATGTGTGAATTATTGATATAAAACCAACTTATCAAATACCCCCAAACTTTACCTTTTACTCGTCCTCGAGTAAAACTCAAAATCAAACAATCATAGGCTCATACTTTGATAATGAATTACTAAACTTGATCAACCAATTCAAATGCCTCATCAATTTTTATTGCATATGAATCCAAAGGTTAGTCACAAAGCTAGTCAAATGACACTACAAAACTTATGCTTTATTAATCTAGTCATGAATTCAAAACGTGTGTGTGTGAAGTGTCAAGCTCAAGTTTTATGCATTCATTTTAGGTATGAATTTTACAACCACTGATTCTCATAATCTAAGCAAAGGAGTTCTAGGTATTCCATAGGCTTGCTTTTCATACAAATTCTCCACTAACATAGACACTTACAAACTTGGATCAAAAAGACTTCAATAAACTTGTAACGTACGGCCTAGGTATTGGCTTACAAAGAAAGGTAGGGATAAACAATGTAAGAGAGCATAAAGCATTGCACATAGAATCTCACTCTCCTCCTTTCTTTTCTCTTTCCCACTTTTTTTTTCTTTTACTTTCTTTCTCACATTTGTTTTTCTTTTTTTTTCATGAATCCCAAAGCTTCATTTCTTGTTTGTTTGCTTTCACAACCCCCAAACTTATTTCTTTCCATTGACGTGAGTTGTGATGTATTTCTTGCACATTTTTCATGCTCATAACCCTAAATACATTTGTTCATCCCCTCAACATGTCTCCATATGATCCCTTGATAAGATTGTGCACAAAATGTCATACTTTAAGCTCTCTTAGGGACAATCATTGGTTTTTTGGGCTATAAAGGGTCGGTATAGTGAGCTTTCAAGAAATGAAGTCAAATGGTGGTTATTCATATGCCTTGCACATATCATTCTTTGAAAAGCATCTCAAAGGGGTAACTAGTGAATAAAAGTGTGATCATAGTAGGCTTGAAAGGCACAAATGAGTCAAAGATGGCCTATATCATTTCCAAGTTTGTAGTTATCTAGAATTTCGCCTCAAAGAGTAATCAAGCAAGTTCTAGAACACCACAAAATGATCAATACAACTCATTTGAAGCAAAATTCAACACCAAATAGCATGTAATTCACAAGATTTCGAGAAAACGTGCTCAATAAAAATTCATCATTCATGACAAGGATTAAATACACAAATAAATCACCATGTCACAAGACTAGTAATCTTTCTTTTCTCTAGACTCTATACAATATCAATTAGGTATCATCATAGGCAATCGGTAATTAAGTTATTCATTTAATCACAAAACATGAACTCAACTAAGTTTGTCAACAAAGTATGTTTGCTCTTGGACTCTCATCATTCAACATAGGTAATTCAATTTTGAAAATTTTGGCTCAGTTGTTCACATAAAGCTCAAACACGCAAAATACAAATCTCACCCCTAACTTTATAATTAACATTGTCCTCAATGTTTAAAGAATTAAAGCATATAAGAGGTGGAAATAAGAAACTCCCCTTTCCAATAGATGATGCACTTGGAGTTCATGAGAGATCCACGCATATCACCAAGTCAATATCCACCTATACAAGAAAAGAAAGCATCAAAGCTTATGGGCAAAAGCAACGAAAGTGAGAACACAAACGCAAACAAACAAATATAATAGTTAAACGCGCCGAAATCTAAAAAGTAAATATATTTCAAAAACTAACTAAGCAATTATTAAAAAGTAAAGGAAAAAAAGACTTGGGTTGCCTCCCAAGAAGTGCTTGGTTTATAGTCTTTAGCTAGACTATCTTCTTTACTCATCCTGGATCTAAAATTAAGTGTTTATCATGCCACATCTTTGTGTGCTCTAAGAGTGTAGGTGATCCTTCCAGATAGGCAAGACGAGGATGATCCGGAGTAGCATCAAGGGCCTTTTGGACATCAACAAGTGTATCTCCTATTAATATGAATGGTCTTCCAAATATGGTGAAGATGTACCTATCTTTTTCCATATTAAATAAAAAATTCTGTAGAGCACAAGAATTGGTCACCATTCCCAAGCATATCTTGAGTCACCCTAGTTGGCCTTATTTCATCTAGTGCATGCTTTCTGAAATTAAACAATGAAACTGAATTAGTGCTTGCATCTAGATCACATAATGCTATTTCCCAAGTAGAGTTTCTAATTGAATAAGGGATAACGAAACTCCCTGAATTGGTTAGCACTTGAGGTGGCTTCTCTTGCAAGATGGCATTGTACTTTTCAATAGTTTCACATTCCTCGATTTTGTTGTTGTTAGATGGCTTTACAATCCTCCCTTGGATTGATTTCCATCTCTTTTGGAAAGTTTTCTATATTTTTGAGCATTTATTTCAGTAGCAAGCTGTCCAATTTGATTTTCTATTGAATTTATTTGAGCTCTTAAACTAGCTGCCCTAATTGAGTCTCAATGTTGTCTAGTTTTGCTTCATTATTATTCAATCGGGCTTTGGTTTCACCAATGAATGTGCATAGCAACTCCTCCAATGATGCCTTTTTCTCACCTTTGGTTTCCATAAATGAAGTGATAGTGGATGCCATGGAATCCATTCGTTGAGAAGCTTCATTAGAAGTCCAAGCTGCAAATTGATTAGAAAGAAAAGAAATTTGTGCAGCTAATTATGTAAACAGATCTAGCTTAAGAACACCGACAATCTTTTCAAATGAAGACCTCTCGGAAGCCCAATGATAGCTATTAGTAGCTATTTTCTCAAGACTCCTAGCCTTATATATACAAATACATATAACCCAATGACAGGCAAAACCACATCAAAAATATGAGAAGAAAATAAAAACAATCTAAACTAAAATTAAGACTAAGTCATCACAATATTAATGTAATTATGATAAAACAATCCCTAGTAACAGTGCCAAAAACTTGTTCGTGAAATATTTTGCTAACCGTAAGTGAACGATGTCAAGTTTTAATACAACGATTAGTTAAGTATCGTATCCATAGGGATTGTAATCAAAAGTTGCATTAATTTTATTTAGAAAATCGAGTGATGATTGGTAAACAAAGAAAAGTAAGACAAAAATACATAGACAAGAATGGAGTTTTTAGAAACAATATAACAAACACCTTACAAGCAAGATGTTTTATAGGAATGACTCATCTAATTATCACTTATGTTCTTCCTTCCAAAATATATCAATTTACGTCAACAACACATGTAAGTTAAGAATTCCTAAGCTCATCAATTCTCTCTCTCGAGTGCCGAATTAACTATGACTTCTAACATGAATTTTGATATCTCTATAAAAATTCAAGAATAAAACTCTACAAAAGTTCAATGAATTCTTCTTCAAAACTTCAAAGGTTTCATAAGCTTCTCAACTCTATGATTCCTAAGTTGTGTTATCACTATGATCATGTATAAAATTTCCTCTCTCGAGTGCCGAATCTCATACATCAAACAATCTCAATTAGTGATTAATTAATCAAGATGAAATACTAAACAAGATAACACAAACAAGATGTATACCTTGAACTAATATTATTTGAAATTCAAAATAAAGGATCAAATAAGGTTACATTATCCTCTAGAAAGAAATGTTTAGTTCACCATGGATGAATACAATTTTAAGAAATAAATAAGAAAGAACATAAAAAATCTTCATCAATTTGTGAAGTGGAAGGAATGGTTGAAACTCTCCTTGTCTCCAAGAATAACTCATTGTTTTTAATTGCAGAAAATGGAATGGGTCTTGTCACCAAACACCCTATGGCCTTCTTTGGTTTGAAGAACCAATCCTCCTCCCCTTTTGGTTGATGTTGATCTTGCCCTTTTAAACTTCTCCCAAATGATTCTTTCCCCAAGAGTTGTCCAAAAGAAACCCTAAAATCCTTCCACTTTTCTTGTTTTTTCTTCAAAAGAAACCTGAAATTCCTTCCACTTTTCTTGGCTTTTCAAAAGAAACCTAAAATCATTTCCCTTTTCTTGGCTTTTTTCTTTCTTTTTTTTCTCCACCAATTTAGTGTATCCACTAGAGCATCATATGGGTAATGATGTATATGTGTATCTAATGTGTATATCTTATAAAAATGCCAAAATTCATGATTCATTGCCATTTGTCGCCAAAAAATTCATCAGCATCTTTTTTGTTGGAAGGGCAACACCTAGGCATGGAATAATGGTGCTTAGGCACTATGCATTCTATCTTGGAAGCTTCGGACGGCACCTAGGCACCAGGTATTCTGTCCTGGCAGCTCAATTTCAGCACTTTGACACTATACAACCCATTGAAACTACTTTTTGACCTCTTTATAGGATGAATTGGATTTTAATATCTTCAAATGAATTGTATCTCTATGTCTTGGAGTTCCATAGGTACTTGAATCAACTAAATATGACATTGGTGTATCGAGTTATGCCTAAAATACTAAAACATGTCATCCTAGAAAACAAACTAAATGATAATCAAAAGATGTATGAATTATTGGTATAAAACCAACTTATCACTCATGCAGGGATGCTAGAGGTACATTCAGGCATACAAGAAGAAGCAGGCAGGGCATACAAGAAGAAGCAGGCATAGCACAGTGCCTAAGTCTTTCCTGTAGTTAGACAAATTCTTCATATTCAAGAGAGGAGTGCAAAGATAACATTTGGAGAACATGATAATCCTGCAGCTAAGCACCATGCTTATGTCATCATCATCTCCTGATGCTAGCTAATGTCCTTTTAAGGAAAGTGTTGGTAGATGGAAGGAGTATTGTAGATATTATCTTTTATGATGATTTCCAAAAACTTATGGTAGATCAAGCCAAGCTAGTACTAGTAAAACCCCTTTTGTAGGCTTCATTGGGGCAATAGTGAACACACCTGGAGAGATAGTGTTTCCACTTATGATAAGAATACATGGACCTTATCAAGTCATTAAATAATAAGATTCTTGATGGAAAAGACCTCCTCAACTTACAATATGATATAGGGAGACTTAACCTTAATCAATTTCGAGTAATAGCCTCTACTGCTCACATTCTATCAAGTCCCCAATAGCTAATGGTATAGAAGAAGTCCTAGGAGATATACAGGCTGTCAAATTATGTTACTGCCCTAAGGAAGGAAAAATGCCCAGGAGAGAGCGAAAAAGACCCAAAGCTCCCCCTATTTATTATTTTTACTACGCATCATAATAAATAAAATAAAATAATTTGGTCTCTACACATTAAAGTCCATACCAATAGCTACAAACATATGTCCTTGCTGAAAACCTTATCTATTTCAGTTATCACTTTCATAATGGGCTTTTATTACCCAATTAACCATACTTTCGTAATTGGCTTTAATAATGGGCTTAAAGACATTTACTCAATTAACCAGATATTATACAGTACACAATATGCTTATATGTTGACCTATTAAAGAAATTCTAAAAATGACCTATTTGGGCCACATATATCACTAAAGTATTGTATATTTTAAACTTTGTGACTTTGTATATTGTAAACATCATGAGCTCAAACTTTATTGTATGTATGGAGTATCATCTTTAAAACAACCTGGTCCATTAATGATATCAATATAAGATCAAATCGACTATAGTCAAAGCTTTCATAACTAGATCCATCAATGATCACATTATCAATATAATTAATGATTCACAACTTATTGAAAGAACATAATTGTATTTCAGAATTTTCAACAAGAATAACACTTTAGTCTGGTTAAAAAAACATGTATGTAATTGATGAACATTAGATAACAAGCTATTACTATACAAGCATATCATCAAGTTGAACCATACCCATATGAGTGACATGCTCATGAAATACTTTAGGTGGCATACCGTCAGTAAGCGAGTCAACAATCATAGAGTTTTTACTAGTATATGCAATAGATACCTAAAGGCTATGAACTGTTTCCTTAACAACATGAAACTTGATGCCAATATGCTTTGATTTTGACAAACTTATGTTGTTCTTGGAATAGAACTTAACAACTTTATTATCACAATTTATCCCCATTGGTCTCTCAACATTATCGATAATACAAAACCTAGTGACAAAGTTCCACAACTATATTCCTTGATTCATGCCTCATAACAAGCTGTGAATTTTGCTTCCATAGAGGAAGAAGCTATGAGTGATTGCTTAACACTCTTCTATGGTACAACCCGTCCCATCAACATGAAAACATAGCCTAAAGTGGATCTTCTACTATTAGGGCAACTAGTAAAATTAGAGTCAAAATACCCAATAATCACTAAATAATCAAACCTCTAATATGTAAACATGAAATATTTTGTTCTCTATAAGTACCACATAACTAGTTTTGTTGTTTTCCAATGATCCATTCTTGAGTTATTTAGATATCTGCTAAGCATTCCAACTACATATGCAATGTCTTGATGCGTACAAACTTAAGCATACATGAGACTCCCTACTCTTGGTGCTTAAGGGATGTTCTCTATTTCTTTTTTCAACCTTATTCCTTAGGCATTAAAGCCGACTAAATTTATCAGCTTACAATGGGTGTATCTCCTAGTGCACATTCTTTCATGCCAAATTTACTAAGCACTTTATTGATATATACTTTTTGTGAAAAATCAATTATACCACGAGAACTCTCTTGATAGATCTGTATATCTAACACAAAAGATAAATCATCAAGATCTTTCATTTTAAAATTATTAATTTCTTAATCTCATATAATAGACCTATATTGTTGCTTGCTAGTAGAATATCATCAACATATAACACTAGGAGAATAAATTACTCCCACTAACCTTGTGAAATATACATTGATCAGCAGTATTTTCCTTAAAGCCAAAAGAGGAAATCACTTGAGCAAAATTTTGATACTATTGAAGGGATAAGCCATAGATAGACTTCTTCAATATGCACACCAGATGCTTTGATTCTTTGGATTTCAAATCTATCTGGTCACACCATATATAGGGTTTCTTCAATGTTACCATTAAGGATAAGCTATAGATGGACTTCTTCAATATGCACTCTAAATGCTTTGATTCTTTGGATTCAAAGTTCTCAAGTCGCACCATATATAGGGTTTCTTCAATGTCACCATTAAGCAATGCCATCTTTATGTCCATCTGATATAGCTTCAAATCATAATGAGCTACAAGTGCCAAAATGATTTTAAAACAGTCTTTCGATTAAACTAGAAAGAAAGCCCCTTTGTAATTGATGCCTTCTTGTTGAGTGGAACATTTGGTGACTATTTGTGTCTTATATCTTTCAACATTGACCTTCAAATCCTATTTTGTTTTCAAACTCAATTTACAACAAATTATTTTCATTCCCTTAGGCAATTCGACAAGATCCTAAACGTTGTTATGAATCTATTTATGAGAGTTCTTACTTTGTTGACTTGATTAAAAGATATTTGATCATCTTCCAATCCTATTTCAAACTCGCATTCTTGGAAATACACAGCATAATCATCCAAAAATTTTGGTCTCCTCTCTAGTGGAACTTTTTAAAAGCACTTATAATTGAGATTGTTCATCTACATGAATAGGATCAAGAGACAACTCAAGAGTGTCTTGATAATTCGGATTGCAAGATGACATGCACAATTTTTGGAATAGTAAATATTTCTCTTTAAAAATAAGGTACCCTAAGATGAATAATTGTGTATAAAAGTAATAAAATATAATTAGTCATTCCAAGAGGTGTATGAAATGGACCACAAATATTAGTATGAATTAATTCCAAGATGCTTGATTTCCTATTGGCATCTATCTTCTTCAAATTTGTTTTTTCTCATTAATGCATTTAATATGGAATTTAAAATTTGAAAAATCAAGGATCAAGAATTTTTTTCAACCACAAGCCTTTGAATTATATGTTGAGAAATATGACCTAAATGCTTGTGCCACAATATGGAAGAATCCTCATTAATATGTAGGGTTCCATTAATATGTGAAGCATGAATATCTAAATTATATAGATTATCAATTGAAGAATCAATAGCAATAATATTTGAATTCTAAAGAAGACTAAAATCTTAATTCCAAATAAATAAGATTATTCATATTTGTCCAAATAGGGAATAAAAATTGAATTCCATCTTAATGATGGTACAAAAAAAGTCTTATGTAAATCCAAACAAAAACTAGATTCTAATTGTAATTTAAATAATCCAATTGCCTCAATAGGTGCTTTTTAGCCATTTTCCACAATGATGAATCTTTCAGCATCAGTTGGCACTCAGCTCTTGAGACAACTCTACATTATCACACTTATGTGAGTAGTTGCAGATGTATCTACCCACCAAATTTGACTTGGTACTAAAGCCAAATTAACTTCAAAACAAACAAAGTTGAGAAGTTTACCCTATTTAGCGAGTCATTTAGCATATTTGGGACATTCTTTCTTCACATGTCCAAGCTTTTTGTAGAAGAATTAGGCGACAACCTAATGTTATTTCTATTGCACCTTAGGTTGTGAAGTCCCTCTATCTGCAGCACATTTTCCTTTGTCAACCCTTTCCTCTTCTTGTTGGCAACATTATCATGAGATGAAGAAGCTAAATGACACTTTCTATTGTATTGTTTTAATCTCTCTACCTCTTGCACACAGAGTAATAAGCTCGTTAGATTCCATTTTTTCCTTTATGTATTATTAATCCATACTATCTATAAAAGTGTGAATGATTGAAAAGGTTTCTTGAAATTTTTAAGATGCATACTATAACCTTTAATGAATAAGTATGAAATAGTAAAAAAAGAGTGAATAATTGAACTTTAATATTTTTAATAATACTAGTAAGTAACACGTGCATTGCACGTGATTCATATAATTCTATTAAATTAATTTCATTGATTTTATTTGAGCTCCTAAACTTGAAACTAGCTGCCCCAATTGAGTCTCATTATTATCTATCTTTGTTTCATTCTTATTAAATCGGGCTCTTGTCTTACCAATGAAAGTACTTAGCAAATCTTCCAATGATGCCTTTTTCTCAACTCTGGTTTCCATAAATAAATTGATAGTGGATGCCATATAATCCATTCTTTGAGAAGCTCCATAAGAAGTCCAAGTTGCAAATTGGTTAGAAAGAGAAGAAATTTGGGTAACAAGTTGAGTAAATGGATCTACCTCAAGAACGCTGACAACCTTTTCAATGGAAGACCTCTTGGAAGGCCACTGATAGCTATTAGTAGCCATAGCCTAAGACTTCTAGTCATATGGATACAAATACATATAATCCAATGCAACGCAAGATATTCATCAAAATATGGGATGAAAGTAAAAACAATCTAGACTAAAATCAAGACTAAGTCATAACAATATTAATGCAATTATGATAAAATAATCCCTGGCAACGGCGCCAAAAATTTGTTCGTGAAATATTTTGCAAACCGCAAGTGCACGGTATAAAGTTTTAATATAACAGTGAGTTAAGTTGAGTATCTACAAGGATTGTAATAAAAAATTGCAGCGAGTATTGTAGTTTAAATAGTCCTAGTTTTATCTAGAAAATCAAGTGATGATTGGTAAACAAAGTAGAATAAGATAAAAATTGCAAAGATAAAACTAGAGTTCTTAGAAGTAATACAACAAATACCTTATGAACAAGAAATTTTAGAGGAATGACTTACCTAATTATCATCTTTGTTCTTCTTTCCAAAACATACTAATTCAAGTCAGCAGTACATGTTAGTTAAGAATTCCTACACTCGTCAATTCCCTCTCTCGAGTGCCGAATTGATTATGAGTTCTAATATGAATTTTAATATCTCTATAAAAACTCAAGAATAAAACTCTATAAAGGTTCAATGAATTCTTCTTCAAAACTTCAAAGGTTTCAAAAGTTTCTCAACTCTATGATTCTTAGGTTATGTTATCTTTATGATCAGGTATAATATTTCTTCTCTCGATTATCGAATCTCATACATCAAGCACTCTCAATTAATGGCCAAATAATCAAGATGCAATACTAAATAAGATAACATAAATAAGATGAATAACTTGAACTAATAATATTTGAAATTCAAAACATAGGATTAAATAAGGTTACATCATACTCTAGAAATAAATATTTAGTTCATCATTATGAATATAACTTCAGGAAATATAGAAGAAAGAGCATTGAAATTGTTCACCAATTTGTGAAGTGGAAGAAATGATTGAAGCTCTCCTTGTCTCCAAGAATGGCTTTCTCCCAAGAATGACTCCTCCTTCTGTGCAGTAGCACTTCTTCTGTCCAAGAACAACTTCTCACATCCAAAATGCCTTTGAAGGCTCCTTGGGGTCCTTAAAATCATATGTTAGAAGCCCTAAATAGGGGAAAAAACTAATTTTGCCCCTTTTATCCGCGTGACAACACATAGGCGCTGACTGGACAGCCTGGCATAGCTAGGCGCTAAATAATCTATCTTCAACATTTGCAGCCTTTTTAAACCAATGTTTCACCACGTTCTATGCCGAATAGGTTTTTAATGTCTTCATTTTAATTGTATCCCTATGTCTTGGATTTTTAAAGGCACTTAAATCAACTAATTATGACATCTGTTGAGATAGTTATGCTTGAAATACCAAAATGTGTCAGTAGAAAATTTCAGCCCAGTGCTGACTCTTGAACTCGATTTTTCTCATTGAGATCGACAGAATGGGATTTTGTGGTAAACATAGAAGTTATATATATATATATATATATTTTGGATTTCTATTGGCTTAAGAATCAAGTTAAAATTATATTTTATCAAAGGTTTATGATTGAAATACGAAAACTGCCATCAGTTGCACCACAATTTAGATTCTTCAACATTTCAACCAAGTTTTTGATTTCTTTCCATTTTCTTCTCCTTTTGTCATTACCTACAAAATTTCAAACTAAATACATAAAAAGTAACAAAAACACTTGAAAATAAACCAAATGTTAATCAAAAGATATATGAATTATTTGTATAAAACCAACTTATCATAAATTAATACAATAAATACCATTTGACAAAATAACATTCCCAAATAAATTATAATTCTAAAATAAAGTGAATGATTTGTTTGAAAAATTGAAGGAATATCCCAATGATAAATTCCTAGAAACAAAAATAAAGTTTCATGAAAAATTTGGAACATAAAAGGTCTTATCTAATTTTAAGACAAAACTACAACTTAAAGTCAACACACATGCTACTATAGCCTCCATTTGTGAGCCCAGCTTGTTTCTTGATAAGATGCTCTACTCATTTCCTATTGGCTTTCTCAAGTTTAGCATACTCAGCAAGGAGTTTGCAATATGGATTGTAGAACCTGAGTCAATCCACCAGGTGTTCATATTAAAAGTAACCATATTAGATTCATAACAAACAAATGAGATGGGATTACCTCTATCCTCATGCTATTTCTAAAATTTGGAGCAATCTTTCTTCAAAATTTGGAGCAATCTGTCCCTTAACTTTACAAAAGAAACACTTAGCCTCTTTCTTGGTATCAATTTGGGGTGATGTTTTACCTTTCCCCTTCCCTTATCCTTGAGTTGTAGTTAACATTGAACTTTCACGTAGTTTTATCACAAGCCTTCCTTTCTCTTGAACACACATGGTCATCAATTCATTAATTGACTATTGTCCTCATGTCTTTTGTACGATATCTAAAAAAAGCCCCTATATTATTGGGGAAGGGTGTTGAGGATATAGTGAACTAGAAAGGTTTCAGACATCTCAATCTCGAGCTTCTTAAGTTGAGCCGCTATGTCCCTCATTTGCATGATGTGCTCACGCACATCTCATACTAGTGAGTCTCATGGATGAGAATTTCATAATGAGGGTGCTTGCTAATGCCTTATCTGAATTGACGAACAAATCTTCTTTTACTAAGTCCTAGACCTTCTCATATTGATCGATAAACCACGTATGCTAGTAATATTTTAGTTTTTATGAACATCGCGCTAAGGTGATTGGATAACCCCCATCACTCATAAAGAGCGATGTCCACTAGAGTGCTGGTATTGGTAATTGCTGGTGGTTCATCTTTCCTATTAGCATAGTCAATGTCCGTCCACCATAAATGGAGGAGGATTCTCTCCTTCCATATCATATAGTTATCACCTTTAATTTGTGAATATCACATCAGACATAAAAGAAATACCAGGTTGTAAAATTGCTAAAATTTTAAAAATGCTTCTCTCAAAATTTGAGGCCTACTAAACAAATTACATGTTTTACCAATGCAAATTATGCCAAAATGAATCGAACAACCTAAAAAACCTGTTGGCAAATTTTTTACTTCCAGCTGATTCATTTGTTCCTTATGTTAGAAATTATTAAATTATGCACTTAATTCACATTTATGGGTACATTATGGAGATGATTTGACATTTCTATCCTAAAATAATCTTTATAATATAACTATCAAGTTATTTACAAATTCATAATTCATATGGGTATATTATGAAAGTAATTTAATATTTTATCCTAATTAATTATACAAATATAAAAAAAATTCATGTGCGATAAGATTTATTATATTAAATATAACTAGTTACAAAAGGTCTTTAATTCTATATGTTATCCTAAACAACATAATATGTAATTTTATTTAATTAGAGATGTTGTGGCTAAAATCTGATAATTTAAAATTATATAGATCACTAGACGTTTTAAATTATGCATAAAATTAAGTGTTATGTGAGAATGATATAATTTAACTAAGCACAATATGTTATTTTGTGCACCAATTATATTTTCATAAATTAACCACAAACAAAAATAGCATAATTAAACATAATATTATGCACATTGCAAAAAAAATGCTTACCCAAAATTGCATGTATTAATATAGATAAAATAAACTTGACTTAGCTCATGCAAAATATGAGCATTAAACAATTCAATTGCAACAATCAGGTTCACTTGCATGTTGGGAAAGTCTTTCAATATTTTCATATTTTCGATCACATGTAATAAACATACCTTAGCCATTCAACTTAATTTATGAACCAGAAAGGAAACATAGCAAGACAACATTTTATTTTTCTATATGGCAAAAAGGAAAAATGCAATATTGCATGATATTTTCCTAAATGACAGAAAGGAAAGGCATTCCTGAAAACAATATGAAAATAGTATTCTTTCAAAATCATCGTCTTCAACTCGGGTCGATTCGATTTGGTTCTTAACCACTTCATATACGAATGAAACTCGGCCGGAATTTAATGTTTAGATGCCAAAATTGATGTTAACGTTATTTTGTACAAAGAACAACAATTATTCAAAATTTGATTTTGCAAAATAAGGTCAGCCAAATATTAACATAGAGGAGCTTGGAAAAGACATCAAGGCAGAAGATTTGAGCTATGCTCTGATACCATATATAAGAGTGACATTTGATCAAAAACACCAATTAATTTAAGTGTGGATCAACCCTGTAAAACCCAAGATCAGAATTACCTCCGGCCTTTGATCACCAACAACTCCCTACTATTTGCATTCACTATTTTGACACTTTTAAACTCTCTATTAACTCACATTGGATGGTGTATATTTAAATATGAGAATGATTTGAGATTAGAAACCAAAACACCTATTTGTACATGTTCTCCCATAAAAAATATCTTTTGATTATCAATAAAGTAACATTTGGAAACTATCATAAACGTCTGAGCATTAGAAGCCAAAATGTTTGGACCATAAAATGGTGAAGAAATTGAAGAAAACGAATGACGGTTACACTTACCACCAAGACAAATACGAAAGTTACTGCTCACTATATCATTTGAACCATACAGTCAAATTTCACCTATTATTATATTAGGACATTGATCCCATTCGATCACCCCCCACACAATTAGCTTTTTCAGAACTCAATTTTGTATTCTAAAACAAAACCCATATCATATGCTTATTAACTTCCTGCAAATCACTGGATTAGCTAAGAAGATAAATTATCAAAACAAAATGCCCTACTTAAATTCAGGTTTTCTATGTGCGCAGGTTGACTTGTGCATTATTGAAACTAATTCTAGATCCCCTAATCAATTTATCATTCACTACCCCAATACCTTCTCAACCTACTTACTTAATTCAACTAAGTTATATAATCCCACTAACTCTTTCCATAGATGAAGTAATGGTTACAATTCAAAGCATAAAGTTACTAAATCTTACCAGCGCCAATATCAATAATCATTAGCAAATGATGAAAGAAATATTCTACTTGCGTATTAACCTCTGTAGTCCCACTTTTTTCCAAATTTTGTTTCCTCTTTTCTATGATATTTGGCAGCTTCAATTCTTCTTTTTTTGTATATACAGCGGCACCTCACTTCAACTTAAGGATTTTTGTTTAACAAAGAGAGGATTAGGATTATCCTGATTATGTAATTCTCATATATTATGGGGTCTTAATTTAGATAAGGATAAATTGCAAAAACTACTCTTGAAATTTAGCCTATTTACAGAAAATGTTACATCTCTCGTGCCAATAAGAGTACCATTTGATTCCTTTAATTGGATAAGATGACTTAAGGCTCCACACAAAAGAGAAATAAATAAGGTGATGGGGGATACTCTGTTGGATTCCCGTGTGAGAACAAAGATAACCAAATTGCTATCCATCGATCATATAAGAAAATGTAGCCGATGAAACACAACTTAATATAAGAAAGACACCTCGCATATCAAAACCTAATTTCAAAAGAACCTGTTCTAAGAAAACCAACTCTACTATATAATAGAACTTGAGTGCCACGTGATGCTCTTAGCCCCAATTTTCGTGTTTTATGAATTGATTAATCCCAAAGGCAACTAGCACATTGTCTGTAATAAGGTGTCTAGGGATAAAGGACGATTGGGATGGCGAAGAGAGCTCGTTCAAGAAAGATAAAGGCCGATTGGGATGGCGAAATGCGCTCATATAGAAAAGGTTAAAGAATAGTTTTTGACACCAATTCATAAATCACATTATAGAGGCTAATGGGTCAAAATCGAGCCACATACTCTGGGTCAGCACATTTAAAAATCAGCATTATATGTGTAAAACTCAACTTCTGGAGAAAATTCATGTTATTAAGAATATTAAGCACAATCAACGTGACATCAATAGGTACGATATGCTAGATTTTTGCTAGAAAATGGGTGACGTACTATGTTCAGGGGACTTAAAGGGTGAAATTTGGGGTAAGGAAAAAGTATCCTCCTCCGCGGTGCGGTCAAACTAATTCCTGTTTCATCTCCAAGCTAACGATAGGGATCACATTATTCCAAATCGAGTCCAAATTTGAATTCATTATATGGATCATGTTAAAAAAAAAACTTACCTGCTCGAGTATAAGCTCGTATTCATTTTTAAATGAAGTTGAAAACTTTGAGAAAAAAGTTTGTAAAAGCTCAAATCATGAGAACAAAAGTATATATAATATCAAGTCAAGCTTAAGGTTGAACTTAAGCAAGCTTGATACGCGTAACTTGATTGACAACTCTACTCTCAATTAATATTTTTAAGAACAAGAAAGTGAATATACCTAATATTTAATATTTTAAAATTTTAACTCTTATTTAAAGTTCAAATTGGAACCTTTGAATTGGTATGGAAGAGTATATTATGCAATAGGATTATTTGAAAATAATTTAAATATTATGATAAAGTAAGTTATTTCAATTACTTTACTAGCTTAATTTTGAAAATATACACGTTCAACTTATTTGTAGAGTTCACCAATTTACCTAATATCCACAACTTTTACATTTTTCAACACTTTTATTGTTTTATATAAAATTTAATTAAACTGCCTATTGAGCATTAGGGTATTGATTATCAAAGAACAAGTATCCGTCAAAAACATTTCATAGTTCACCTGGTCACTGTATTTACAAGCGCATAACAAATGATAAAATATATATGATTTCAGCTTAGCTCATTTACGAAAATGACCTTGCTATGTATATCTTTTTATAATTTTCGTTCTTGCTTGTCATCATCTTGTTCATTAACAATAGGGTTAATTACAAAAAAATGTCACTAAGGTTTGATTACAGAAACTATTCTTTCTAAATTTATGAATTACAAAAAACCCCTTTATGTTTATCTTTGTTTTACAAATTACACATATTATATATCATTGTTAAAATAGAGTTTTTTTATTTATTTTTGGTTACTATCAATATCTTTCATAAAGGTGATACACGACATGATCTAAGATGAGATGTTGGATAATAATATAGGCTATTTTTCACCTATGGATGGAAAGGAACACTAAACAAATCTAAACTAAGCCACCAACAAACTGAAAGATAAGAAATGATCCATTTGCAACTACAATATATAAACATAGTATGACTTGAAGTATTTATACCTAATGTGTTGATGATAGTTAAATTGATTGGATGAGAAGTATATTATGTACCTTAAGAGGCTTATGATTCTTGAAACATATTGAGAGCAAGATAAGTGCATTTCATATTCAATACACCATTCATGAGCATTTGCATGTGCATGCATAGCATGTGGGTACAATTAAGGATCTTGCATGCACGATACGATTTGAGAAATGATTTTCATGTATAAAGATGTTTATTAGTCACTACTAGTGCATCGCATGCGCGGCGTTCTTAGGTGATATTTTAGGTACCGTAAGTGGGATACTTCTCGGTAGATGGTCGGTTGTCGTAGGCCTACCAAATTTAAACCTTACTCTTCAATAAATGTTTAACGAGTATAAAGCGAGTAAAAGTCGATCCTACGAGGATCAAGGCTAATTGATTTACTATCGACTCAACTAACTAAGAATTTTGACTTCAAAATTATTAACTTGAAACTAAAACTTCAACAAGCAAACTCCAGAAATAAACAACAAACATTTTAGGGGGAATTGAGTTGATTAACTAAGTTGCAGAAACTAAAACTAATTAAAATTCAAAGCAATGAAAATTAAATCAAGAAGCAACAAGTGATTAAAGTAGGTTGAGTTTTCATTCGCCACTACTAGACAATGAGTTCTAATTTTATATCAATATTATGAACAATTTGCCAATGAAATTATCAACCGTAGCTAATAACAAGTTCTACTACCCCAATCTTTTTTTAGTTTCTCGTTAGATAGAACAAGCTCTCTATCTAATTCTCTACCCACCAAACAACGTAGAACAAGCTCTCTAGATTTAATCCAATAGATGCATTAAAACAAGAAAGATAGATTGATCTAAGCAACAACCACACAAGCTTAGGTCATTTAACTTAGGTTATATTTTTCATTGCAATTAACAAAAATATCCCATAATCATTAATCACAATTTACTACACATGATTAAAAATTCAAGACAATTACGGATTTAAAATCTCTAATCTAGTTGTAGAGAATTCTCAAACCTGATTTGGTTGTGCACCCAAACAAAGCAAGAAAATACCCATAAGACATTAAGTATAGAAAAACATAACATTCATTTATAAAAACTTATGTCTAGGGCTTTGAAATCAACCTCAACCAATAAAGAAGTTTAGCCTAACATGATAAGATATGACAAGAGAATAAAAATTAGCAACATTGGGAATCAAAGAAACTTATTGGTTAAAGAAGATAGTTGAGGTTGATGGTAGATTATTGATGTCTCCTCCTCTAAGCCTCTTACACTTTTTCTTTCTTAAAACTCCAAAAACCCCAAGAGTGCTTTCAAAATATGAATGATGTAGAGAGTGAGTGAATCTGAAAATTTGATGTTTGTGTTGAAATGATAGTGCCCTTTTATAAAGTGTGAGATGGTGATGTGATTTGGTGTAAAATGTGTAAGATATGTTGTGTATTTTGCATAAAGTGAGGAAGGTGTGTTGTGCATTTGGTGTAAAGTGAGTAATGTGTATGATATGATATATGTATCTAGTGTATATATATCACAAACATGTGCCAAAAAGTGTAAAGGATTGCCACTTGCCACCATTCTAACCAAAAGCATCAGTTTTGTCACATGGATAGCGCCTAGGCGCTATAATATGGCGCCTAGGTGCCATATTTCTTGAAGAGGGCAGTAAGCACGGCGCTTAGGCACCGAAAATAGGGCGTCTAGGCGCCGATGCTACTATTTTCTTCTTCTCCAAAACGGCTATCTGATACTATATATTCTCTTTCAACTGATTTTTGACCTCTTTATAAGATGTATTGGCCTTCAGTATCTTCATAAAACTTGTAGCCCTATCTGTTAGATATCTTTGGGCACTTGAATCAGATCAATATCACATTTGTAGAGAGAGTTATGCTAGATATACAAAGACTGCCATATCTAGAAATTTCAGTGCATGTTTGACTTTTTAACTGAATTTTACTCTTTGAAATCAATTGAATTGGAAAACCTTCCAAACATGAAAGTTGTAGATACATCTATTATATTTCCAATAAGATAATAATCAGGTTAATTGAGCTTTGGATAAGACTTTTATGTCTAAAATACAAACACTACCGCAGTGGAACCATGTCAATTTGGCCCAAGAATGATTCTTTCAATTTTATTTTGGCTCATTTTCGATCTTTTCATTCTCAAACTCCTATCACACACAAAACATTAATAAAAACCTATTATTAATAAGAACAAATCAAAGAAGACATAGAAGAATTGATACAAATAAATATAAAAATATGCACTTATCAGTAGATCACAAGGGAAGACAGTGGGTGGACCTTTGGTGATCATGAGAGGATGGTCCGCTTAACTGTGCCTTTGTTATGATTGATGCCGCAGGTGGGATACTTCTCAGGTGATCACAGAGAAGACAGGGCGTGTACCGCTGGGGGTTACGGGGAGAATGGTCCACTCGACTGTATTAATCTATTATTGGCCATTTGATTATTGATATTATGTAGAGCTCTTTTGGTGCGTAGTAGGCAGGCTAAGGGCCCTATAAAATGAAGTGATTTTGAAGAAAAATTCTTTAATTTATGAGTACTCAAATATTACCCAGTTCTAACATCATATCATAGAGATGAGTTGCATGAGATTTTATATCAAACTCTTGGATGCATGATTTTTACTTATTGAGTGGTAGCTCATGTAGTTCATAAATTGTAGGTGAGCATGATGAGACTTGAGACCTCTAGTTTATTGGGCTAGCAGTGCAGCTCCTACAAGGTTTCAAAGATCAACGTACATAGATGACGACCTGTTGAGATATTTTATGGGTTGTGCTTTTGATTTTACAGTCTATTGTATTATATTAGTGAGTTTATCCTATATATCACTTTCAAAACTCCATTGTAAATAAGTCTGAGTTTGTGATAATTTTGATAGACCTTGTTATTGTTCAAATAACTATCTATGTATATGCAGTGTTACAGGATGTGAAAGCACTTTATTTTTATTAATATTTTTTCAAACTAACTAGCTGGAAAAAAAAAGTTATACACATGCATACATGCACAAACTATATTGCATAAGTTTTTTCTATATTTGTATATATATTTTTGGTAGGTTGTGACAGAGTGGTATCAGAGCCCAAGTCTTGATTATGTGGACTATCCATGTTTATGATTTTGGAACTTGTGGAACATAGTCATGCCAGTAAGTTTTATTTTATGTTATAGTGCATTATATATTTCATGAATTATATTAGCCATTTGTTATAAAACTGTGCATAGTCATGGTGAAAACAAGGGGTTAAAGTAGTAGTGTAGGTTGATTTAAAGGAGAGGAGACGCCTATTTCGAATAATGATCGTGATGTTATCATTAATTGACTTACAGAGCTTGTTGAACGACAATCAGAACAAATTCAATAACTTATCCAATAGAGGGATATGGGTGGACAATTGAAATAGTTCAACCATAACCCGAGTAGAACAGGTGGAGATAGTTGGGAAAAGATTTAGAAAACTAAACCCACCAATATTTAAGGATGCATTAGATCCTATAGCTGCAGAAGATTGGTTAAGAACTTTAGAAAACATGTTTTAGTGCAGTAGAGTACCTAATACTATTGAGGTCAGTTACAATATGATAATTCCTTCTAGAGATTCAAAACAAACTAACCATGTTTTAAGTGATTGTGCTATTCTTATTAATAATAGAGAACTCTACATGGATTTAATTATATTGGCCATGATATGATTTTGGGTATGCAGTCTTTGTCAAAGTATCGTGCTACTATAGATTATTAGAGAAAGATAATGACTTTTCAACCTCTTAGATAGGAATCGTTCATCTTTATTGGAATCATAAAAAGCTTATCGGATAGTGGCTGTGAGGGATATCTGGTGAGTGTTATGAGCATTGAAGAACAACACCATCCGATCCTTAATGAAGTGTCAATTGTTTATGAGTATTTAGAAGTATTTCATGATGATCTTCCTAGATTACTACCAGACTGTAACACCCCCGCCACTAAATATAGATATTGGTATAACAATAATTTAGACAAGGCAGCACATGTGTGTGCATGTGTGTGTATCTATATGTATTTACTTTTGTCAAATGTAGCACTTTGAGAAATAGTAAAATATTTTCTCGCATATAACCCTGTATATAGAAAAATCACTGTTTATATATAATCATCAATTTACATAATAATAATGAATATAAAAATTAGAATATGCCCACAACACAACCCAACAGGTCGTCATCCATGTACACTAATCCTCAGAACATATAGGAACCCCAACACCTTGCCCAGTAAGTCCATGGTAACAAGTATCACCAAACTCACCTACAATGGATAAACTATGAGCTAACACTCAACAAGTAAAGATTATGCATGTGAAAGAATAATCCACAATATCAAATCATGTATCTTAAAATGCTATGCCCACAATGCAATTCCATGCATCAAAATATTTCTCTCAAAATCATTTCTTTCTTGGCCCTTGACCAATGCTACTATCCCATGCACCGAAAAAGAGCTTTGCACATTGCCATAATCCAATGGCCAATAGTCATATAAGCATGCAAATCTATGTATACTCGTATGCATGCAAATTCATGCATAAAAACCTGCAGATCCATGTATACAACTATGCAAATCCATGCATGCTTCGGTGCACTAATAGTGTTCAGCAAAATATTTTTCTTTCTCAGAATCATGCCGTGTAATGAAAGATTTATCACAATGCTCCTATATGATGCATACACGTGCCAATGCCCATGTATGTATGCTCAATAGACCTGATTAACAGTAATGCGTGCCCTCGGCTATGCACATATGATCTATGGTATTACATATAAATCACATATTTACTGTGTCTATGCATTGTAGTTGCAAATGAATCTTTACTTACCTTTAATCGGTTGTGTGTTACTTCTATATTTCTTAAGTATTACTCCCCAATCCTAGATGTGAAACAATCTGTAAAAATACAAGATATTAATCACCATCCTCAAGTAACAAGTTCATTACACCTAATGTAGTATAAAGATCTTGAATCTCAATTTAACTAAACAACCTTACCACTTAAAAACTATAACCAAATACAACCTTCTACGTACCTTTGTTCCACATCTTAAATGTATACTAACCTCACTTAATTGATGTATTATAACTCTTATAACATTGCCCTAAATGTTAGGGATCAAATGCATTACATCTATGCTGGAACATGTTAATGAACCAAATGAGACAGATTCACAACTTCATATTTTCTTGCTGCCACATTAATTTGCATGATGATTTTGACACCGTTAGACGTATTCATTCAATCTCCAATTTTATCACACTTAGATAACATCAAAAAAAATGTAACCATGCCATAGAATGGCTAAAACTCATGGATATAGCTTCCCAAGTTCAGCTCCTTTTACAGCATACTAAAACAAATTTTTCCTACGGTGCCAGTTTTGCGCACTTCATGACATTAATGGTTTTGACACCCTTACGTATATTCAATATCTCCCAAATTTTTATCACACTTATATAACATATACACAGAAACAACCAAGTTATATTATTTCCAAAAACTAATGGATTTAGCTCCCCTAATTCAGTCTCCTTCACAGTACACCAAAATAGATTTTGCTACTTTGGCAGTTTGAGTGTTTCTCCAATATCATTCTCTATTTTAATTTATAACTGATCAAAATTCATTCCAATACTCTTAACTCATATATGGACGTGTAAATGGTAATAATTATAGGTTTTATTCAACATACCATACAATTTTGAAGCCTAAAACACAAGAAAACAGTAAGGTGATAGTTTCTGCCACAAGTATTTCCTATTAAGTGTTTGTCATCAAAAACCCTTTCTTTGTGCACCAAAGTCTAACTAAAAACTTCATAACACTTTTATAAGAGATATTGAAAGCTTAAAATATAATAAACCCATTCAAAATAATATGAAAACCAAAGGCAAAATGGTAGATAAGTGTTACCTATGTAGATTTTGAGGTTAAACTTGATGGTAATCACTTTTCCTTTGCTTTTCTTGCTTTTATTTCAACTTGGAATCAATTTGGAGCACTTGGAGATCTTAAGGCTTGTGTTTGGAAGATAAAAATGGCTAAAAAGAGTGTCTGGTCAGGGCTTAAGGGTGAAGGATTTGAGGTGTTAGCTTGAGATGTTAACTTAAGCTTAATAAGAAAATATGAGGTGGCAAATGCTGGTTTAAATTTGATATTATACACAACTTATGCATCTCTAATCTAGTGTTTCTCAGCATTTATTTCTTTCTTTACAACCTATTTTAATTTCCGTATGATCGAATAATAAATTCTACCCTATTTTTTTAACCGTTCATTGATCTTTAAATCGATTGATATTCGATTTTTAAATAGATTATCTAGTTTTCATTTCTAAAATCATATGCATATATGGACCTTGAAATATGACACTTAAATTAGATTATATCGTATTTAATATCCCAAGTATTATTAGTTTATGGATGTATACCTCCAAAACACCTTGATCTAGTTGAATCAAAACATATAGGCTTACTAGTCATACCTTTAATTGCTTCTAAAATTATAATATATAACGTATGAATATCCAATAGATTGACCAATCTATTCTTTCTCTTATCTGAATAATGAATTTCTTAATTAAGTTATAAGATCTCAACCACTAATATCATGTGATAGCATTAGAGGTCTAAGGATTAAAATACTATATAAGATGCCATGTTAATGTTAATGTAAATTAGCATATAAGTAGCATGTAATGCATGAATCACATTGACTAAGTGAGTAGTATGAGGATTGGGTATTACATCCTCCCCTCCTTGTTAAAATTTCGTCCCTGAAATTTTACTCACCAAAAAAAACTCTAGATATTTAATTATTATTTTATGCTTCCTTTTCCAAATAGCTTCTTATGTTGATTGACTTCTACTCAGTACTTTAACTAATGAGATATTCTTATTTTGAAGTTACTTTACATCCCTTTCTAAAATATCTATAGGTCTTTCTTCATATCTCCGACTCCGACATCAATTTAATTCTATTGGTTCCTTTTCAATAGATGATATAGATTTATGATATACTTCCTTAAAATGAACACATGAAATATTGTGAACTCGAGACATCGATACAAAGAGGTCGAGTTTACACACAATATCCCCAATTCTGTCAGCAATGCAAAATAAACTAATGTACCTAAGATTAAGTTTGTATGTAACATCCCAATTTTTTTTGTTTTGCCTAAGCCATATAACCCCTTTCATTGGAGACACCTTCAAAAAAGTTGATCCCCTATCATAAATTTGCAACGATATCCTCTTTAATCTGCATAACTCTATGGTCACCTCTAACTAGTTTCCATACATTGGTAATTTATTCTACAACTTCTATCATTTCCCAAATCATATTTAGCCTAAAAGAACACTAAATTCATTTCAATAAAACGATGACCTATATTTTCTATCATACAATGCCTCATAGAGAACTATCCCAAGTAGCCTTATCACTGTTGTTATAAGATATTCCACCCAAGGAAATTTTTTCTCAATTGACATCAACAATCTAATACACAATCTCCAAGCATATCTTACAAGGTCTAATTTGTTTGTCCTAGTTGCCCATTAATGCATGGATGATCACAATACTAAAATATAATTTTGTTTCCAATACCCGATGTAAGATCTTCTAGGAAGTGGACAAAGACCTTAAATCTATATCAGAACTAATAGACACTAATAAATCATAAAATCTAACCACTTCCTATATATTTATCTTTCAATAGATTTCCAAGGAATACCTTGGGTAAATTGAGAAAGAATGAGCATATTCAGTTAACCTATGAACAATAACCCAATTCCATTATCATATACAAAATTCCTGAATGCCTTCCCATTTCCACATGAAAATAAAAGCAGAACTAAATCATTCCAAACATATGTACTTTTATATATATCCCTTTTTTTTTGCGGCAAACCAAATGTTAACAATATATTCCATAATAGCTCATCCAATATCTGATATTTATACATTTTCTTGAAATCACAAACATCATTCATACCACTAAATAAAATAAATAAAAAGTACATGATCATCACCTAAAACTTAATATTGCAATTTCTTATCCCTCATTGTCACATCTATCTCATATTAAGAGATTATTATCACTTATCACAAAAATCTATTTAAGTGCCATTTTCTGTCTTTCATCTTAATCCTAACCTTTCATCGACCTTATTTTGAGCATTTGAAATTAGATCAATCAAAATCAGTCTTACCAAAATATTAATAAACAGATAATTCACCATTTACTCTAATTCATCCTCTATACAACCCTCAACTCCCATAATAGTTTATAATGTAAAATTTGTTTAAATATTAGTCTATTGAGATATTTCATTCCATTGACATCTGTAGTTATATGGATCATACAATATATTCACTTACTAATAATATCCATCCTTTCTTCAAGTATGTTTGAGTATATTGACATTTCAAGTACTTTTATTTTGTAATGTCACGTGTAGTCTTACATAAATAATCTAATTACTCGAAGAGTGTCGAGTAAATTTTTTATATTACATCAAACATATACCAAAACATAATGAGATATACCACTATACACAATAAATAACTTATATCTAAAGTTGGAGTTACTACTGAAGCTCAAATAATTTCTCTTTAAGTAATTAGAAATTTCTTCCCACTTAGCAAACCATTCAAATTTCATATACCTGTATGTATGATAAAATAAAGTAATGAGGAAATTTTGACTTAATACCCAATAATATCACTAATCCAGAAAACTTTTCTTATTTCTATCACATTTATTGGTCTTCTCTATTTTAGTACAACCTCGAAGTTTTGAATAGTTACAAGGACACCTTCTTAAGAAAATTACCAGTCCCAAAATAAATATTGTATTACATAACCGAAAGATTGCATTTAGTAAATTGAACAAATAATTTCTATTTCCTTAAAGTTTCCAAGGTCATATTGAAAGGTCAATCATAGTTCTCGTCGTTGTACACTAAGATATCATCGATGAATATCACCCCAAATATACCTATATAAAATCATCAAACACATTATTCATTATGTATATCAAAATAATTAAGTCATTAGTCAACCCAATGGCACAACAAGAAATGCATAATTAATTCAAACTTAAAAATCAATCCTCAAGATCATAGTGGCTCCTCTTAATTTATCAAATAAACCTTAGTATGAAAAATTGTGCTTATTACAAATTATTACTCAATTCAGTTCAATAAATAATACATAACCTCAAGATTCATCTTTATCCTAGGTGAATACGAAGTGGAGCTTGTTTAGGAGAAGCACTAGACCTTAATGCCTTGCTCAACACTATAACAATATAACTCAAGGTTTATCGAAATCCAATAGATGTATATGATAAACTAAAAGAGAGATTGGATTTGTTCTTACAACTATATCCAGGAAAAAATCAATTGGTTAGTTAATAGTATGCTTGAAAACTTCTTTTCAACATTTATCAAGAGATCTAATATCACATAAATGGATATTTAGTAAACTTGGTCATTTCTAAAAATTCTAACACAACACAAAGATCGATCATAACTCTTTCTTACTACTCTTTTTCATACTGTAGAAAATTATAATTTAATAATCTTCTTTATTTTCTGCAAATAGTAAATATTTTTCTGCTTTGGTCTCCATAAAATTTCTAAATTTTCATCATCTAGAATTTAAAAGTCTTAATAATCCTGAAATAATCTATAATGCATAATTCTCAATAAATTAATCAACACAGAATGTTATATCATAATCCTAGCCAATATAACAAAATTAACCTAGAGCTCTTAAAATCTAATTAGTTGATCTTGAACTTCTATATGGAATTAAAATATTATAACTGAACTCATATATATATATCAAGTACCCTATCCAGTTTTATTACATACTTAGTGGATAATAGAAAATATGTAGCTCCAAAGATAGAATACCAAATATAAATTTTATACATATTATTACTGATGAGTCTGCCTCAACATTATTTTCTACAAAATCTTAAAATACATGGCCAATATTATTCATGAAATACAATATAAATTATACAACAAATAAAACTTACTGACATGGTTGTGCTCCATCAGTTTCAAAGATCATGTACATGGACAGTTTACAGAACCCTAAACCGGGCTCTGATACCACTCTGTGACACCCACACCACTAAATTGGTATAACAATAATTTTAGCAAGGCAGCACATGTGTGTGCATGTGTGTATATCTATATATATATATATATATATATTTACTTTTGTCAAATGTAGCATATTGAGAAACAATAAAATATTTTCTCGTATATAACCCTATATATAGAAAAATGACTGTTTATATATAGTCAACAATTTACATAATAATAATGAATGTAAAAATTAGAATATGCCCATAACACAACCCAATAGGACATCATCCATGTACACTGGTCCTCAGAACCTATAGGAACCCCAACAGCTTGCCCAATAAGTCCATGGTATCAAGTATCACCAGACTCACCTACAATGCATAAACTATATGAGCTAACGCTTAGCAAGTAAAAATTATGTATGTCAAAGAATAATCCATAATATCAAGTCATGCATCTTAAAATACTATATTCACAATGCAATTACATGCATCAAAATATTTCTCTCAAAATCATTTTTTTCTTGGGCCCCTAACCAATGCTATTATCCCATGTACTGGAAAAGAGCTCTGCACATCATCATAATAATAGATTTTCTAGTTTTCATTTCTAAAATCATATGCACATATGGACCTTGAAATATGACACTTAAATCAGATTATATCGTGTTTAATATCCCAAGTATTATTAGTTTATGGATGTATACATTCAAAACACCTTGATCTAGTTGAATGGAAATATATTAGCTTACTCCTAATACCTTTAATTACTTCTAAAATTATAATATATAACCTATGAATATCCAATAGATTGACCAATCTATTCTTTCTCTTATCTAAATAATGAATTTCTTAATTAAGTTCTAAGATCTCAACCACTAATATCATGTGATAGCATTAGAGGTCTAACGATTAAAATGTTATATAAGATGCCATGTTAATATTAATGCAAATTGGCATATAAGTAGCATGTAATGCATGAACCACATTAACCAAGTGAGTAGTGTGAGGATTGGGTATTACACAGACCGTGAGATAAAGTTTGCCATTGAACTAAATCTAGGAACACCTCCAATATCTAAAGCTCCATACCATGGCACCAACTGAGTTGAAAGAATTGAAGATACAAATATAAGAATTATTGGATAAATATTTTATCAGACCCAACTTTTCAGCATGAGGTGCACCAGTTCTATTTGTATGTAAGAAGAATGGTACAATGTGATTGTGTATAGAGTATTGAGAGTTAAATAAAGTTACAATCAAGAATAAGTATCTTCTACCTAGAATAGAAGATTTATTTAATCAACTTCAAGGTGCATCTATATTTTCAAAAATTAATTTACGATCTGGGTGCCATCAACTAAAAATAAAAGAGGATGATATCACCAAGACAACATTCAACACGAGATATGGACATTATGATTTTTTTGTCATGACGTTTGGGTTGACAAACGCTCCAGCAAGTTTTATGGATTTCATGAACTGGTATTTAATAATTTTCTTGATAAATTTATTATTGTGTTTATGGATGACATTCTAATTTACTCTAGCATAGAAGAAGAGCATGGTGAACATTTGAGAATGGTTTTAGAAGTTCTAAAGGAGAAACAACTATATGCTAAATTTAAGATTGAGTGGTATGTCTAGGACATGTAATATAAGGAGCAGGAATATCTATAGATCTAAGTAAAGTATAAGTTATTAATAGCTGGTCACAACCTACTAATCTTTCAGAAGTTTGAAGTTTTCTAAGTTTAGCTATATATTACCGTAGATTTGTGGAGGGATTCTCCAAGATAACTTCTCTTGTAACACAATTAACCAGAAAATGTGCGACATTTAGATGGACAGATGCTTGTGAGAAAAGTTTACAGGAATTAAAGAAGAGGTTAACTTCAGCTCCTATTCTTTCTATTCCATCAGGTACTGGAGGCTTTGTAGTTTATAGTGATGCTTCGAAATATAGGTTGGGATGTGTATTGATGTAAAATGGTAAAGTAGTTGCATATGCATCCAGACAGCTTAAAGAGCATGAAAAGAATTATCCTATATATGATTTAGAGCTTGTTGCAGTGGTGTTTGCACTTAAAACATAGAGATATTATTTATATGGTGAACAATGTGAGAAATATACTAATTACAAGAGTTTAAAATATTTCTTCACCTAAAAAGAGTTAAATATGAGACAACGAAGATGGTTGGAGTTAGTGAAAGATTATGACTGTATTATCAACTATCATACTAGTAAAGCTAATGTTGTGGCTAATGCATTAAGCAGGAAATCAACACAAAATAGATGTAGAGATTGTACAACAAGGATTAGTGGAGGCCAAATTTGCAGCTTTGATGTTCCAACTGACTTTGATTGATAGAATTCAATAGGGACAATAAGTTGATAAATATTTTACTAAAATGATGAAAGATATTACTTGAGAAAAGTCTTCCGATTTTCAAATGTCAAAGAACGGTATTTTGTGATTCCAAAAAAAGACTATATGTACCTAATGTAGACAATAATTGGAAAGATAGTTTGGCAGAGGCATATTCAACACCATATTCAATTTATCTAGGAGCTAGTAATATATATAGAGATTTGATAAAGCATTGTATGAAAAGAGATATTGTTCAATTTATAGAACAATGTTGAACATGTAAACAAATAAAGGCTAAACATCAAAAACCAATAGGAACCTTAAAAATTTTATTTATTCTAGAATGGAAATGGGAAATAATTACTATGGATGTCATGCTGGGTTTACCCAAAACAGTTAAAGGTCATGATGCTATTTGGGTTATCGTTGACAGGTTAACTAAATCTACTCACTTTCTTCCAATTTGTTCCACCTATTCCATAAATCGTTATGCACAGATATATATATATATGCAGGAAGTGGTCACTTCATGGTGTGCCACTATCTATTATTTCTGATAGAGATTCAAGAGTTTTAGCTATATCTAGAAGAGTTTACATAAGGCATTAGCAATACAATTATCTTTCAATACTGTATATCATCCCCAGACTGATGGACAATCAGAGTGAACAATACAAACATTAGAAGATATACCTTGTGCATTAGATTTTCATGGTCAATGGAGCAATTTTTTACCTTTAGAGGAATTATCTTATAATAATAGCTATCAGTCCACTATTGGAATGGCCCTCTATGAAGCATTATATGGTAGAAAATATAGATCTCTAGTTTATTGGGATAAGGTCAGAAAAAAGAAGCTTTGGGGTCTAAATAAGATTCGAGAAATGATAGAAGCTATGACACAAATTCGTCAACGAATGCAGACTGCCCAAAGCTGACAAAAAAGTTATGCAGATCAAAGAAGAAGAATGCTAGAATTTGCAGTACGAGATCAAGTATTTCTAAAGGTATCACCAATGAAGGGGATTATGCAGTTTGGAAAGAAAGAAAAGCTCAGTCCTAGATATATTGGTTCATTTCATATTATTGAATGAATTGGGGATGCTGCTTACAAACTCGACCTACTTGCATCAATGTCTCAAGTGCATAATATATTTCATGTATCCTTATTAAGGAAATATATTGTAAGTCTATCTCATATTCTGAAGAATGAACCTATAAACTTATTTTAATCACTCCTTCCAAGTTATGTGGTGAGAGTTTTGTACTGTGAATCTTCAAGCGATTGTCACGGTATCCAAATCTCATTAGTCTATAGATCTCTTTATCAATTGACTCTGATCCTATACCAAAGTTTATAATAAACATAGCCTACAAAGAAAAATAAAATGTGTGTTAAATATGGGCCGACAACTAATAGAAACTTAAATATGGTATCCAACTAATGTGTGTTTACATATAAAATAGAAAGTAAACTAAAAAATAAGATAGTTATTTATACTAACCGAC
Source organism: Paulownia fortunei (assembly GCA_019321725.1). NCBI lineage: Eukaryota > Viridiplantae > Streptophyta > Magnoliopsida > Lamiales > Paulowniaceae > Paulownia > Paulownia fortunei. The sequence continues at coordinate 9,182,589 of CM033115.1, read as the reverse complement.
AACTAATCAAATATAGGCGTCTTTTTCTCCTTTGCAATCTTCTTCCAATTAGCCACTTATAATAGTGCAAACTTCTTCATTGCTATACCGAGCTTTGTTATGAAGGAGAACACATTCCACCCTATAGGACAGCCATCACTTTTGCAAAATGTGATTGGTATCTTTCCTCTCTTCTCTATATACCATCTAAGTTTGTCACCATGTGTAGCTCTGTATCTCGATGCTGCTTCTAGGTAGAAGCTATAATAGTAACAAAAAGTGTGAAATTATTATTCAACATAAATATTAAATAAAGAAAATATTGAAAAAAAAACATAAGATGTACCCTCCGTAGAAACGTCTGCAGTAGCTTGATCAATAATGGACTGATCCTCAATTAGTTTAGGAGACATACCTATAAAACACAAACACATGGTTAGATAGATATACTTAATAAGATTCATAATAAGTTTTATTAATAAATTAGGGATAATATTAAGCTATCTAAAAAACTTACTATAACTAGAAGTGGAAGGTGCAATTGTAGTAGAGGGTGCAACAGCTGCTAGCATAATCTACATGATATGCAATGTTCCTTTTTTCTAAATTTGACATGTGAAGTTAAAAATGTAGTTCATAATATCTACATGATAGTTCATAAGTTCATAATGTCTATGTGAAGTTCTTAAATTTTTCTTAATTTCATATTGAACGAATAAATAGAAAATATGAAATGAGTTAAAGTTCATGCACTAACCAAAATAAGTTTTTGGTACTTGTCCTTCAACGGGGCTATGTAAAGCAACATATTTTATTTTCTAAGGATAAAAGAATAAACACAAATATAGATATAAAGACTGCTAGTATATGCTTATGTTTCTATGAAGTACATTTTCAATTTTTTTTCCCAAAGTATTAAGGTAGTAAAAATACTTAACAAAATGAAGTAAAATAAAAGTTGATAGTGAATACTTCATTATCATCATCAAATAGAAATATTTGCTTTTCTCCATCACTATCTAATTCAGTGTCTTCATCTTCATCATTAATGAAACTATGCATGTCCTTGGAGAACCCTGCATGTGTATCCAACAATTCTACATGTTCAGTTTGAATGTTTATTCTATAGAGATGTGGAATTTCTTAATCTTCACGAGTTGTTAAGCTTATCTCGTTTGGTGAAATTTTCTAATTAGGACCATTGTTGGAACTGCTTTCAAATTCATGTTCCTTGCTATTTTCATCTTCTTTTTTGGTTACTTCATATATTTCTCAATGCTACATCTTTTGCACAACTTTCCAATATCCTCCATGCTTTATATCATCTAAGCAATAAACTTATCTTGCTTGACTTGCCAAAATAAAGGGGTCATCCTCGTATCACATCTTAGATGTAACAATACATGTAAGGTCAAACTCTTGCATGACTGATTTGTTTTTACAGTTATACTGGAACCAATCACATCAAAATAAGTTTATATCCAAAAGTGTAAAAAAATTGCACAACATCCTTTAAAACTCCAAAAAAATCTAAATTATCATCGTTGTCAGATGATAGTACACTAACCCCACTATTTTGAGTAGTTCGATGAGTATCACGAGAAAGTGTATGATATCAAACACTATTAACAATACAATCATCTTATAGTCAAACTTCAACTTCAAGTCCCAATGCTAAAGAGTATAGCTCATCTATTGCCTCTGAATCTTTCAGAGTTCTTAGCCTAATCATTTTGCCCTTAAGCCACTACGAAAATTCCTCCTCATGACATTGTAGAATGTAGTTTGAAGGATTTCTAGATGAAAAAATTTATAAATGTTCATAGCACAATAATATGTATAATTATTACGACCTACAATCAAAATTATGAGGAAAAAATAGACAATTCATTTGAAAACTTACTTTCTATATCGGTCAACTTCTTTGCAATTGTTGAGAATATACCAGTGTGCTTTTTTATGTAAAGCATAAGGTAATTTATGATTTTGCTGGCCGCCCATCACTCTTATACTTAAGATAAATGAAATGGGTTGACTAATATTTTTTGCTCCATTTCGTTCTAGTAAATCTTGTTTTAATTTGACTCATGTACAAAGATAAGAAAGTCAATGCTTAATTCACTACATATACCTCTACAATAGATTCCTCTATTCTTGCCTTACCACGAACATACTTTTTGAGTGTTCCCAAATACGTTCAAAAGGGTACATCTGTTGTGATGAAATAGGTTTAACTATTATGGTCTTGTGGGGTAAATAAATCGCTAAGTGAACCATAATGTCAAAAAATGTCGAACGAAATATTCATTCCATCTTGTACAAAATGAATACTACATCCTTCCTCATTTTACTCAAGTCTGCAACATGTAAAGTTCTTGAAATGAATTTTCTGAAGAAGTCACAGAACTCAACAATTGTGCCACACATGTACTTTGGTAAAAACTTCCATATGGTGACTAGAATTAATCTTTGAAAAAGGTCATAACAATCATGTGTCTTTAAGTCTTATAACTTCCCATCATTCACATTCACATTCCTTGAGATATTTGTTGCATAACCATAAGGGATCTTCATAAATTTTAAATACCAATAAAATTCACGTCTTTTTTCTAAAGTCAAAGGTGTAACTCGCATGTGGCGTACTAACTCTATCCCCACTCTTCTCTAGGTGTAATTCAATCCTTATATCCATATCTTGCATGTCTAACTGAACTTTGACTATGTCCTTTGACTTTCCATCTATACTCAACATTATGTCAATTAGAGCATTACAAATATTTTTCTCAATATGCATAACATCTAGATTATGTCTCAACTTCAAGTCTGACCAATACTCTGACTAAAACAAAGTAACTTCTTAACCCAATTCGTATCACCAACCAAATGTTTTCCTTTTTCAATCACATTAGGATGTTTACCCAAAAGTCACTTAAGGCAACGCATCTGACTAGGTTAAAATCTTATGATCACTAAAGGTTGGTGACAGATCTTGATTTTCAAACTTTCCATTAAAGCTCTTATTTTTACGCCACATGTGTTTCACTTGTAAGAATTGACGGTAGCTTGTGTAGCATATTTTACTATACAATTCTTGAATTATAATATCTTCATGACATACAAGACATGCTTTATGACCCTTAATGCTCTACCTAGATACTATACGCTATGCTAGAAAGTCATGAATTGTCCACATCATAGCAGCATGTAATTGAAATACTCGTTTAGTCGATGCATCATATGCTTCCACCCCCTCATCCCATAACTCCTTCAATTCACTGATTAAGGGATGCAAGTATACATCTATCTCTTTTACTGGTGCCTTGGTCCAAGAATTAAGAAATATAATCATGTACGATGGTTTTGTTATTTTCCATGGGGGTAGATTGTACGACATAGGGAAAATTGGCCACATATTGTAAGCATTTAACATGTTTCCAAATGAAAAAAAATCATCAGTTGCTAACCGCAAAAAAATATTTCAAGGATCATCTGCAAATTTTCCATGTAATTTGTCAAATGTCTTCCATGATTCATCATCAATTGTGTGCCTCAATACCCCATCTATTGCAACCCCATTTTTCCTTATGCCATCCCATATTCTTTGTTATATGCTTCGACAAAAATAACTTCTTGAGTCTTGGTTTCAAAGAAATTTATTGAAGGACTTTCTAAGGGATGTTCTTCTTATTTGCCTCATCATACTTATAGCGGGACTCCTTACATATTGGACGTGTATTCTTGCCCTCGTGTTTATGCCAAAATAAAATGCAATCATTTTTACAAACATGTATACATTCATATCCCAACCCTAACTCTCTTAACATTTTCTTAACTTTGTAATGAGAGCTAGGAATTGTATTCGGCTTGGGAAATGCTTCTCACAATAATTGAAGCAACATATCAAATGACTTATTGCTCCAACCATTAACTTTCCTAAGAAAAAATTAATACAACTTGAATATAACTCTTGTTGTGCTTCTTCAAACAATGACATATAACTTCTGCCCAACTCCTCTACAAGCATGTTCTCGTTGTTACTATCAACAACTTCAGCATCCCTTAAGTCATTTAACATGTCAAAGAAAGTATCATCTTCTTTGTTGTCTCTCACAAGTTCAACTTTATTTACAAGATCCATATTAACACTTGGTGTAGTAACTTCTCCATAAAAAGTCCACACTTTATATAATCTATCAATCCCCCAATTATCAAAATCAAATCTATACAAATTCCCACACTTTTTGACATGGACGATGAATCTTCGATAACCCAAATATTGTCATATGGTTCTTGGCTAGGTCTAAACTTGGTTACATCATTTTTGTATTCAAAAGCCAATCATTCTGGATTCATTACCCAATTTTGATTCTTAATTAAACAACCTATTGAGGACAGTAATTAGATAATTAATTTAAACCATTTATGTAAGTTGATGGTTTGTATTGCTCCCACTTCTCCTCCACTCTTTGGTAAGGCCTCTATACCATTCAAGAACATGCACTTATTTATGATTTTATAAGCATGACTGCTTTGTTTCATGCACATGAAAATTTTGGCAGCATCTTCCCATGAACTGAACAATTCAGATTTTAATATCAAATTTAAAAATCATTAAAGATTTTCAAATTTTGATGTGAAATTCCAAATGGGGTCTAAGATTTGTGAATGCATATGCATGACATGTATCATTATTATTTTTACGACTTTCTATTTGAAAGTTTATGTAAAATAATAACGGTTAAATTAAATAGAAAAAAGTAAACACTACATTAGTGTTGCAGATATTTGAAAATCTACAGAAGAAATATCACAAAGTTCTCTTGCTAATGAAGAATGCCCATATTTAAATTACATGACTAAAATGAAGAGTGTTTGTGGCATTGCCTAGTTATATAATCGAACCTTATTAAAAGATCTATATAGTGCATATACTAAAGCTTTACAGCTTTAAGCTAATTTTTGTGAATCACTAAAATGAAGATAGTAGTAAAAGAGATAGGCCAGATTCTCTAAATCTCACTCCCTAAAAAAATTCTCTCATTCTATTCAGATAATAATTTTTATTATTATTTACATTAGGAATGTTTGTATTTTTGACACTCATCACCCTTTACTTCAATTTATTATTACCTTTTAGTTGTTTTCTCTTAATTAATGTTTGTAGGGTGATCCTTAGTCACATTTAACATGAAAAAAGAAAGGCAAGTCACTTCTAAATTTTAAAATCTATAATTTTGTATATGTGGATATATTTCTTCAGAAGTTAATTGATGACATGTTATCCAAGTAAAAGATATGAAACAACATTAAAACCCACTTCTACCATTAGTGGGATAGAGAAAAAATGAGTAGAGGGAGGAGAAATGGTTGTGGTACCAAATATAATTTTATTTATTTATTAGAGTTTCATTTTAAGCATTAAACAAGTTATGTGTGTTTAGAGGTGTAAACTGTTATTCAATTCACATGCATGATTTTCTTTAATATGTAGTTTTGAACAAGGGTAAGCAACTCTATAGGGATTGCTTGTTTTGCTCACTACCATGGCTATCTGCAAACAGTTCTGAATTTGCATCAACTGAATCAAAAGTAATGGAAGTTTATATTTTGTATGATTGAAATAATTAGTAATATAATCAGGGAATGCCTGTTTTGCCCAATATCAAAAGGTGATTGGAAATTTTCAATACTTCTTTGAAGTCATACTATGAAAAAAGTAATGGTTGCTTTTTGACCTTAAGCATCATTACAACCTTATTTTCCTCAATTGAAAATAGAGGGCCAAGAAAAACCTATAATGACTAATTATCTCCTACATAGTCAATAATAAACATTTTATATGAATATGTATCTAACTAATATGCATTATCGATTTATGTCATACAAACAACATGATTGCACAAATATGAATAATTGTTACTATATGCGGAAACTATGAAAAATGGAACAATTTGATTAATAGGTTGAGTAGGTTGCATGACATCATTCTAAACCATATTGCACTTGGTTATAACATCAAAGCATCAATTCTTGTCAGCTTTATAGCTCATAAACATAGCTCTTGGTATGAGAAGACACCAAGCATGAGGCAACCAATCATCACCCTCCACTTACCTCTCATTGAAATATCAAAGAAATAATTTTTATCCTTATTTTCTTGTGGAACCTCCTCAAAAACAACCAACCCTTCTTCTCCAAAGTTTCTTCCAAATTTATACACTCTCATACTCACAAAAATTGAATTCAATCTATAAGAATCCATAGAACACAAACTAGAATAAGTTTCCACCCTTTTAAGTTTGAAAACCATTAATTTTGAAACTTAATTTCATTCTAATCAAGTTACATTCTTTTTCAATGTTTCTTATGATGAATTTGTAGTATCTTGGATGGTTACATGATTTAGTATTTTTTGTATGATTGAAAATTCAAATGGGATAGACTTGAAGCTAAAATCAAGCTAGTTAAGTTAGTTTCTAGCAAAAATTGATAGTCTTGGGAAATATAATTAATTTACTTATTTTTATTGATCTTGTAATCCTTATATTATGTTTGAAAGTTCCTATGAATGATTGTGAACAACAACAATTAGTTTTCTTAGTTAATGGTTAAAATCAATTTAAGTTAGAATCGACTTTACGTCCTGTTAATTTGGATTGTGTTGATGTTTTGGGGGCTACCCTAATATTTATGTTTGAGTTATTAGTGATTTAGTGGCTTCCCTAATGTTCAATATCTTGAATTAATAGTAAATATAGAGTATGTATTATTTTTGAAGTCATGTAATTGATATGAAATTATTTACAAAAGATTAAAAAATGTATATGATTTTAATTAGATTAGATATGTGATTGATTAAAAGGATAATAAAAGGTACATGATTTGATTATGTTAGGCCTTTAACACATCTTATCGTCCAAAGAGATTGACCTTTTCACTTAATACAAAGCAGACTTGAGGTAAGTTGAAACTTTCATTTGTTGTATCATAAGAATAATATAATGTTGTTCATGTTTAAATGTGATTGTCATTATTTATCAAATGATGTAATATTTGATGCATTCATGGTTCATGAAGCATGATAATATTAAGAATATAATAAGGTTTTTGAAAAGAAAGTATGGTACTTGATTGATGGTCGGGTAGGCAAGGGATGCAGGAGGGACTGGCGGACCTAACAAAAGGTAGCAAACATTTGAGGTTGAAAAACCAAGATAGAAAAATCACAATGAATGAGATATAATACGAATAATACCTAAGGTTGAAAGACCAAGTATGGAAACCCCGCTTTATTTCTATTATTGGTCAATCATTATGAACAGATTTGAAAAATCACGATCTATCGCTATCAGTTAAGTACCATACTTCAAGGTCCCAAAAGAACGATTTATGAAGTAAGTTACTGAATTGAATAATATATTTAATGTTCTATAAGATTTACATGTACTATATTTATTACTGCATTAGTTTCACCTTACTAAACTTTTAGCTCATTAGATTCTTGTGATGGAGGTAAAAATGTATAAGTTTAGAGGTGGATTAAGTCTCCAAAGCAGCTGGACAGAGATTTGTTCATATGTCATGCTTCGACCAGTTTTTATGGCCTATTTTGAAAACTCTATTTTTATTTTTAAATAACCTACTCTGTTATGATTTTGTAAACAGATATTTTAAACTATAGACAAGATGATAACATTATGTATCAATTTTTATTTATGTAAATGGTGTTCTTAAAATGAAATGAAAGAACAAATGAAATCAAGTTCTTTTCTCTATATAACCAAAAAAGGTTAACATTTCTTAACTTAACTGTATCAACTTGTTTAGCCTTTACAGTTAGGTTAAGGGGTGTGACAAAACCCAAATAATATAAGTAATAATAAAAAATAAAACCCAATAATTTATAATTTTGGTTACAAAAAAACTCATTAAACATGTAATTCCAAGCTTCAAACTAAGAGAAAACAAATATGTTGTTATGAAAGTGAAAGTAAAAAGCAAAGAAAATGTAGAGCCAAACCTGTCTTTCAAACCCAACAAAAACTATATGTACATATATGTACATACCATCTTGCCAAGTTTAAATAGACGTGTATAGTGGTGCTGTTGGGCGATGGAGGTAGAGTTTACGGTAGTTGGGATGGTAGATGGTGGCTCTGAAATAGAGTTGGCAGAGGATGCCAGAGGGGAGATACTGGAGCTAGCTATGGGAGGTAGGGGTTGAGGGTGAGTGGAAAGGGGATGGGTGCTGACGGTGATGCGGTAGAGAAGGTGGAGGACGAAATGGATTGAAGGAGCGAGAGAGAGATTGAAGATAGAGAAAGAGAGATAGAGATTAAAGAGAGAAAAAGATTGAGGGATTTCAAGAAATTTGGGGAATAAGGGGGGTTACGGAATAAATCCAGACATCTTAATAATGAAACTACTCACGTTTGTCACAAGCATAAAAAAATTTTTTTTTTTTTTCTAAAGTTAGAGACATAGTGAGGTTTCCTCATCGCTAATGTTAGTGATGTAAATGGATACTTTTAGCGATGATGTACCTAGTTTTGTCACTAATATTGGATTTGCTAAAATTAAATTTTGTTTTTTTCTTTTTCCTAATTTTAGCAATGATATTTTTTTATTGTGTCACAGACATTTAAAAAAATAAGCTTATGTTAGCGACGAGTTCCCTAATTCACCACCAATAGCAATTTATTTCCATTTTTTTTCTAGTTTTGTTCATGGTGTTAGCGATGAAACTAGGTATATCGTTGCTAAAAGTAGAAAAATGGAATAAAATTAGATTAAAGTTAGTGATGAACTGTGTATTGTGTTGCTAAATGTAGATTGATTTTAGCAACGAAATATGTGTTTCGCTGTTAACTGGTTTACTGATCTAATTTTTGAGATGAAATTTTAAAATGTCATCATAAATATCAAACTTAGCGATGAAACAACTATTTCATCACTAAATTGTTCGTTGCTATTTCTCTTTTTTTCCTATAGTGCCAAAAATTATTCATGATCCATGTTCATAGTAATATTCACCATCTTCTTCTAAAACAACCAAATATGACCGGATAAATTAGAAATAACTTGTGAAAATCCATATTTGCGAGCCATACCTCAAGTGTCTGTTAAATGAATTTTGGGTTCCAATATTACTACAACATCAGGGTTTTTTTCTTGCATAATCTTTTCAACATGCGTTGAGCTAAATAATTTCCTATGCTAGTAATATTCCATATAATGCACTTCATTTAACAATCAAGCAAAGAGGAACAGTCTAAGAAGGAATGAGTCATTCTCCTGGTTTGAATTTGAGAGGCTGGAATTATTTTTTGTCCTACAAATAGTGAATTAACAGAGTGATTGCCAATATCACAAGAGGGGGCTTCTTCTATGTTTGACAACTACCTTTGCTTAAAAAAAATCATAGATTTTATCTCTACATCTTCAGGGTATTATTCTTAAATAACTAGCCCTAATTTAGCATTAAGTACATCTGTGGCTTCATTAAATCTACACTAGCCTCTATCCAGTTTAACCCATATCAAAATAGTATTTTCCCCGCTCCATAGTGAAGTGTGGATGACAGCGATAAATCCCTAGGCCTCTTTGAACTACCATCCCCAAAGTATCAATAACCTACCCTAGATCACGTAATGCTGACCTACTCTCTCCCTCAGTGCGGTTGTGGGGGGGGGGGGGAAGGGGGGAGAAGATGGTTGTGGCCTAACTCCACCTCCACCTCGAGTACCGGTCTTACCCACATCAGTCCTCCATGTATCAACTTTCTCAACTCGACTAAATGGAGCATTTGGAGCGCTCATAGCAGTCGGGGGGCATGAAGAGCTCGAGCCAGAATCTTGAAAACATCATGAGTAAATAGAAGACAAGTTAACTCTTTTACCTACAAAAGGAAGCAGTTCACAAGACTAATATATTAGTAGTCAAAAAAAGGAAGAGAAGAAGAAAAAAAAAGCATAACAAAGTATGAGTAAGTAAAAGTGTTTATACAGACAATAAATAAACACCCAACATCAAACAAAGTATCAAATAACCCACTTATAATAAATTGAAGCTTAAGTTTATGATAGACTTCCCCAAGATGAACCCTCGATGGAGAACCACTCCACATAGTAAGAAGCCCCAACCATCATCTCTTATGTAAAAAAACCTTTCTTTCCAAGGCCCTCGAGACGATGAACACCCACCTAGAAATTTACACCTACCCCAATGATAGAAATAAAATTAGGACTCATTAGGTACCTTCCAAACTCCAAATAAAGTATAAAAATTGTCTAAGAAAACAGGGAGATAGAGCTCTTCTAGTCGATGACAAAACCCTTTGAAGTACATCAAAGTATTTGGATTGAGTTGACTTAAGCATATTCCAACAATATGAAGTACCTCAATAAGAAATAGTTAGAAGGAATGATGAACCTATAAGTAATATAGGCGATGTAAGCTGTGAAGTATCCTGAAGGGGGAGACATGAATCTTTGATCAATAAGTGGAAGGACAATCTTATGGTGAGTAGATAAAGATATTTTTATGAAGAATCTTGAGATCTCCTACATTTAAGATAGTATTATAATTTTCAACATCCATTACTTGATTGTGAATTGGGTGAGTTTGACTTACAGAAAAGGAACATAACACCTCCGGCGAAACATCCCTACTATGAGGAATAGATGTTGGGGCGTGATCCCGCGTAAGCGCAGTGAAAAATTAAAATTTTTAAAACATTAAACTATAACAATTATAGTAATACGGATCCAATGTGATTTTTAACAATCTCGTAATTTTCAATGGGTGTAATAAAATAATAAAAGTACAGATTTATATATTTCTTTGCACTCCGATTGTTATAGGGTATGAAGCAATCAATTGCTAGCCCCTTTTCTGAATTTGGTTAAAAAGATCCAAATGTCTCCCTTCTTAAGTTGTCCACACTTTGAGTAAAACACAAAATCAGAATTTCACTAGCCATTATGATTTATTTTCTAATCTAGTTTATGGAATGTGTATAGAAAAATATTAATTCATATTATCAACTAGTGATAAAATAATTAATACTTAAAATAAAAGATGGAATTTATGGAGAAAAGGACGGATGAAGAAAATAATTTTCTTCTCTTAATTTCTATATAGGGATGTTTCTTCTTTCTACAATTTTTGGCCATGGTGTATATATAAGGGGCTCAAATTTTCAAAAGTCCTATTCTTGCTATTTTGTGTCTCCTTTTGATTGGTTGGAAAATATTTTGGTTCATCCAAACTTCTTCCAATTTTTTCTCTTTTATATCTTCCAAAGATATTCAACATTACCTAAGAATTTCAAACTCTTGACTTTCCATCCTTTTTCAATCACTTTTATGGGCCTTTCCTAATAGGCCTTTTTGAATTAAGCTTGAACTTTAAAATAAATCCCACAATTAATCCAATTAATTGTCTTACCCAAATTAATTCATTCTATCTAGCCCATCTAATCAAATTAGACCCAATTAAATATTTTTAATTATTTAATTAAGTAAATTATTTATGGACTACATAATTTATTTAATTTAATCAAATAATTATTTCACTCCAATTGGGTTCCTTAATCTTATTAGGTCTAATTAAATAATTTAATTATTTAATTGAATAATTAATTCAACTCCTTAAATTAATTTAATCCCCAATTAATTAATCTCTATTAATTCATTGGATCCAACCATTTGGATCAATTTCTAAATTAGAAATAATCCCTCTCAAATTGTGTGTGATCCTTTATGTTCACAACGAAGTTAGCGGTGGGCTTGCAACACTTGCAACTTATGAATAATGATAATTATTCCAAATAATTAATCCAATTAGTTAGTTCGCTTGAAATTAATTCCTTAATTTCAAGCCTCACAAGTCATGGGAAACACCTATCAAGTGTATCATGACTACCTAGACTTAGGTGAAATAGCAAGTGAACCTATTTCAATTACGAGTATCATATACGTAAGGTCTTTCCATCAACTAATCTCCCGATTAAGTGTAAGGCATAGATCAATAGTCAAAACCCTAATTGCTTAATAACTATGATTTCATTTCAAGTTTCAATAACTTATGATGAATCATTAGAAAACCCCCGTCTAACATTCATCCTGCCTTTGCCACGGACTTCTGAGTCATGAATTATAAAAATATAGGAGATTCACTTGTTCTACCAGATAAGTGACGGATTCTTTGTTGACTCATTAATCTCTATACGTATCAATGCAACATCCAATGTAACCCTTTTGTGATTGTTAGGCAATCAGAAGATACATCAAAATAAAACATGACATGCATAAGGCTACCATGGTGTCTCAAGTTAAAAGACTAATCATGTACTATCATAACATAGAATTTTTTATCTCGATAAACAAGTTTCAAATTAAGAAATTCCAGTGGACCTGTTTAATGTACTTGTTCCCTAACAAACACCCACATACATGCACTAGTGTCACTATGCCAATATCTACGGAGCGAGACATCCTTCTCATGTGAGCATGCATTGTATGTGTGAGTTTATTGAACTATTCGATATCCCATCTCAAAAAACCTCTAACTCAAAATTAATTTAAGACCAAAACCATAAAGGCATATTCCATGATCACTATTAAATGCGTGACCATGCCATATGGCTAAGTTTGGTCTAAGGACTTTATTTAATTATAAGTAGTAATTAAAGATAAAGAAATTTTTCTTTTATTAATATGATTTTAAAAAGATTGTTTTTAACAAATACAAGAATATAAAAGATGCCCAATCTAATTGGCACACCTTGTACTACTCTAATAATATAGTCCTTTTTCTCTTCTTCAGACCTGACAAACCCCGGCGGACTACCACCTCACTCAAACTATTAGACATCTCGTATGATTCACCCAACTCTTCATCCTCCCAAGACTCACTAACACACTCTGGGAGACCAATTATAGCTTCAACCCTCTCGACAAAATACCTCTCGAGGTATGAAAGATCAATAGGACCACTCCCGAGGGGAAAATGATTATGAGAAATTGAAAGAAGAGATGAATTAACTCAGTTTGTGGACCCAACAACACTTGATGAAATGATAGGAACATCATTTGAAACTTGAACACCAATTCCAATCGAAGAAGGATTACTTGAAACAATAGCCATATTAGATGAAAGATAACTTGAGTTGAGAGCTCGAGTTGCAAGACTCAATGGTGTGCAACCTAAGTTTTCGGCTTGAGCTACTGAGGGCACCACACTTGAGCTAATTTCTTGAGCTATGGATAGATGAAGATAACACCGTTGAATGAGAGCGAGCAGCCCCTCTCACTAGAGCACAACTCGAGCACCTTGCTCGAGCTACTATCAGGAGCAGTAAGCAGCTTAAGTAAGGCACTTGAGCTGCAGCCAGAGAACAAGCTGCGCTCAAGCTGCCAGCTCGAGCGTGCGTGAAGGATGCCGATGCTACTAGATCTCCGGCATTCTAGGAGGTCTCATCGGCGATGTTGAAGGTGGGTAACCTACACCTATAATTGAACTTTTACCCTTTTGTTTCTCAAGACTTTGAATTATAGAGAAGGTGTTTGACAAAAAGGCGTAAAGAAAACCCTAACAATTATGAGATGAAAGGAAGAAGAAAAATAATAGAAAGGAAAGAGAAAGAAAATATAAGGAAATAATGACTTTAGAACTCACCTTGGGAACCCATTTGAAGAGATGACTTAAGGAGGAGAATTTTTCAAAGGGAGCCAAGGCCGAACTCAATTATTATTAGCCCAACTAAAGATAAATTACTCCATCAATCTCTTACTGTGAGACTTAATCTGGAGTGGGGACTTATGATATGACCAAGACTTGGTCCAATAGAGCAAGACCCAATAAGGCAACTTGGAGAGGTTCGTATGATAATTTCAGTCCAATTAGCTTAGAAAATTCATTTGATGTATGCACTACAATATACCAAATAATCACCCTCTTAAAAAAATCTATAAATACTCCATCTCCCAACTTTTCTAAGGTACAAAAATTATTCTATACTTTTTACAATCTAAATTTTCCCTCTAAGATTACGAATTTCTTTCTAATTCTGATTTGAGTATCGGAGGATTTTTGTCGGACAAACTCCCAATACCCCTAACGCTTATTTGTAATGCAGACAAGGAGGAATCTAGCTTGGAGTTTAGCAAATCGAGGTGATACCGCATTACGTATAAAGGATTTGAACCAAACTCTTTGTACTATCGCAAATATTGATTTCCAGATGCAATAGTTGCAACATTAGAACTTATTAGTGGGTTATAGGCTAGATCTCCATGGGTTGGTGAAAATCGAGTGAATTCAAACACAAGTAATCAATGGAAAAACACTTGCTTACACTTAATATTTCTCACCAAAATGTAAAATCACATTTTGGATGACTTATATTAATTTATATTTCATTTCTATTGTGCTATATGGATACATGTCAAGTGTATTGATTCACAATCAAATATATCTTAAAAAAATAATTTATATATTTAATATTTATGTATCATGTTAAATAAAAAATGAAACATCAATTTGTAACATAAGAAGTGATAAAATCGTTCTACGTCAATATATCACAGGCTCTGTTATTAGTCTTCCATAATCCTTACTTTTTAGTGGAAAACAGCCAGTGTAAACAAAATAAAAAAAAGGCTTTTAATGTGCACTTACCAAATTAAAAATGTCAGATTTTGCTCAATGGGAGGTAGAATGATGTTAAAATCAGGGGTTGGTGCCATTCAAAGGACCAAATTTCCCCTCAACAACCATCCTGCCAAACCTATCTAATAAAAAACCTACTACCTATCTAATAAAAAACTTACTTTAACTAAAAAACCTGACAACTATCTAAAAAAAAAATTATAACCTAAATTGAACTACTTTTTCACCGACCACACTAAGTTGATAAGTAAATGAAGCATCATTCTATTGTAATCTAGGATGTGAATTGTTATGACCACATGGGACACTAGCTCCATAGCTTTTAAATTTTAACTACAGGAGCAATTATCACATGTAGTGATGTGTAAGTGGTTAAATTTTCAATCATTTTATTTTAATTTAAAAGTCCCATTTTTATTGGATGTGAAGTATTAATAAACTTGAACAAATAAAACTTTTTTTATAATTTTGTTTTGAAAAGTAATGGTTTGAAGTAAATGAGGTCATATCTTAATTTTAAATGAGATTATATTTTTTGAAATAAAATTGTCATTTAAAAAAATAAAACATTGTTTATCCAAGTGGTTTATTAGAGGTTTTGGGTCCCCTTTATGTGTGGGTGTTAGTTCCTTCAATATATATCTTTATTCAAAATTATTAATTGTTCTTCATTAATTTTTTATGATAGTATTTAAAATTTACCAAAAATTTTGATGTACCAAATAATTTAATTAATTATTGTTATAAAAAAATGAAAAACAAAAATATGAGTGTTCACTTAGGACATAAAGAATATGGACAGCAAGAATAGCATCATAAAGTTTCTTTTATAAATGATAGTTATGTTTTGTTTTCTTTTATTTTAATTTAGCGTAATAAATATTTATTTACTTTTAGCCCAAACAAATTTATTAGCCCTGAGAGGCCCTACACTGCATCGCCCGGGGCTCTTCCTCCTACCTGCATGTCGTAGAAATGCACAGCTATAGCTAGCACCTCTAAGATGTCCTGAAGTGTAGCGACTCACCTCCTTCCTCATCAAACACATCAAAACCTAGCAGCATCACATCCTGCATAGCGAAGCGACCAGCTTCCCTAAAGTATGTTGGCAATCACAGATCATTCGGTCATGTATCACGTGGCCTGTTCTAAGACAGCTTTACCAAAGGCCTCCACTACAACGGCCTCCCTGGTGGCTATAAAGCTCTCCCCATCCTAGGATTGAAGGAAATTTTCCCTCATCTTCACCTCAGGATCGTGCTGACCTTTAGTCTCTCAATCTTCCTGGCCATCTCGGCCATCTTCTTCTCATGGTGAGCAATATCCTCAGTGCTCTTTGTGTTGTAGCTTCAAAAATCCCTGCTACCTCGTCCAATCTGGCAACTCTTTGATCGATCAAAATGATCACCGTGAGGACCTAACCAAAAGGTGGAAAAAGCAAGAATTATCATAAAGAACGATAAAACATTCTAAGAAAGATGAAAGCTAGACAAATCAGATGCTTGGGCTAGCCACAAAAGCATCTGGCTATAAAGAGACATGTTGCCGAGATGGTTGAGGTTATCCTTGCTGAAGGCACCTCTTATCTTGCTCCAGCCCAAGGACATCTCCAAAGTATCCTATAAGGACTGCTCTCTAGGTAATTGATTTTGTATGAAAATATGCTTGAGCCAACACTGCGCCAGGGAAGGGTATCATCTATTTTCCCTCATAGATTCTTGCCCGTTGTAAGGGTAGCAGAATGTCTCGTCACCTGATCGCTACTCCTGCACTCAGCCGGGCAAGATTCCTATGCTCATCTCTGGAGTATTGAGGTGTTGCTCCTCCTAGATAGAGGAACTACCTTTTGCTTCATAGACCTCTTTTTGTGGGACCTAATGTTGCCACATCTATGTGTTTGGGTTCGTGTGATCTCAAACTATGTATAGTGAAAAATTAAAATTTTTAAAAAAATCATACTATAATAATTATAGCAATACTCCGAATTTGATGCAATTTTTATCGATCTCGCAATTTTTAATGGTTGTAGTAAAATAATTAAAGTTTCGATTTATACATTTCTATGTACTCCGATTGTTGTAGGGTTTGAAATAATCAACTGCTAGCCCCTTTTCTGAATTTGATTCATAGGGATCCAAATATCTCTCTCTAAAGTAATCTACACTTTGAGTAAGAACACAAAATCAAAATTTTGCTGGCAATTCTAATTTATTTTCTAATCTAATTTATGGAGTGTATATAGAAAAATATTAATTCCTGTTATCAACTAGTGACAAACGAATTAACACTTAAAATAAAAGATGGAATTTTTGGTGGGGAAAAGGATGAAGGAGAAAATAATTTTCTTCTCCTTCTCTTTCTAAATAGTCGAAAATTGAAGGCTATTCCTCTCATTAAATTTTCGGCCGTGTAGTGTTTATATAGGAGATTAAAAAATTCCAAGAGTTCCACTCTTTATATCTTTAGTTTGCTCTTGATTGATTGGAAGATATTTTGGTTTATCCAAACTTCTTCCAACTTTATTCATTTTATATTTTTCAAAGATATTTTATGGTTTCCCAAGAATTCCAAATTCTTGAGTTTACATCCTTTTTTCAACCTCCTTCATGGGCCTCTTCTAGTGGGCCTTTTTGGACTTGTATTTAAAATAAATCCCACAATTAATTCAATTAATTATTTTAGTCTAAATTTAATTAATTAATTCCATCTAACTCACTGAATCAAATTAGGCTCAATTAAATAATTTAATTATTTAATTGAATAATTAATTAAACTAATTGAATTAATTTAAGTCTCAATTAATTAATCTCCATTAGATCCAACCGCTTGGATCAATTTCTAAGTTAGAGATGTTCCATCTCAAATTATATGTAACATTTTAGGTTCACAACTAAGCTAGCAATAGGCTTGCAACATTTACAACTTATGGATAATAATAATTATTTTGATTAATTAATCCATTTAAAATTAATTTCTTAATTTTAAGAACCTCACAAGTCATAGGAAATACCTAGCAAGTATATCATGACTACCTACACTTAGGTGAAATAGCGAGCAAACCTATTTTAATTATGAGTATCATACGCGTAAGGATCTTCTGTTAACTAATCTCCCGATTGAGTTTAGGGTATGAATTATAGTTAAAACCCTAATTGCTTAATGACTATGGTTCCATTTTAAGTTTCAATTACTCACGACGAATCGTTAAAAAACCCCATCTATCATTCATCCTACCTTGGCTAATGATTTCTGCATCATGAACTATAAAAATATAAGATATTTATTTGTTCTGTCAGACAAATGATGAATCCTTTGTTGGCCATTCATTAACCTCCTTATATGTTAATACAACATCCAACGTATCCTCTTTGTAATTGTTAGATAATTAGAAGATACATAAAAATGAAACACGATATGCACAAGATTAACATGGTATCTCAAGTCAAAGAACTAATTGTGTACTATTGTAATATGAAAATTTTTATTTCGACAAACAAGTTTTCAATTAAGAATTTTCATAGGGCCTGTTCAGTATACTTGTTCCCTAACAAGCATCCGCATACATGCATTAGCGTCACTATACCAATATCCATAGAATGAGACATTCTCCTTATGCTAGCATTCATCGTATGCACGAGTCTATTGGGTTATTCAATGTCCCATCTCAAAAAGCCCTCGACTCAGAGCTAATTTAAGACTAAAGCCATGGAGGCATATTCCATAATCCCCATCAATTAAGTGATCATGCCCTGTAGCTAAGTTTGGTCTATGGACCTTATCTAAGATAAAAAAATTGCCTATTTCATTAATATGATTTAAAAAAAAATTATTTTTACAAATACAAGAGTATAAGAGACGTCCAATCTAATTGGTGCATCGGACACTACTCTAACACTACGTCATTCCCTAAAAAAAAACAAGTATATATTAAAAACAAGTATACCAAGAAAAATTAATCAGTGTATGCAAATAATACGAAGTAATCAAATACCTGCAAGAAATAGATATATGACATCAAAATACTAATTGAATAATCTTGTAGCTATGTAATACTTCCTAAGCTCGTCGCTTGAGCTGAGAGAGATAAAAGCAATAGATAGAGCACTACTCCACTTAAGAGGAGATCCCCAGCCCTTATCCTTATGAAGCTATCCGAGCTAGAAACTTGCACCCTGACCTCAAAAAGAAATGCTAAAAGGACTTTATAGTAACTTTCCACACTATGAAAAGAGAACAGAAGCCCTCCAAAGTCATTCGGAGGCCTAACTCTCCTAAGCTGTAACGAAATCCCTCAAAGTACATATATGAGTTGGGGGTGAGCTGACCCACACAAAGACCAGAAGCACGAAAGATTTCAACTAAAGGAGAAGGAGAAATGAAATACCCACAAATGAAGTTTGACATGTAAACAGTAAAGCACCCCTCATGATGGTCCTTAATCCTCTGACCGAGAGAGGGAAAGAACAAACTATAGCAAGATTGCAACTCCATCTTATTCTAAGTAAAATATGTTCTCTCTTAGATACAACACTATCTAAAACATCAGCATTCATCACTTTACTATGTGGAGACACTAAACTAAGAGTGGAGGAGGCCCATCTGACCCAAATGCCTCATTAGGGCAAGATCCAACCTAACTACCACCATCTTGGTTGTTGTTGCTATCCTAATTCCCTGACAAACTTGAACTACCACCACCTAATGACTTATATTCCTCACACTCTAGAGAATCAAACGGACAATTAGGCAAGCCCAAAAGTGCCTCCCTCAACCTAGGGAAAACTCTCTCAAAATACTCAGTGGAAATCAATTTTTTTCTTAAGTTATCTACTTGTGTGGATGAAAAAAAAAGGGCAGAATGGACTGAACTCAACACAGCTTGACCTGACACTCCTATCCCGCATGAGATACCCCTCATCGTAGTAGAAATACCTCAGCTAGAAGGGAATAAACCCTTTCCAATTGAGTCACCCATACCCCGATGAGAGGCTTGTCGAGGCATCAATACCTCGGCAGGAGGCAAGCTTGCCAAGACACAAGTGCCTTGGCAAGAAAAAATGACTGTCAAGGCCCCCATGCCTCAAAAGAATATAAAAATTGCCTAGCCAAGGCAGTCTTACCTCAGTTGGGCATGACCAAGGCTTCTTTGCCTCAGCCTCGGCGATGTGGGAACAAGGATTTCTCTCCCCACATGGTCACCACCACCCCTACTAATGTAGTTACCTTACACGCATGATGACTCCTCACCAATACTCTTCCCTCCATGATCGAGCCTTGAACCTACTCTCCTAAAACATGACTCCTCAAGAGATAAAAGAAAAATAAAGATAAATGTTGAAACTATAACTTTAAAAGAAAATACGTACCTCTGGAACTCATGACTCAAAATATAAATGCTTGTAAGGAGTCTCCTTACTGAAAATAAGAAATGGCCTCCACTTTCTCCTATATATTCAAGAGATGCTTTCCTACACGTGGATGAACTCTTGACTCCCAGCCAACTTCTGCTTCGTTGATCTGCCTTAAAATTGGGAGTTGTATGATAAGTATCTATTATTTTAATTTATTTTAGATCAATAAATATTTAATTTTAACCCAAACAAGTTTACTAATCTAAGAGGCCCAAATTGCACCAAAGGCCCATACTACCCATGTCCCACCTTATAATAAACAAGTCTCACACTACTCACCTGGCCAATATGATTCATACATTATATATTATTCATAAGTGTCTCCATTAAAACTAGCATGGCAAGATCTGCTTTACCTTATAATCATATTTGATCATTAAATTTCTAAAAAATCTCATATGGTGTTAGTTGTACATCATCAAAATATAAGTAATCAACATCAAAATAAAACAAGAAAAAAATGATATTGATCAATATTATATATAGATGGGATATATAGGTTATAATTTTAGAAGTGGTAAAGGTGTTACTAGAAAGGTTATACAGTTTGATTCAAAATTATATATAGGTAAATTGCATATTTAGGACATTGGACATAAGATACTATGATTGAAAGGTGATATTACAATATTCATTTATGTACAGGATTATATAATTTTTAATATGGATAATTATTCAAGAATCGGGTGACAATTGGGTAAGAAATTAAATGAATGGCTAGAATATTACCTTATGAATTATCTATGGGATCTAGTGGTAATTAAAATAGGATGCTATAAAATTAATGTATAGTAAGATCCATTTGATCTAGGCTTGAAAGATGGGTGAAAAGTCAGATTTATACCACAACTTGCCAACCTCATGCTTGCTACCAAGCTTAAGCAAGCACCTCAAGTGCCATCTCAAGCTTTCCTTCACTCTTAGCCATTAACCCACGATCCTCAACTATTTTTCAGTCATTTTCAGGGTCAAAACTCATGTAAAAAGCTCTCTAAATTGGTCCTAAGTAATTCCAAGTTATAGAAAAAGGCAAATGAAGCAAAATGAAATAGTAATTATGAGTAGAAGCTGAAACTGGCTTAGGTGAGGTTCATCTACAGTTTTGACATTAATTTTTTATATTATTTGAGGGTTTTATGATTTATTAAGAATCTTATCTTGTTCATGATGATGTTAGAGGTTATTTATAGGGTTATTATGCACAAAAGGTAATTTTGTAGTTGCAAACACATAGTAGAACCCTAAAGGGGTAGAATCTATGTATATGCTGATTTCTAGTTTATTGAACTTGAAATATGCAAGAAACTTTGTGTAAGTCCTATATGTATCATCATGAACATGTTTGTATAGGAGTTAAGATAATGTATATAGGTTGGATAGCTTAGGAAATAAAATATGGCATGATAATTAAAGAGATGCACAATACTATCACCATCGAATTTCAGATTATGTCCTGTTATCTAAGTGTGGCAAAAATTTGGGAATGATTGAATATACTTAAAGGTGAAAAATTATCACGGTAGGAAAAATCTATTTCAATATGCTGTGAAGGGAGCTGAATTTGGGAAGCTATATCCATAATATTTAGCCATTATATGACATGGTTACATTATTTTTTATGTTAGTTGAGTGTGATAAAAATTGAGAAGTGAATGAATATATCTAAGGGTGTCAAAATCATCATGCAAATTTATATGACAATAAGAAAATGTGAAGTTGTGAATCTGTTCCATTTGGTTAATTAACATGTTCCAACATAGATATGGTGCATTTGATCCCTAACATTTAGGGGAAGATTATAAGAGTTTATAATACATCAATTTAGTGAGGTTAGTATACATTTACGATGTGGAACAAATATGCGTTGAAGATTGTATTCGGTTACAATTTCTAAGTGGTAAGGTTGTTTAATTAAATTGAGATTCAAGATATTTATACTACATTAGGTATAATGAACTTATTTATTGAAGATGGTGATTGATATTTTGTATTTTTACAGATTGTTTCATATCTAGGGTTGGGGAGTAATACTTAAATTATTTTAATTTTTGAGTCTATCATATTATTACTTTGGGATGTCGTGTCCTATATAACTATTAAAATTTTATAGTAAATAAGCTTAAGAATAGCATGACTATGATGGTTGTTATGTTTTATATAAATGATGATATACAGAGTTATATATGAGAAAATATTTTACTATTTCTCAAAGTGCTACATTTAACAAATATATATATATATATACACACACACACACATGTACTACCTTATCAAAATTATTGTTATATAATATCTATATTTAATGGTGGGGGCATTACAGAGTGGTATCAGAGTCTGGTTTGTGGTTCTGTGGATTGTCTATGCACATGATCTTTGAAACTAGTGGAGCACAACCATGCCAGTAAGTTTTATTTGTTGTATAATTCATTTTATATTTTATGAATGATATTGGCCATGTGTTTTAAGATTTTGTATAAATTAATGTTAAGGCAGACTCATCAGTAATAACAGGTATAAAATTTATGTTTGGTATTCTATCTCCGGAGCTACATATTCTCTATTATCCACTAAATATGTAATAAGACTGGATTGGGTACTTGATATATATATATATATATGTGAGGTCAATTACATTGTACCAAGCTTAAGGAAGCACCTCAAGTGCCACCTCATGCTTTCCTTCACTCTTAGCCATTAACCCACGATCCTCAACCATTTTTAGTCCTTTTCAGGGTCCAAACTCATGTCAAAAGTCCTCTAATCTGGTCCTAAGTAATTCCAAGTGAGAGAAAAGGGCAAAAGATGGAAAAAGAAGTAGTAATCACGAGTAGAAGTTGGAACTGGCTTGTGAGGTCCATCTACTATTTTGGCATTAATTTTTTATATTATTTGAGGGTTCTATAATGATGGTGTTAGAGGTTATTTATAAGGTTATTATGCATAAAAGATAATTTTGTAGTTGCGAACACATGGTAGAACCCCTAAGATGAATAATCTGTGCATATACTGATTTCTAGTTTATTGAGCTTGAAATATGCAAGAAACTTTTGGGTAAGTCCTGTATTTATCATATTACAACTTTGGGATGCCATGTCCTATATAATGCTTGAAATTTTATAGTAAATAAGCTTGAAAATAGCATAACTATGATGGGTGTTCTTTCAGGCTAAATATAGTTTGAAAAATGATAGAAGTAGTTGAACAAATTACCAATGTATGAAAACTAGTTAGAGATGACCATAGAATTGTGCAGATTAAAGAGGAATATTGTTGCAATTTTTGAAAGGGGGTCAAATATTTTGAAGGTGTCTCCAATGAAAGGGATTATGCAGCTTGGGCAGAAAGAAAAAAAATAGTTAGGGATGTTACTTACAAACTTGATCCCAGGTACATTGGTTTATTTTGCATTACTGAGAGAATTGGGGATATTGCCTGTAACTTCGACCTCTTTGCATCAATACCTCAAGTTCACAATGTGTTTCATGTGTTCAATTTAAGAAAGTATATCATGAATCTATCTCATCTATTGATGAAGGAACCAATAGAACTAAATTGAGGTTGGAGATATAAAGAAAGACCTATAGAGATTTTAGTAAGGGATGTAAAGTAACTTCAAAATGAGAATACCTTATTCGTTAAAGTACTGAGGAGAAGTCAATCAACAGAAGAAGTTACTTGGGAAATGAAGTATAAAATTATAATTAAATATCAAGAGCTTTTTGTTAACTAAAATTTCAGGAATAAAATTTTTATAAAGAGAGGAGGATGTAATATACGAGCTTCATACTACTCACTTGGCCAATATGATTCATGCATTACATATTATTCATATGTGCTTGCTTTGAAACTAGCATGGCATGATCCGTTTTACCTTATAATCACATTTGATCATTAAATTTTTAAAAAATCTCATATGGTGTTAATTGTCGATCATCTTAATATAAGTAATCAATATCAAAATAAAATAATAAGAAAATGAGGTCGATCAATATTGGTTATATATGGGATATATAGGTTATAATTTTGAAAGTGTTAAAGGTGTTACTAGAAAGTTTATATGGTTTGATTTGATTTTATCTAGGTATTTCAAAATTATATATATGTAAATTACATATTTGTGACATTGGACATAAGATAATATGATTGAAAGGTGATATTATAATATTCATTTATGTATAGGATTATATAATTTTTAATATGGATAATTGTTTAAGAATTGGGTAAGAAATTAAATGAACGGCTAGGACATTAGCTTATGAATCATTTATGGGATCTTGTGGTAATTAAAATAGGATGCTATAAAATTAATGTATAGTAAGATTGTGGTAATTAAAGTAGGATTGAAAGATGGATGAAAGGTCAGATTTATACCACAACTTGCCACCTCATGTTTGCTACCAAGCTTAAGCAACCACCTCAAGTGCTACCTCAAGCTTTCCTTCACTCTTAGCCATTAACCCACGATCCTCAACTATTTTTCAGTCATTTTCAGGGTCAAAACTCATTTAAAAAGATCTCTAAACTGGTCCTAAGTAATTCCAAGTGATTGAAAAGGGCAAAGGAAGCAAAAGGAATTAGTAATCATGAGTAGAAGCTGAAACTGGCTTAGGTGAGGTTCATCTACAGTTTTGATAATAATTTTTTATATTATTTGAGGATTTTGTGATTTATTAAGATTCTTATCTTGGTCATGATGATGTTAGTGGTTATTTATAGGGTTATTATGCATAAAAGATAATTTTGTAGTTGCAAACACATAGTAGAACCCCTAAGGGGTAGAATCTATGTATACGTTGATTTCTAGTTTAATGAGCTTGAAAAATACAAGAAACTTTGTGTAAGTCCTATATTTATCTCCATGAATGTGTTTTTATTGGATTTAAGATTATGTATATAGGGTTGGATAGCTTAGGAATTAAAATATGGCATGATAATTAAAGAGATGCTCAATATTGTCACAATCAAATTTTAGAATTTTAGATTATGTCCTATGTTAAGGAGACTAGTTTTATAGTATTAAATCTATTAGTTTTAGCAATATTATGAGTTGTTTGTCTCTATATATATGTTATCTAAATGTGATAAAAATTTGGGAATGACTGAATATACTTAAAGGTGCCAAAGCCATTAATGTCTGAATTGCGCAAAATTATCACGGTAGGAAACATCTGTTTCAGTATGCTATGAAAAGAGCTAAATTTGAAAAACTATATCCATGAGTTTTAACCATTTTATGACATGGTTACATTTTTTTATTTTATCTAAGTGTGATTAAAATTGGGGAGTGAATTAATATGTCTAAGGGTGTCAAAATCATCATACAAATTATTATGGCAGCAATAAAATGTGAAGTTGTGAATCTGTCACATTTGGTTCATTAACATATTCCAACATAGATGTGGTGCATTTGATCCCTAAAATTTAGGGGGATGTTATAAGAGTTATAATACATCAATTAAGTGAGATTAGTATACATTTAAGATGTGGAACAAAGGTGCGTAGAAAGTTTCTAAGTGGTAAGGTTGTTAGTTACATTGAGGTTCAAAATCTTTATACTACATTAGGTGTAATGAATTTGTTAATTGAGGATGGTGATTGATACCTTGTATTTTTACATATTGTTTACCATCTAGGGTTGGGGAGTAATATTTAAGAAATCTAGAAGTAACACACAACCGATCAAAGATAAATAAAAATCAATTTGCAACTACAATGCATGAACATAGTATTTCTTGAAATATCTATATTATTTGTGATGTGATGTTTGAAGAGGTGTAATAACAAGCATATTAAGTATCGGTTGATGCATGTGAGGCATGAGAATGACGAGAGAAAATATTTGTTGTTGCATTGAGCATGACATTCATTAGCATTTGCATGTGCATGCATAATACATGAACATTGTTGAGATCTTGCATTCACATTATGATTTTAGAATAAAAATGTTTTGTTGGGCACTACTAGTGCACCGAGGCATGCAAGACATGCTTATGTGATATTTTGGGTACCGCAAGTGGGATGACTTCCCGGAGGATCGTAGGGGCAGACATAAGATATATCTTTGGCGGTCACAGGATATATCTTTGGCGGTCACAGGAGGATGGTCCAATCAACTGTGACTTTTTTATGATTGATGCCATGGGTGGGATACTTCTTAGGTGATCATAGGGGAAGATAGGGGGTGTACATTTAGGGGTCACAGGAGGATGGTCCACTCGACTGTATCAATTTATTATTGGTCATTTGATTATTGATATTGGGAAGAGCTCTTTTCAGTACATAGTATGTGGGCCAAGGGCCTAATGAAGGAGAATAACTTTGAATAAAATATTTTGATTCATGAGTATGCATTCTTAGCACGATATCTTGGAAATCTTTTGCATGTGTTTCACATCATTTTTAGCATGTATGATTTTTACTTACTCGGCATTAGCTCATACAGTTTATGCATTATAGGTAAGAATGGT
This sequence comes from Paulownia fortunei, assembly GCA_019321725.1. Lineage (NCBI taxonomy): Eukaryota > Viridiplantae > Streptophyta > Magnoliopsida > Lamiales > Paulowniaceae > Paulownia > Paulownia fortunei. The sequence continues at coordinate 9,156,059 of CM033115.1, read as the reverse complement.
AATACCTAAAACTCTGAAGCTTACTTACTCAGCTGGTTATTGGAGCTCCTACAGGCTTTTGAGGATCACTGTGCATAGATGACGACTTGTTGGGTTGTGTCGTGCGTATATTCTAATTTTTACAATTATTATTATTCTGTAAATTGATGTCTATATATAAAGAGTTACAAGATGCAAAATGTCCTTACTTCTTCCGAAAGTATAGGCTATTATTTTAATTTTTTAGTCTATCATATTACAACTTTGGGATGGTGTGTACTATATAACTCTTGAAATTTTATAGTAAATAAGTCTGATAATAGCGTGACTGTGATGGGTGTTTTATTTTTATATAAACGAACATTTTTCTATATATAGGGTTATATGTGAGAAAAATATTTTATTGTTTCTCAAAGGGCTACATTTAACAAATATATATTTATACACACACATGCACACACATGTGCTATCTTATCAAAATTGTTATTATATAATATCTATATTTAATGGTGGGGGTGTTACATACCTAAACAAGTATAAATACCCAATTATTCTCATTTATTTGGTATGCAATTCATTTCTTACTTTCTGTACTTTAAGTTCAGTTTTATTCTCTAGAATACTTACTAACTTAAGCATTGGAGGAATCTCACTGGGATAATCCTACGACTCTCTTAACTGTCTGTTCGTGCTACAAATAGAGAACCACCTTTAAGAGCAGCTTGTAGGAGACATTCATTGGAAAGGATTAATTCTATCTCAACATCTTGAGGTAATCCACATCAATAAAGATAGAAAACATAACAGTTATTATAATTAAAAACTCTATTCCGAACATATAACTAAATTTTCCCACCCTATTGTTGTGAAAAATTGCGAATGCAAGTATACGTTATTGTGTACAAGTAATAAAGTAATGAATAAATTATCGTTTCCACAAGGGTTGTTGAATTATTAATTACTGAAATTATGTTAACTCTAAATTTATTTGAATAAATGCATTTTTTGTGTTTTTGTTTATGAACTAAATTCGACTAAACTAAATTAATGATAGAAAGTATTTAAAGATGAAATTCACTAACTTAAAAGCCTAGGGTTATGATTTCACCACAATTAATCCGAATTGAGTAATTTTATCTCATCAATCTCAATTTATTTCCCAAATAATAGTCGAGAATCTCTAAATTATCCACTAGCCTCTCCCAAAGTCTAATGAAAATATTATCAATTGTTAACCCACTATATTCCTACGTAAATTACAACAATCAATAATTAATTAGATTTTATGCATCTCAAACATGACTACACAAACCATATAAGTATATTTCTATCTTACATATAATTTATAGTTTTCTACACCTAGAACTAGACACATATATCACCTCTTAGGTCAATATAATTAATGAATCATTCAATTAGTGACCAAGTAATTGAAAGCATTAACAACAATGTAGAAAACTCAACTTGAAAATAAATCAAGAATTGAATTGACATAAATATTCAAAACATCATAATTAGATTACATCACAACCTTGGAAAAAGAAATTTATTCATGATGGTAAAAATGAATAACAACTTAACAATATTCATGAACATGATTAAAGAGAGAAATAGGAAAGAGAGAAATAGGAAAGATAAAAATAAAACTTGAAAAATGATGAGTTTTTTCCCTTGTGATTTATTCTTCCTCAATCTTGGAAGAAATCTCCCCTTTTCCTTGTCTTCTTCTCTTCTTTTCTTCTTTTCTTTCTTTTCTTGGCTTCTTTTCTCTTCTCTCCCTCTCCCCTTCTCTAAAAGTCTGAAATTGAAGCTTTTGGAATACTTAACATTGATGGGAGATGCCCTAAAGAGGGCAAAAATACCATTTTTGCCCTTACCTGTCTGCCAGGCCACGCCTAAGCGATAATGTTCAGCACCTAGACACTATAGCGTGCTGCAGTCCAGTGAGGGCAGCGCTTAGGCGCTGCACTTATTATCCAAGTTTGATTTCTGTTTCGTTTGTAGCCTCTTTCTACTGTTTTTTCACCATTTTCTAGGCTAAATTGGCTTTGATGTCTCATATGAATTGTACCTCTATGTCTTTGCTTTCGATAGAAACCTGAATCAACTCATAAATACATAAAAAGTAACATAAATACTCATAAACTAATAAAATATTTAAGCAAATAACACTCAATTAATGAATATAAAATCCACTCATCAAATACCCGTAAACTTAACATTTTGCTAGTCCTCGAGCAAAAAAAAAAAATAAAACAAGTAAAATAACAAGTGATAATTAAACCTACTAACCAAATGGGCTTCAAAAATCATTGTGAGTTTATAACTTAAGGAAATCTCAAAATATCAAGTTGCATGATTTTAACTCAAATGTAAAATTTACCCATCTTTAAATCCTTTGAGTGTGTGTGTATAGCTTCTTGCACTTAACTTTTCACTACTCTGATTAGTTTATGCAAACTTATAATAAAATTATTGATCTCTTATTTTTTATTTTTTGAATTCGATAGACTTGTTTTTCATATCACTCTCCACTAATATAGAGACTAACACAACATCAAAAATCATTAAAACTTTGAAAGCTTGTAATGTGTGGTTAAGGTAATGGTATGATAAAAGACAATATAGTGGCTCAAATTACTCATAGCATATAACTATTTTAGAAACTTGTTGATGAGCACCACCACATTTTCGTCTCACACCTTCATGAACCTTTCGTCTTTTGATTTTTCACCCCACTTTATTCGTTTAACTCCCTTTTTTTACATATTCTTTTTTTTTTGAAGTGCTACACCCCCAAACTTATTTATTTTAATGAACAATGGGTGTTGTACTCTTTTCTCATATTTATTTACTTTTTGTTTTTTGGAATTTTGTACAAATCATCACCTCTCCTTTGCCATTTTTTTTTTCAACCACTTTCAATACTAAAAATTATATAACTAGAATAGCAATGAGCTGAGTATGGGGTAATATGTAAGATAGAAAAAATTAATTCATTGGTTGAGGTTGATTTGTAGGGTGATAAAGAAAATGACTCAATAGGCTCAATCGGAGTATACTAGGGATCATGTATCATAAATAGGGTGGTTTGAAAGACTCAAATGGTCCAAAAATGGCCTAAATCACTTTTCTAATGTTATGTACCGTAGGATTTTGCCTCGAGTGACAATTAAACAAGTTCTAAAAATATATGAGATCGTAAAAAAAATATCAAGTTCACATAAACTTTTTCTAAGCAGAAAATTCAAATGTTCAAGGCTATGTACTCAATATGTCAAAGAATTACAAGAAAGATAAAAATTACCAGAAGAGTCAAGCACATACATAAGCACAACATTCATCAATTTCCAAAAGCTATAAACAAACAAAGTCAAATGAAACACATACATCCACCCCCAAACTTAGAACTAACATTATTTTCAATGTTAAATAAAGTAAGATAAGGTATAGAAGACTTCCCTGAATGATGTTAGTTCTCATCAATTTGATCATCATCCTCTTCTAGAATAGTGATGGATATGCATTCATTAGTTTGAGATATCACTCCTTATTTTACAAATTTTTTCCAAAAGTTGAGTTGGATCCTGAAATGAAAAACAAACAAAAAAAATCATCAGACTAAAATAAAAAAATTAACATTAAACAACTAAATAATAAAATAAAATAAAATTTAGAATACTTGGGTTACCTTTCAAGAAGCGCTTGATTTATAGTCTTCAGCCGGACTTCTTCCTTTATCAATCGGAATCCAAAAATAAGTGTTTATTATGCTATGCCTTTGTATGCTCTATAAGTGTAGGTGACCCCCAAAGATAGGCATATTGAGCATAATCTAACATGGGATCAAGTGAATTGTTTTTATTTTTGAGTAGATGCCCAATTACCAAAAATAGTTCTTTTTGTGTGAGAGAGATATTTCTAGCATTTTCAATGTGAGGGATGATGAAATCTAAATGGATAGATTTGTCAACATCCTCAAGTAGACCTTCATTTCCCACCATATAATGCTTTAATGAGCAATCTACCAATTCATAATCCTCCACTTCATACTTGTGCAATGAGATCCCCGTATCATCCTCCATAATATTTGATATAGGTTTGTTGTTTTGTAGAAGATGGGGAGAAGAAACTTTGAGTGATGGATTTTGAGTTGCACTTGGTTGAATATTTTCTTGATCTTCTCTATTCTCTGCTAGAGGTATTTGTATTGATACCTCTTATTCATCCTTCATCAATTTTTTAATCCACAAGGCAGTTTCAATCTCTTCATCACTTAGCAAACTAACATCCCAGTATTCTTCTCTTTTCTCCGCTAGAGGTATTTGTGTTGATACATCTTGTTCATCTTTCATCAGTTTTTCAATCCATGAGATAGTTTCAAACTCTTCATTACTTAGCAAATTCGCATCACAATGTTCATTGCCCTCTCCATTTGCCTCAGTTATATAAGGCAAAATCTATTGTGATAGATTGCTAGGTTGAGTTTGCAACAAGATTTGGTTAGTAGTACGTTCGAATTGAGCTAAAGCTTCTTCAAGGCTTCGCTTATTCTCTAATGGTGGGTAACTAGGTGCATGACACATCATATTCTCATCATTTCTCCACAAAGCATTAGAATGATTTGGCCATCCTTGATAAGTATTTGAGAAATGATAATTTTGTAGTTGGTTGTAATTCCACCATATTGAGCATGCTCAACATATGGTGGTGCAAATTGATTACTCCCTTGGAATTGTGTTCTTGCATAAAAACCGCCATATGACTCACGTACCTTGAATGGTGAATGATTAGCATTTGTTGCAAAATATTTTTTCCTCTCTTTTGAAAGTATTTGTACTTGATCATCCAATGCATTAATGGCATCTACTCAATTTATTCTAGAGGCCTGAGTTGAAGCTTGATTTGTCATGTCATATTCATTTGGCTAATAGTATGAATTATATTCCATCTTGTCTACCACTTTCTGTTTATCTCACATGCACAAGAAAACACCTACGACTATAAACAAGGGCACACTCAAATGATAAAAGAAAAATAAAAAATAAGAAAAAAAATATATACAAGAAAAATTCAAATTAAAATTAGAGTTACTAGGTATCGATATAAACAAAACAAAACAATCCCCGACAATGGCGCCAAAAACTTATTGCAAAAATTTATGAATGCAAGTACACGTTACCGTATACAAGTAGTAATGAATAAATTATCGTTTCAACTAGAATTGTTGAATTATTAAGTACTGAAATTATGTTAACTCTAATTTTATTTGAATAAATGCATTTTTATGTTTTTGTATATAAACTAAAATCAACTAAACTAAATTAATGATAGAAAGTATTTAAAGATGAAATTCACTAACTTAAAAGCCTAGGGTTATGATTTTACCATAATTAATCCGGATTGAGTAATTTTATCTCATCAATCTCAATTTATTTCCCAAGTGATGTCGAGAATCCCTAAATTATCCACTAGCATCTCCCAATGTCTAACAAAAATATTATCAATTGCTAGCCCACTATATTTTTATGTGAATTACAACAATCAATAATTCATTAGTTCTATGGATCTCAAACATAACTATACAAACCATGTAAATATATTCCTATCATACATGTAATTTATGATTTTCTACACTTAGAACTAGACACATATATCACCTCCCGAGTTAATATGATTAACAAATTATTTAATTAGTGGTCAAGTAATTGAAAGTATCAATAACAATGTAGAAAACTCAACTTGAAAATAAATCAAAAATTGAATTGATACAAATATTCAAAATCATAATTAGATTATATCACAACCCTAGAAAAAGAAATTAGTTCATGATGATAAAAATGAATAACAATTTAGCAATATTCATGAACATGATTAAAGAGAGAAATAGGAAAGATAAAAATAAAACTTGGAAAAGGATGAGTTTCTTCTCTTGTGATGTCTTCTTCCTTAATCTTGGAAGAAATCTCCTCTTCTCCTTCTCTTCTTCTCTTCTTTTCTTTCTTTTCTTAGCTTCTTTTCTCTTCTCTCCCTTTCCCCTTGTCTAAAATTCTGAAATGAAGGTTTTTGGAATACTTAACATTGATGGGAGATACCCTAAAGACTTGTCCACCAGGCCGCACCTAGGCGCTGCACATTCTGTCCTAGACAGACATTGCAGTGCCTAGGCGCTACTCTTGATGTCCTAGTTTGATTTCTGCTGTACTTGTAGCCTTTTTCAACTGCTTTTTTACCATTTACTAGGCTAAATTGGCATTTGATGTCTGCATATGAATTGTACCTATATGTCTTGACTTTTGATATGTGCTTGAATCAACTCAATATAAGATCTGTGAAAAGAGTTATGCTTAAAATAATCAGATGTATCAAATCAGAAAAATTTGGTCAAGTGCAAACTCTTTAACCTAATTGTTCTCACTGAAATCAAATGAATTAAATATTGTGATAAACATAGAAATTATATATCTATCTCTTGGCTTTCTAATGGTTTAATAAAAAAGTCAAAATAATGTTGGATCAAAACGTTATAATTGAAATACGAACACTGACCTCAACAGCACCAAAAAGCGGATTATTCAAAATTTTAATCAAGTTTTATATTCCTTTCCATTTTCTTCTCATTTTACTATTATTCACAATATTTCAAACTAAATACATAAAAAGTAACATAAATACTCATAAACTAATCAAAAATTTAAACAAATGATACTCAATTAATGGATATAAAATCCACTCATCACCTATATCTAAAAATAGTAATAAATATAATAATAAAGAAATTGAAGAAGTTGGTTATTTGACATATCTGTTATGTTGCCAAAAATAGTAAGGCTTGATGTTGTGCCTAATCCTTGTGGTACTTTATGTATATATACACATATGCAAACCATAATTTTATTAAAATAAATGAGCTCCAATTATTCGTAGTTTACTAATATTTGTACTAATTGGAAAAGGCCAACTTTTGCCTGAATTTTGGCTTGAGTACTTGCAGCTTGATGTGGCCTAACTTTTTAGCCTAATAAATTGGGCTTAATAAGTTTAGTATACAACATAATAATTTAGTCTAATCATTGAATTATTTATGGACTCAGGCCCACATGATAAATATTTTTTGGTAATTTTAGTCTTGCTAGAATGGTTGCTAAGTTATGGTCGAACTATGAGATTATCAGCTGAATTGAGATAATAATTAAGACTAGCTCGGATGGGCTTAGTATGACTGATATGGACAAGTTCGAGTTGATGAGCTCGGCTTATGCCCAGAGAAAAACTTGAAAATCCTATTTGTTCTTATGAGGAATCATATCCTAATTCTACTGAGTATCGAATAAGGAAAGAGAATCCTACCTTAACCACGCCCCTTCATTAATAAGTGATTTGCTTGCAAGACTTATCATATAAGGTAATTATCTTCTTCTCCTCATATAAATATATGATCTTCTTAATGGAATGAGGTATGTATCATTTACATCAAATTTACATGAATTTTTATATGAACTTTCAAATGAATTCATTCAATATCTTATTGTTCCCCATGCAACCGATTTTTGACTTGGGTCCGAAGGGTCATGTTGGGAAATCGCAGTGTGCGTCCCTCCTAACTCTCTATTATTTTACGTATTATAGGTAAAAATATGGATTCATAGAATTGGATTCGCAAAACTCCGAATTCGCAACAAAAATTACTTAAAAATGATAAATTTATTTGATCCAATTTATAGCCGCATCAAATTGATGGCGTCGTGGGAATTCATTAACTTGAGATGTGAGAAAACCATCCAGATCTCCTCGCCTACGGTAAAATTTGATCCCTATTTCTTAAAAGGGTTATTTGAAATGGTGGAATTAGTTTTAGTCCTTTCTTTGACCTTTGATTATTCCCTTTGATTCACTTCTTTTGTTATGTGATCTAGAAACAGTTTCCACCATGTTTTTGAATTAGTAGATGTCTTCTGGGAGAGATTGAAAAAAAATTCGAAAACATGCATGTGAATGGTTCACGAATTATAAGAACATTTGAAAACTTATTGCAGGTGTGCCACTCAGAATTATCTTTAACTAGATCGCTTGGCCCATAAAAGTGCAATTGACGATCTCGTGTTACTAAACAATATCTTGAACTCTAGACTCTTATCACCCTATCAAGCATGTTCATTAAAATAAAAAATTCAAGCTGGCTAAATAAGGTTGAAGTAGAATAGGACAATGAAGTTTCTAGATCAAAATAACCTTTGATTTTCCTACCAGGGTTATTTTTCATGAAAAAAAAAAGAGCATAAATTATAGCCTGTTGTAATTCAACGCCACGAACGGAATTTTATGACACTAAAATGCAAAAAGCGCACAGAATAATTTTCTTATGATTGTGTGGAAATTATCTGTGGAAAAGAGAGGTTGATGCATAGAGTTATTAAAATTACATTTTCCAGCAGTAATTATCTTTTTATGTCCTTAAAATTATTGGAAGGGCGAATGCCTCTCTAATAATTGACGAATCTGAAAATTCACACCGGCATGGTTTCATAGATTTTTGAATATTTAAGACAACTTGGCTGAGTATGACCTTTATATTTTATATCCTTGATGCGTAATTACTGCATATTCTCAAGACCATGGTGTTTATTGCACTGCCCTGAGCGGCGGAAGCCAAGGATAGGACTTCGACATATTTTTGTCATCTTGGGCTTCATTTGATCTCCTGAAAATTGATACTTTTTGCAGTTTGGTTTAATGCTTGGGAATCCTAACTCAATATATGTTTTCTTCTCTAGTGGTTCTCTTGTAAATCTTCTCAGGAAATTCCTGGAACGGCCGTACATTGATTTGGTGGATTGGTGAGAACGGCACATCATCTACATGGATGAGAGAGTTGTGCGGAAGGATCATCTGCTATCATAAAGTTTCAATTACTCTATGTGAAAAATCCTTTTCATCTTCGTTGCCTATTATTGGTTTCAATTCTAGTTGGTGAGCTCCTCGCTATCATAGCCTTATTCTCGGTGATATTCAGATAGAAAGTTTCGCAACTATTGTTCAATCTATTTGGGTCACTCAGAATCCTCATTCGGTTATGCCATATTGAGTCCAAGTATAATTCTCAATGATTTACGTCATGATCATTATATTCTTCCTGCACTTATTTGAGAATTACAGGAAAGAAAACATCTTTTTTCTTGAGCTTAAATTATTTATGAGTCAATTGATTATGCATTGGATTTATTGAAGAGTTCATTGGTAATGAACTTAAATTATTTATGAGCACATTATTATGGATTGAATTTCTAGAAGAGCTCATAGGTTAGGAGTTGAGATTATTTATGAGCCTATTATTACAGGTTGAATTTCTTGAAGATCTCATGAGTTATGAGTTGAGATTATTATAAACCCATAAATTATGAGTGGATTTTTTGAAGGATTATTGATTATGAATATAAGTTATCTACGAGCTCATTAATTACGGGTTCGATTTTTTAAAAATCTATTAGAGGATTATTGATTTCAACTCATAATCAATAGACTCATAAATAATCTCTACTCATGAGCTAGGAGTTGAAATTATTTATGAGCCCATTATTACAGGTTAGGTTTCTTGAAGATCTCATGGGTTATGAGTTGAGATTATTTATGAGCCCATAAATTATGAGTGGATTTCTTGAAAGATTATTGATTATGAATATAAGTTATCTAGGAGCTCATTGATTACGGGTTCGATTTTTTAAAAATCTATTAGAGGATTATTGATTTCAACTCATAATCAATAGACTCATAAATAATCTCTACTCATGAGCTAGGAGTTGAAATTATTTATGAGCCCATTATTACAGGTTAGGTTTCTTGAAGATCTCATGGGTTATGAGTTGAGATTATTTATGAGCCCATAAATTATGAGTGGATTTCTTGAAAGATTATTGATTATGAATATAAGTTATCTAGGAGCTCATTGATTACGGGTTCGATTTTTTAAAAATCTATTGAAGGATTATTGATTCTAACTAATAATCAATAGGCTCATAAATAATCTCTACTCGTGGGCTAGGAGTTGAAATTATTTATAAGCCCATTATTACAAGTTGGATTTCTTGAAGATCTCATGGATTATGAGTTGGGGTTATTTATGAGCCCATAAATTATGAGTGGATTTTTTGAAGGATTATTGATTATGAATATAAGTTATCTATGAGTTCATTGATTACGGGTTCAATTTTTTGAAAATCTATTTAAGGATTATTGATTCCAACTCATAATCAGTAGCTCATAAATAATCTTTACTCATGGGTTAGGAGTTGAGATTATTTATGAGCCCATTATTACAGACTAAATTTCTTGAATTGCTTATAGATATTGAGTTGAGATTATTTATGAACCCATAGAATATAGGTGGATTTCTTGAAGAATTATTGATTATGAACATAAGTTATCTACAAGTTCATTGATTATGAGTTTGATTTTTTAAAAATCTATTGAAGAATTATTGATTATGAGTAGAGATTATCTATGAGTCCATTGATTACAAGTTAAATTTCTTAAGAGTAAAGATTATCTATAAACATATGAATTATGAATAGGAGAACTCAGCCCGTCGACCTCTGAAATACTTTGACCGACGAAAATCTCTAATAAGAGAGCTCGGTCCACCGACCTTTGAAACACATTGACAGGCGAAAGCCTCTGGTAGGTGAGTTTGGTCTACTGACCTCCTTTGATAGGCGAAAACCTCTGATAGGAGAGCTTAGTCCATGGACCTTTAAAACTCTTTGATGGACGAAAGCTTGTGTTTGGAGAGCTCAGGAATTTCCGCAATTTAACTTAGAAAAAATGCATATGATTGTTTATACTTGATTAATAGCAGATGCTCGATCTCATCTTCAACTACTTAACCTATTCCAAGTAGATAGGAAAATCTAAATTTTATCTATTTGCAAGCTCAAATAGAATTGAAAGGGAATAGAGAGGAAATGAAATATAGTGGATCTCATCTGACTTTGAGCTCATATAGTTGGCTCTATTGCCAATGAAAAAAAAAGCCTGAGCTCTTGGATGGCCTCAAAGGTCATCGATTGCCAAAATATAACCATTTGCTAACCTTATTTGTTGATAGTTAACACTTGATATGAGTTCATTGCTTACTAATTAGCCCTTTAATATTGAGAAACTCTGTCGATGTAGGCCATAGTTTGGCCAAAAGAAAAATGACTCAAATCTTATAGTTTATCAAGTGAACTATAAAAATGGGGGACTAGATAACATGGCCTAAATCTAGCCTAACAAATTGGGTTTAACAAGTTTAGTACACAACATAATGATTGGTGTAACCCTCAAATTTCTTATAGGCTCAAGCCCACATAATGAATACTCTTTGGCCTTTTTAGCCATGCTAGAATGGTTGCTAAGATATGGCCGAGCCTTGAAATTATCAGTGAATTGAGACAATGATTGAGACTAATTCGAATGAGCCTAGTATTGCTAACTTGGATAGGTTTGAGCTGACGAGCTCAAATCATACCCAGAAAAATACATGAAAATCATGTTTGTTTCTGGAGAAATCATAGCCTAATTCTACTGAATATTGAATAAGGGAAAAGAATCCTACCTTAATCAAGCTCGTTAATTAATGAGTGGCTTTCCTTGTAAGGCTTATCATACAAGGTATCTACCTTCTTCTCATCATATAAATATATAATCTCCTCCATGGAATGAGGTACCTATCATTAAGTCAAATTTGCATGAATTTTTACACGATTTCATTCGATATCTGATTATTTATCATATAATCAGTTTTTAAATTGAGCGTCGGAGAGGTCACATGGGGGAATTCCAATATCCCTCTTAACTCTTTATTATTTTGCTAATTATAGGTAAAAATACAAATTCATGAAATTGAATTCTCGAAACTTCAATTCACAACACAAATCATTTAAAAATAATAAATTTATTTGATACCAATTTGTAGCCGCATCAAATTGGGCTGTTTGTGGGAATTCATTGAGTTGTGATGTGAGGAAATTATCTGGAGACAATTTTCTCGTTCGAAATAGATCTCCTCGCCTGCGGTAAAATTTGATCCCTCTTTCTTAAAACGGTTATTTGAATTGGTTTGGACTTAATTTTAGTCCTTTCAATTGGTTTGGACTTAATTTTAGTCCTTTCTTGGACCTTTGATTATTCCCTTTGATTCACTGCTTTTGTTAATGTGATTTGGAAACAGTTTCCATTATGTTTTTGAATTAGCAGACATCTTATGGGAGAGCTTGAAAAAAAATTCGAAAACATGCATGTGAATGGTTCATGAAGTATAAGAACCTTCGAAAACTTTATTGCATGTGAATGGTTCATGAATTAGATTGCTTGGCCGAAGTGCAATATATGTAAGTTTTACTATTGTAGGGTATTGTCATGCACTATTCAATTGTCAATATACGAATATTTTAATTAATTTGAGTTATCTTACAATTATAAACTAGTTAATAGTTATATTTCTCTGTGTTTATGTCTGTGTGATAATTAAAATTATGCTCATGTATATCTCTCAAATCATTGTTATAGCATATATAAGTTTATGCATATTTTATTTAGTGAAGAATATTGGGCTATTTAGAATTCAAACTTAGGAAAAGATGAGAGAGATGTTGATACTAAATCCACTTTCTTTCTTCTTCATGTTTTTTTTTCTTCTTTTTTTCCAGCCAATATTCATCCATCTGGCACCACTTCTTTTATCCTTATTCTAATCGAAACCCCAAAGGACTCATTTTCCTTGTTAAACAAAAAAGCATAAATTATATATATATATATATTGTAATCATGATTTGGAGAACAACTCTAATAACTTTTAATTATCTCATAAATAAGAACTTCAATTAACATAATCATAAATTAATTTATAATGATAAAATAACTTGAACTAATTGAAATCTCGATACATTGGCAACTGAGGAGCACAAATGACCATATTTGGTCAAATATTTTATATTATTTTATCAAAATTAAAATTCAATTGTAAAGTATAATATTTTAAAATATTTTAAGTAATTAAATACATATTTTTTGAAATATTAGGAAACAAAGTGCAACATAGCATTAAACAAGAAAATGGTGATAGGGGGTGATTCGTTTGTAAAAATTGAAGATAAAGTGCAATCCATCCTATAGGTTGAAATGATGTCTTCTTTTTTACTTATAAATTTATTTAGTTTACTTTTAGAAACTATGGATGGCTCTCTCTTTAAATTTCCACCAGTACTATTTATTTTTGACGGGCCCCCAAGTTTCTCCTTAAAAATTCACTCAATTCTTGCCCTTGGCGCTCTTTATTCAACACTTTCTCACTCTCTCTCCAATTTCTTTTTCTTTTCTTTTTTTTGTTTATTTTTTCAAATCAAATTATGACTTCTAACTTCTTAAGTATTGTAATTTTTTCCACTTTCCGTTATTCAAATAAGTACATAAAATAAACAAAAGAATTAATATCAAACAAATAAATAAACAAATAGTTTTAATATTAATAAATTTAAAAAAAAATTATGCACATGAATCAAATGAGCCAAAATTGCTAGTCCTATTTAGAGTTAAAGAGGAGTTTAAAGTAACTATCTACCTTGGTGTGGCGTGGAATAATTTTTTTAGTTTAGATCAAATTTCATCTAACTCAAATCAATTGTAATATCAGTATATTTATAATTACTATTGTTGTATATATTTTCATATAACATGATGTCCGATATTGGTTGGTCATTAGATTTTTGAAACTTTTCTTGTAATATAAATATGTGAAGATTTGGTGAAATTTACCAAACTACTTGGGATTCCTTATTAATATGAAAGAAAATCAAGAAAAACTTCTAATTCAAGTTGTATATATATATATATACATATAATATATAATAGAAAAATAATAGATAGAAAAATAATAGATAAATCAAGAGAGATAGAAGACCAAACTCTGTCAAACTTTGTTCAACTGACTCAATTGACTTACCACTTATTTGGTCTATTGGTCCATCAAATTCAATGAGTTGTCAATTAGATGACTGACCATGCGAGAACTATTCTAAAATTTACATGAAGTGTCGTAGAGGTGGATTTCTTGAGAACCACGCAGATGCATTTTTTGGTATGCCTATCCCACATTAAATTTTGTTTTCAGCATTCATATTATGCTCAATCCTTGTATTTTTTCATTAGAAATTCTCCACACCCACTGTATATATATATATATATATATATATGCAACAACTGTATAATTAGGTCGCACTTCAAAAAGAATAGCCAACCATGACAAAAGTATAATGATACTTGTTATGTAATTAATTTATCTAGGTATCATTTTACTTAATATAATGATATACTAATACCCAAATCCTTATCAAGAAAATGAATCTGAACTAATTTTTTTTAAATAGACAGATAATTTACTTCACGTCATGACATCTAATTTGTGTGTCAATCTCACGTCTTAAATAGCTTCTTAAAATATCAGCATTGTCTTTATCTTGTTTATCATATGATAAGTGTATATTTTTATATCAAATTATTTATACTTTTCTTACTTTATTTTTATTAATATAATAATTTTATTAATATTTTGTATTAGAAAATCTATATATACAAAGAGATAAAAAAAGAGCTAAATTGAAAACAAAGAAGACAACACGTTTCGTGAAAAAGTTGGGAGATGATATTTCATTGAATCAAATAAGCATCACAACTATAAGAAATGGACCATTTTTGTCTAAGTCCATCATTTATAGATCAAAATATATGTAAAAAATCACTTGAACTTTGCAAGTGATTGTTAGGCTTGCATTAAATTCAAAATAAGCATTTTTCTAAACTTGTACAATTTTTGTATTTTAGGCCTAACTTTATGTTCAAAAGCCCTATATACTTGAATCTTACTTTATTTGAAAGTCAAGAAATAGAACTACAACTTTATTGTTGGAAGTTCAGTACAATTCAGCGTTGATTATAGTAAAAAATTCATTCAAGTGTGTATATTGGAAAAAAATCTTTCTATGCTAACATATATTTTTAAATCAAGCATAACTTTCTTTTTAAAGGTTGAAATTAGGTGATTCAAGTTAAAAATAAAGCTAACAGACAAATACATAGTTTTCATATTGATCGCTTTTTCAAAATCAACTGATTTTATAAAAAAAAATGCATGAAAAAAATCAGATCTAAAAATAATATGTGAATTTAGAATATATTTAAAGTAAATTTAGAGTGAATCTAGAGAGGCCAATTTAGGCACTCTTCTACTATAAATAGGGGCTCTTTGATATTATTGGATATACAAAAATCCTTAGAAGGGGAAATAATTTTTTTTTATTATTTTTCTTTAAGCTAAGTTTTCTAATAGTAATGTAAGTTTTCTAGTAATATTAGAAATATATTCTCTAGTTTCTCTTCTATTTTTAGTATTTTCTACTTTTATTATCTCTTTTTATATTTTATTTAGCTAAGGATAAAGGGTAAACCTCTTAATGGAGGAAAATGAATGATAATAAAGGTGCATAATGTTCAGGGGTTTTGTATTATTGTTTTAATTTTGATTAAAGCCCTCTCTATTTTGTGTGTGATTCTTGATTTATGTATCACCAATAACATAACAAATGCTTGGGTTTAGTTAGCTTATTGCACGGTTCTACTCTATTGACTGTTAATGTAAAACATTTATTTGTTGTAGATAAATATGTGTATAAATACTTAATCCCATAAACAAGTATTAGTATTAAGAGATAATTTTCAAACATTAAGATAATATCATGATTACCTTAATGCATGAGCTATTTGATAATATCTTTTCATTGGAACCTTTATTATATATGGATTCCAATAGTAGTATTTAAAAGAGATAAAAAGAATAAATAATTATTCCTCTATCCAAATTTATGGCTTTTGAATTTATATCAAATATTAATAAATAATTTTATCAAATACTTAACAATATTAATAAATAATTTAAAAAAAATTATAATAAAAAATATATCCTATAAATAGATTTATATTCTAAAAATACTCTCAAACATGTATTGAATCATTACTTTACACTTCTAATTGTAGCGCACACAAAATGAATCAACTCAATAAATAAAAATTAAACTAAAAAAAAAAAGAACTCTTTAATGTCTTTGACCAACCATAACTTCCTTCCTTCCTTCCTTCATTCCTTCATTCCTTCATTCCTTCCTCTTTGAGGCCATCACTCACCAACTGGCTCTTTTTTATTCGACCATCCAATCAAAACCAACCAAAATGGTAAAATTAAATAAAAATACTAAAAATAGAAAAATAAAAAATGACTAAAATAGAAAGCAACGTGTGTCTTGTCATTGGTTGAGTGCCTCCACTCCACTCCTTTTTGAGAAACCCACATTCTCTTTTTACTTCGGATTTTCTTTCAAACTCTTTCTCATTCAAATTTAGATTATATATTATAAAATAATATTTCATCTTGTATTTTATTTCATTAATATTAGAAATTAGTTTAGAAAATTTGGATTTTGACCCAATTTTGGTAAAAAATTAAGTGGATTCTATTTAATTATAACTAAAAATAAATTAGTTAAACATAGTCTACGTTGCGTGTAGATGAGTTTAGTATATTTAGTTTCTTAAAATTAATTTTGGTGAATGAGATATTAATGCATAATGTAAGCCACTTAAAATTATTAATTGTTGAATAAAAAAGTAGGAAGGTGAGAAGTCACATTCTATATTGGAAAATATGCTAAAATTTATTTATTTTATTTAGCTCAAGTTGGATACTTGAGTTTGGGTCCCAAAAGGAAACCAATAATTTTTTAAAGAGGGAGACCTACATCCTTGTGGGTATGGACGAAAAGCCTACGTACTATAGTTCATTAGACTTAAGTTTTGTTGCACTACTATATCAAGTTAGGTCGTTGTATCTTGAAAGATAATTGTCAGTTAGCATTAGCACCTTTGCAGGGAAAAATTCATCTTAAAGATAAAAAGTTCATCTCTTGCCTTGACCTTCCCTTTCAGTTGTTATTTGGCCCATATTTATCCAGTTATTGTTTATATTATACCTACCAAATATCTTCCAGCAATTTAAGATAAATTTATATGTGTAATTCAAATGGCTTATGCATCAGTGTAATATAAATTTCCATTATGTGTAATAATTATAAACAAAAAAAATAGTACAAATGAGATTTTATTGAATTTGCTACATGAATGTGGATACAATCTCTATTTATCTTCGGATTCTTCTCTTCAAGACCATTGACTTTGTAGATTTGATAACTTTTTTATGGAACCAACTCTCTGATCTCTACCAAGATTGATTTGATTTTCAATAAGGTTAATTCAAAGGTTTAATAACTTAATCTCGAATTAAATATTATAATTTTAATAGTCTTCATGATGAATGCCTTATTTTTGCCTTGAACACTATAGATTTACACATGTTAACACAAATTTTCTATGTTTACAATCAACAACACCTATTCCTACGTCACCAACTCATGGAGAAAAATTGGAGAAGTTCATCGAGATAGACTTCAAAAGGTGGCAACAACAGATGTTGTTCTACCTGACCACCTTGAACCTAGCAAGGTTCTTGAGAGAGGATGCCTCCACTGTGGGGAGGAGGAACGAGATCCTTAAAAGAGGGTAGTGTTCGATACATGGAGTCACAATAACTTTCTTCGTAGTAACTATGTCCTCAATAGACTGGACAATACACTGTACATTGTGTATAATTCAATAAAGACAGCTAAAGAATTACGGGAATCACTAGAGAAGAAGTACAAGATAGAAGATGCTAGTTTGAAGAAATTCATAGTCGGCACATTCCTAAACTTCAAGATGGTAGATTCCAAAACAGTGATAGATCAAGTCCAATAGCTGCAAATAATCTTGTATGACATACATGCTAAAAATATACAGCTCAGTGAGTCTTTCTAGGTAGCTGCTACCATCAAGAAGTTTCCACCTCTATGGAAGTACTTCAAGAACTACCTGAAGCACAAGTAAAAAAAAAATACGACTTGAGGATTTAATTGGTAGATTATGGATTAAAGAAGATAACCGCAAGTCTGAAATTAAATCCGCCAAGCTATCCATGGAAGCTAAAGTAAACTTGGTGGAACCAAATGCTAGCCATCAGAGCAAGCACCTGGGTAACGATCAGAAACAGGGAAGGCTAAAAAGTTCAAAGGGAACTACTACAACTGTAGTAAACCAAACCACAAAGCTACAGATTATCGTATTCTAAATAAAAAAAATAGAACCAGGTGTATGTAACCGAGGACAAGAATACACCAGTAAATATATTGGGCCTCAATCTCTTGGAAGTTATGTTTAAAGCCAACTTAGTAGATAACCCAAGAGAATGGTTGGATAATACTGGTGTAACATGCCACATCTGTTCCGACAAAGAGTTATTTTCAATATATATTCCAATCAATGGAAGGACTCTGTACATGAGAACTTCGACAACTTTCAATATTATTAGATTAGGAAAGGTGGTGTGCTAAAGATGACCTTGGGAAAGGAGCAAGAAGTGGACTCTCAAGGAAATGATGAATGCTACGTTGATAAATTTAGGTTTACCCCGAAATTTGTGGGGTGAAGCAGTTCTCTCAACTAACCATATTCATAATAAGATACCTCATAAAATTAAGCATAAAGCTCCTTATGAGTTATGAAAAGCTCACAAATCTTCCTATAAATACTTTTAAGTGTGGGGGTGTTTAGCTAAGATAGAAATACCAAAACTAAAACAAATCAAAATAGGTCCTAAGATAATTGATTGCATTTTCATTGGATATGCCAAGAACAGTAGTGCGTATTGATTTCTTGTACACAAATCAGGAATTGTCGATGTACGTGAAGATATGATCGTTGAATCAAGAAATGTTGTATTTTTTGAAGATATCTTTCCTTGCCAAAAAAGAAAAGAATTTGATTCTCATAAAAGAACTTATGAATCTACAAATGGTAATCATAAAAGAGATGAAGAACTAAGACACAGTAAAAGGGCCAAAACGACTAAAACATTTGGTCTGGATTTTCTAACTTACATGTTAGAAAATAAATCGAGGATAATTAGTGAAGCATTGTCCAGTCCAGAAGCTCCATTCTAGAAATAAGCTATCAATAATGAAATAAAATCCATTATGTAAAATCATATTTGGGAATTAGTAGATCTTCCACCAGGGTAGCAAGCCTTTAAGATGCAAATGGATCCTTAAAAGCAAATATAAGGCTAATGGAACTATTTATAAGCATAAGGCTAGATTGGTAGCTAAAGGGTTCAAGCAAAAGGAAAGCCTTGACTTCTTCGATACATATTAATCAATGACAAGGATCATATCTATTAGAGTACTCATTGCACTTGCAGTATTGCATAACCTTGAGGTACATCAAATGGATGTAAAAATGAACTTTTTAAATGGTGAATTAGAATAAGAAATTATATGAAACAACCCAAAAGGTTTGTTCCTCCCAAATAAAAGAAAAAAGTGTGTAGACTCTTAAGTTATTAGATAGACTTAAACAAGCACCAAAACAATGGCACGAGAAATTTGATAAAATAATGACGTTAAATGGATTCAAAATCAACAAATGTGACAAATAACGTTTATATAAAAGACACACTAAATGCTTATGTCATTGTCTGTCTATAAGTAGAAGACATGTTAATTATGGGTAGTAGTAATGATATAATCATGAATACTAAGAATATGTTGACAAAACATTTAACATGAAAGATATGAGTGTAGCAAATGTTATTTTAGGAATTAAGATCACTGAAACATCTTATAGACTTGTCCTATCGTAATCTCAATTTGTTAAGACGGTACTTAGAAAATTTAATGCGTATGACATTTCCCAAATAAAAATACCAGTGGACTTATTTGGCTAAAAAATCATGGTGATCCCTTATCACTATTAGAATATTCTCAAATAATTGTTAGTTTGATATACATCATGAACTACACATGTCCAGATATTACGTGCTCAGTCAATAAACAGAGTAGATTTATGAGTAATCTAAGTAATGACCATTAGAAGACATTGATAAGGGTTCTTAAATATTTAAAATTCACCTTAAATTATAGATTACATTATATGAGATATCCAACTATACTAGAAAAGTAAAGTAATGCAATTAGATATCTAACTCAAAAGACTCTAAGTCTACTAGTGGTTATTTTTTTTCCACTGGAAGAGGAGTTGTGTCGTATAAATAAACTTGCATAGCTCGATCCATATTGGAATTAGAGTTTATAGCTTTAAATAAAGCTAGAGAAAAAGTTGAATAGCTTCATAATTTCTTAGAGGATATTCCTTGTTGGCTTAAACTAGTGCTTGTAATTATAATACATTATGATAGCCAGTCAACTATTACAAGGGCACAAAGTAGTATTTATAATGGTAAGTCTTAACATATACGTTGAAGACATAATATCGTAAGGTAGTTGATCTCAAATGGAGTTATCTCTATCGATTATGTAAAATCGAAGAAAAACCTAGCGGATCCGTTATCCAAAAGTTTAGGTAGAGATCAAGTATACTGTTTATTGAAGGGAATGGATCTAAAACCTATAAGTAAAGAATTTTCATAGTGGTAACCCAACCTTGTCGATTGAAAATCTTAAGATCTTGGTTCAATGGGACAAATAAGTTATGAATACTCAAACGAGCATATGGAAATAATTTCCCTTTCATTCCTATAATAAATAAGTGCTACCTGTTGTATGTAGTGAGGTTAAATTATAAGCTTTTAATGATTCTTTTACAGTAAAGTGGTATGGCAGGATACTCTTAATAGGAGATAACTTGTATAAGTGTGAAGAAAGTTTGTTTCAACGAAACACTTACGCATCTAAGATGTTAATCTTGGGCCAAAACAGACACAACCATGTAACCTAAAAAGTGTTAAAAAAGTAATTATGTAGATATTATTGTCTTGGTCTACAGAAATAGCTGTGCAGTTCAAGATCTCGTGTCACTGACCAACTTAGTAAATACGACAGTATTCTACTAAGAAAAGTTCAAAGCCATAAGCTACCTCACCCGATGCAATAACTTTTTGTTTGAACTCTCTTTAGTGTCTGCATACTCACATGCATTAATTTCATTCATGTGGGGGACTGTTAGAAAATGGTTTAGATAAATTAGATTTTGACCCAATTTTAACCAATAATTAAGTAGGTTCTATTTAATTATAAATATAAATAAAATGGTTAAACATAATCTACCTGTGAGTAGATGAGTTTAGCATATTTAATTTTTCCAAATTAATTTCAGGTGAATGAGAAATTAATACATAAAGTAAGCTACTTAAAAATATTAATTGTAGAAATATGGAAAGGTGGGAAGGTGAGCAGCTACCATCTCATTGAAAAATATGCTGAAGTTTATTCATTTTATTTAGCTCAAGTTGGGTTTGGGCTCTAAAGGGGTACAAATAGTTTTTGGAAGGGGGGAGACTTGCATCTTTATAGGTATGGACCAAAAGTCCACACGTGCGCGCGCATGGCCGGCCCGCCAGCCCTAAGCTCGGCTTGGCTGCGCCTGGGCCTAAGCTTGGGCTTGAACTTGGTTGGCTCACCTGGTATCTTTTTATAAAAAAAAATTAATTTTTTTGTACTAAATTTCTAATTATTTTTCTTTCAACCTAAACGTGACAAGTGGACTAACTTAAATGGTAATGGATGGCGCTGTGTGTTATCAGTTGACGAGGTGAGAAGATACCCAGTTAGTGAAAAAATGTCTATTGGGCAATGGCACCTGCCCAGTCAGCACCGAATGATTGTGGTTATCCAGTAAATGCTAAGCGGTTGTCCAATCATTGTATTTTTCAACAGTTATGCTTGTTGCCCATAACTTTTTGACAATTATAAATAGACCCTCCAAATTCATTCATTTTTATCCTGAAATTTCTATTCTTTCTTTCTTTCTCTCAAGTGTTCAAACGAGAGTTTTTAACATTTCTATAGTTCGTTAGACTTGAGATTTATTGTGCTACTATTTCAAGTAGGGTTATTGTATCATGGAAGACAATTGCTAGTTACCATTAGTACCTGTACAGGGTAAAATTCGTCTTAAAGATAAAGAATTTAACTCTTGCCTCGACCTTCCTTTTCAATTCTTATTATGCCTACATTTATCCAGCCATTTTTGATACTACACCTACTAAATATCTTCCAACAATTAATATACGCCACATATATATTGATGACATCATCAATATACACATGACGTGTGTTGATAAAATAAAATACGAGATAGAATATATTTCTGTAATAGTGAATCTAACGGGCTCTTATTACATGTGAAACTTGGTTCACAAAAGTAGAAAATAATGTATACAAATTAGAACTCTTTTAATAGAAGACAATTATACAAAAAAAAAAGATCATATTAAAACTATTATCTCAATTTTCTTAACAAAAGGACTCTTTTTTCACAAATAAATCCTCCAATCCACAAAAGTTGACTCAGTAACAAAACTTGTGATTATGGTTTGTTACTCGCGCCTAAGTGTGTCGATGTTAGTAAAGACAATATTTGTTCATAAGAGAAAATAAGAAATAATAATATGAATCACATATTCATATATATATATGAGTGGATCGGGTATTACCATATACACAGTGGATTGTCGATCTATGTATCTTGAATCAAGCTCATTTATAAGTCCTGTTTTGACCAAATCACGAACATGTCTATTCATCAAATTAAGCATGAACATGTTTTTTTTGTTGGTAGTGGATAACTACTAAAGCTACCTATTTAATTATATACCTCAAGTCCTTGGAGTCTATGGTAATGCTCCAAAAAATACATAGAGAGAAAGAGGTAGAGAGAAGAATATGGAGAGAGTCAATTTTAGGAGAATACGTTCACTAGCACATTCCTGTTAGATAGAGATTTGACATATATAAGAGACAAGTCCCTATCCAACAAGGAAACTCAATCCTACACAAATTATGGAGTTAACATCCAACTCAAATATGGATGCCAATTGGGTCAAGGGTTCTAAACCCGATCCAATTTCTTGACCTAATTTCCAATATCTCTCACTCATACATATTTGACTCGATCTCCTTGATCTCATCATCGTATAATTTTTTAATATCAGGTCATTCTCTTTATATAGGAAATGAGGTGTCCGACCTAGCGATAAAGGATAGGTGAGGAGAGTTATATTAAGTCATCACCAAACTAACATAACCATATAACTCAATAGCTTGTTGTGTACCCCAAACCAAGTTATTGCACCCAATTGAGCATCTCTAAATTTATCAATAAAATAAGTAGAGCATGCTTGACGCGCTCAAATATGTATCTATGTTCATGATTGGTTAAACACATTTCGACATAGTCGCCCAGGTTATGAACCATAAAATATAAGTGCGTTACCAACTTGGTTCTTCCTTTGCCTCTCATGCCAATCAGCTTGGTTTTGACAGCTTTCCTAAACATGCTCCGATAGACCAAATCACACTTGGTCATTGGATACATGCTAAAGTAGCGTCATCAAACTTACACTTCATGACATGGTCCAAAGTCCAAAAGGGTACCAAGCCATATGGGCTCACATAGTGACAAAGTAGGGATTCATTTAGTTAATTCCCATAGGAGGTCATCTTAAAGCACATGTAGTATGAATACATATTATGATGGAACTCCCACTAAATTTGGGCATGTTATGCTCTGAACATCATATGAAGTTAAGCCCAGTCATTCTCCAAGCGCCTGACCTACGAACTAATAGAAGTCACTCTCTAAGATGCCTTTTAATAATTCACACATTCAGCTACAAATAGGCTTATTATGAAGTTTGAACATACTTCATAATTGATCAAGTCTGATCTCATCATAGCCTCCAAGCTAAGGCAACTCTTAGTTATGCATATTAATCTTCCTTGCTTCTCCAAGGGCAAACGCGATCATTTGCAAACCTCAATTGTGTGACACAATCTTTAAGTCTCATTCTGCTCACTATCATAGTGCTAGGGTGATTACCTATGTGAGAAAGTCAATCAAAGCATGGTGACAACTCACAAATTTAGTACCAAACACATAATGAGAATACAAATACATTTCATTAATTACAACATGTTTTCAGTGGCCACAAAAAATAACTTCTACATAATCCCATGCTACTCACATGCCTTTGGAGCATATCTCCATATAAAGGCTCAGTAAAAGGGATAAGTGATCACATCAATCGTAGAAATATGCCTGACAATAATTAATTATGTGCAATACTTTCTTAAGCGAAGCAATGATTGGTATAAGTATGCTTGGTCCTCAATGTTCGACATTCAAAGCATATACTAAAGTGGTTTTATTATCGCAAAGACAACAACAACCTCACAAAAGTGCACACAATGCGCATTCCTTTCAAGATATCAAATTGTCTCCAATAAATCTCAAATCACTCTATTAAGATATTTAAGTACTACTTGACTGCATCGCGATATTTGCGTCAAGGATCACTTTGATATCCACTTACTATTTTTTTTAGCTAAACACAAAACTTGTCAAGTACACCCACAGTGCACATTAGACTTTCTCCAATGCTATACTAACTAGTATTTCTTTTATTCTTCTATCTTAATGCACTTTTTTTAAACTAAGAACATAATTTTTGACCATGAATTATTAATAGGATTAATGTGATATATATAACATCTCAGTATTACAACACCAAGTATATATCCACTGCTCTATGTCCATTCTAAAGTAAAAGACATCCACTACTAAGTGGCGATATCTCTGTGTCCTTTTTAGCCATTACATTATTGCCCATATACTGTGAGAACTAAATTTTATTTATTTATTTTGACATATATTCAGTATCTTACTCTACCATTGTAAGCCTACCAGAGTGATAGGTCAATGAAAATCGATAGCATCACTATTTGGACCATATACCAAGTTACAAATGGAACTTCTTGATTAGCAATCTTTGCGCTCTTGCCTCGCTTCTTGAATTCATTAGGCGATCCACATAGATCTCCTCGTCCACCCCTCATTCATAATATCAATCTCAATCAATTAGGACAAATGAAAGTGGCAATATCCAATAGCATCTTGTCAAATTGAGGCAATCTCACCACTTATGGAGAACATCTTAAATAATTTACACTCCTCAATTAGGTATAAATTGTCAATCTATGTATTTTGAATCAAGCTCGTCTGCAAGCCCTGTTTTGATCGAATTACAAACATGTTTATTCCGCAAATCAAGCACGAACATGCTTTTTTCATTGTTAGTGGATAACTACTAAAGCTACCTACTCCTTTACATACATCAAGTCCTTAGAATCTATAGTGATACTCCAATGAAGATGTAGAGAGAGAGGTAGAGAAAAGAATATGGAGAGAGTCATTTTTGTGAGAATACATTCACCCGCACGTTCCTGTTTGATGGGGATTTGATATATATAAGAGATATATTTTTTTTTACAAGAAAAAATCCCTCTTTAACTAGAAAACTCAATACCACATAAATTGTGGAGTTGACACCAACTCAAATATAAATACCAATTGGATCAAGGTCCTAAACCCATCTCAAATTCCAACATTTCACAGTCAAGCTCTCATTTTCTAGATATTAACAATTAATCCTATATTTCTTAAAATGCACTGTAAATTGAGGGGAAAAAACTCTTGATTGCGGAAATAATTGGAAAAATGATGGTTGAGGGAGTAGAAAGTTTCTAAATTAACAAAAGCACAGTAACTTAACCAAACGAGGACAAAGAATTACTATCCTTTACAAATCATTAAATGCCAATTTTAATGCAAAATCACACTTGCATTACCAAAAAAAAAAAATACTATAAAGATTCGGCAATCTTACCGGATAAAAAATATTTTTGAATTATTTATTTTTTAAATACAAAATAAATATTATTTCTAAAAATGCAGATTATATTTTCAAAAATATGATGTAAATTTTAAATATAGAATTAAAAATTAAGGGGAAAGATTTTGAAATAGAATTATTTTATTTAAAAATAAAATAAAATAAATAATATATTTTATATCAAAAATACAAGTATTTTGAGAAAATGAAGGCAAACATTGTGCAAATATATGAAAATTTATGTGATCCATTTTTAACAAGTATTAGTATTTTCAACTCCAATAATGCTACATACTTCATAACTTATTTATGCACATAATAAATTTCCTAAAAGACCCCATATCATCATAATGCATCACCCAATACACTCAACATAACTACAGTTATCATTTTTTTAAAAACAAACAATTAAAAAAGAAATTAAAAGAACAAAAATATAAAAGTGAAGACTTGGTTGAGTCCACGTCTTTAACTTTATTAGAAATAATAAAATAAAGTGAACACGTGATTTGGGTCCACATCTTTCACCTTTATATATATATATATATATATATATATATATATATATATATAAATATCTCCATATATCTGGAACGTGTGGACTTCTTTCGCAAATTACAATAAAATTACTCCTAAATCTTTATAGTAAATATTTAGTTTTTCTTAAATTTGCTATAAACAGTAAAAAAGGTCCAAAATTATTCGAAGTGAACCCCTTTCAATTTTTTAAAGGCATATGTTATCATCAATAGTTCTAAAAATTACTAATGCTCGTTTGAGCAAAATCAAGATAAAAAAAAATTCATGTTGTTTTACAGAATCAGTCTTAATTAGTAGCCAACTAATTTGCGTTCTTGTCAAACTAATCATTCAAATATTTAAAATAATACATTAATCTTCAAAGTACATGTATTTTCGCATAAGTAATCAATTAGATATAAAAACTATATATTTATATTATCAAAATCTAGTTAAATTATAACAAAATCTTGCATGCGCATGTTTTATTATCAATTTTTGTTCAACAAATTGGAGGAAATTGTAGAGTTGCTATGATCTTTATTTTCCATTGATTCTCTTTAATTTTCCTGCAGTTAAAAAGTATAAGAAAAAACTTACAATTAAGATCTAAAAGTATTTTCTTCAGTAAAAATTGGTATTTTTAATTAATTTAAAGCTTACTAGTTCCTTATTCTTAAATAGTTAACAGTTTTTAATAAATTTTAAATTTACCAGTTTTTTATCCTTAAATAGTTAAAAATTATTATACCTCCCGTAATCCTAACATGTTCTACATAATCTAACTCATCAACCATTATTAACTTTTTAAGATAAGTTTCTCATGTTAGGGATATGTTACGTATTTATACATTATTTGTTGAATTGATCTAATAATAACATACTTGATTTTGTTTTGTGCATATTAGTATGAATATCAGAAAATCTATACTTATTAATGTGACCATAATCTTAGTATATAAGTTTTATATACAAAAGGATTAAGATTATGCATAAGAAACGAAATTAGTCCATTATAAACTAATTAAAGTTGGTTTTTTAAATAAAAATTATTGTTAATGCGGCCCATTAATATTAAAAATGAGACAGTCTTATCTGAACTATTGATGTAGTGCATTATAATGGAGGAAAATTTATATAATTGGATTATCTAGGACTAGAATAGATTCAATTTGAATTTTCACATATATTCTGTTGTTTTATGAAAATTTAAGTAACGTCAATAGATGATCATATATGGATTAATCTTAATTCTAGATAGTTATAGACTTATATTTAGTTTAGTATGATGATTGATTTTTCTTTTAAAGATTTGTTAGCTAGCATTTATAACACTTGTATTTTGGGATCGCATTGAGATAGATAGTTGAAAATATAACTTATAAATTGGAATAAATATGTTTCTATATATTAATTAATTAAAGAGTTTAATTAATTATCTACATATATGGAAGTTTATAATTATAGGTCCATCGGTCTCCAATCCACCTTCACAAATACTGTAACGAATTTTACACAATTAAATTACACTTAATATTTATTAAAAAATTATTTCCTACACTAGGTGTTAAATATAAATTTAAATAATAATCAGAGTATGTGATATTAAGCAGAATTGTTTGCCCCAAGTATTTAATAAATATAACAATATTTATTTTCATATTTATTATTTTTTATATTATCTAAAATTCCTAACTTTAGATAATAACAACTAGAGATAAAGATAACTTTTTATCAGGGGAGATAACTAGAGTAGAGTTAGAAGACTAAAAAATCAATAATATAAAAGGAGAACATCTCTCTAGTGTTTTTGCCACAAAAGTACATGTTTTTTAGAGCATGCCCATTCTCCTATTTTTTTTGCTGATTTTTTTCTACTTCTCTCTTAACTCAATCTTGTGATTTATATGTTGAAAACATCACAAGAAAAAAATATACATGGATAATAAAGTTTGGTGTTTAGAATGCCTATTTGTTCCCTATTGGTGTGAATGTTTAGATTGGAAGTCCTATGATTTTGAAATATCATAACAAAGGAAGAATCGTCTTCTCACAGTCAAGTTATATTTTTGAACATCCCCTTCTACATGTTTAGCTGTTTAGATTAAAACTACATAGTCATACAATGATATTAATTTTGAAAAAAAAAAAATTGTTGTGCCTAATCCTATGTATTTCCATTGTGTCTGGTTTGACTAGATAAAAACCAACAACTGGTATGAGCGCCCAATTGTAGGAATATGTAGTTTAAATTTTAAGTATGTATGAGTGGTTATTTGCATTGATCTTGACGAATCATTAAATCATATCATGGATGCATGGTGTTTTTTTGACGTTATTATTAAAGTTTTGTAGGATTGTATAGGTGGATGTAATTTATTTTCTATTTAATAAAAAATTATAAACTATAAATTATGGATATACGATATTTGTAATTTTATACAATTCCCCCACCCCAAAATAAAAAAAATCATATGAAGAAGGTGGAGAAGAATAATGAAGATAAAAAAATTCGCATCAGCAGATTTTGGCGCACAGCTTGCTAGGTGTTGTGGCACCTAATAGCTAGGGTCACGACACCTGTTAAAATTGGCAAAATGATTGGCGCTGCGGCGTTGACAGTTCAAACAGCAAGTTTGACACTGCAATGTCTAAAAGTCAAGGCCACAACACCAGTCAAACTTTGCAAGACAGAAAGCTTGGTGCCTCGGCGCCAAAATATTGGGACCGTAGTGCCAAATAGTATTAGCAGGGTAACTCGACAACGTGGCACCATAGGAATTTTTTTTATCTTATTATTTTTCTAGCATTGTTTCTGGGTTGTAATTTTTTTTTTATTTTAGTGAACATGACCAAAAATATTATTTATTTTATTTATTTGTTTATATGTTTGATATTTGTATAAGATGTGAATTACCACTCATAGTCATAATAGATTGTCATGGATACATCTTATCATATTAACTAGTTTAATATTTGTTGATATATAGGATATAATAGAAATTGAAATAATTAATTGAATAATGTGATTTAAGTTTAATACTTAAATTTGATAAAATTCATAATAAAGATCAAATATACACAAGAATTCACATAAAGCTCAAACACACAAGATACAAATCTCACCCATAACCTTAAAATTAATATTATCTCCAATGTTAACAAATTAAAGCACATAGAAGGGGAAAAATAGGAAACTCCCCTTTCAGATAGATGATGCCCTTGGAGTCCATGGGAGATCCACACATATCATCAATGAGATGCCCATCCGTTAGAGTAGTGCCTAATGTGCCAATTCATGACCGCTTTTATATTCTTGAAATAGACAATCTTATTCTATATATATTAACTTATAGACGATTCTTTATCTTATGTATTACATTTAATCTCTGTACATTAGATAAAGTTTTTACACCAAATTTAGCTACGGAGCATGGTTGCGTATATGATGGTGATCATGGAATATGTCTTTAAAACTTTGGTCTTAAGTAAGCTTCAAGTCAAGGGCTTTTTGAGACAGAACATCAAATAGCCCAATAAAACTCCCGCATATGATACATGCTCATAAGACAAGGATGTCACATTCTATTGGCATTAGTGTAGAGACGAAAGTACATATATATGGGTACTTGTTAGAGAAAAAGTACACCAAACATGGCCCACAGAAAATTCTTAGCTGGAGGCTTTGTCTGTCAAAATAAAAATTTTCGTATTGCGATAGTACACGGCTAGTCCTCAAACTTAAGGCATGATGGTAGCCTTTTGTACATCCTGCAGTACTTTGATATATCTTCTGATTACTTGACAATCACAAATGGAATATGTTGGGTGTTGTACTAATGTGCATGAAAATTTGTCAGTGGCCAACATAGAATTCGATATTGTCATTTAACAAGAAAATCTCTTGTGTTTTTATAATTTGTGATTCGAAGACCTTGGCCAAGGTAGGATTAATTTTGATTCATCGAGAGTCATTGAAACTTGAAATGAGATCACATTTAGTGAATCATTTAGGATTTCTACTTATAATTCATGCCCTAGATTCAATTAGAAGATTAGTTGTCAGAAGGACCGTATGTGTATGGGACTCACAATTGAAATAGATTTACTCATTATTTTACTTAATACTAGTTTGCCATGATTACTTGCTACATGTTTTCATGGATAGTGAGGTTTATAATTTTGAGGAGTAATTCCTAGTAAATCAATTAATTAGAATAATTATTATTCATAATTTGAAAATTATTGTAAGCCTACTACTAGTTTAGTTGTGGACCTAAAGGGTAACACATAAATTGAAATGGAACATTTCTAAGAAATTAATCTAAATAGTTGGATTTAATTAATTAATGGAGATTAATTTGGGGCTTAAATTAATTTAATAGATTGAATTAATTATTTAATTAAATAAAGAGATTATTTAATTGAACCAAATACGATTAAGAAGCCCAATTGGAGTGTAGTAATTAACTAATTGGTTCAATTAATTAGAAATGGGTAAAATTGATTAATTGAATTAATTAATGGACTTTGTAAAAGTCCAAGTCTAAAATTAAAGTGACTCTTTATTAATAGGCCCACTTGAATTATTGGAAGAAAAAATAAAAATAAGATAATATGATTTTTTTATTAATTATCTTATGAAGATAATTAAAGATATTAGATATTTATGTTGATTAAATTGGAAAAGTCCAAGACAATCAAGAGGAGAAGAGAGAGGGCCAATTTTGTGGCTTGTAGAAATCCACAAAATCGGCCACATTCATTCAAGGAGACGAGTTCATTGAATTGGTTATTTTTGGAGAGTTTGACTATTCCAAAATAACTAATTTCAACACGTGGAAATATGAAAATGATGAAAATTATGGGATAATTTTTAGCCACATATATTTTCTTGATATAGCCAAAAATTTGAGGGGATGAATCTACCCCAATTTTCAGCCACTTCAAAGAAATAAGAAAATAAAATTATTTTTCTTGCTTAACACTTTTTCTCTCCCAAAAACTTCTTCCAAGATAATCAAAAATCCTTTTTGATTATTTTATGTATTGAATTCTAAATTCCACAAATTGGATTAAAAATTAATACTCACAAAAGCACTCCAAACTAGATTAGTAAAAGAACTAAAATCACTAGCGAGTTTTTAATTTCATGCTCTAGTCTAAACGTGTGGACTATCTTTAGAAGAGAGATATTTGGATCCCTTATGAACCTTTTCGAGAGTGATTGATAGCAATTGATTGCTACACACCCTACAAAAATTAGAGTGCATCAAAGGTAAAAATCTAAGACTTTATTTACTCTTTTGTAAAATTATCAAAAACATGCGATCGTTAGAATCATTTCGAACATGAGGTGATGCAATAATTGTTGTTACATGTGTTTATTTTTAAATTAATTATTAAATTCTGTTGCACATATCCTATAGTTATAGCGAACCTAACACCATCTACACAAGAAAATGAGGCATGAAAGCATATCGGCTAAAGCAACAAAAGTGAGAAAACCAACTTAGACAAAGCAACGCAATAGCTAAACAAGCCTAAATCTAGAAAGGAAACATACTTAAAAAACTAACTAAGAAATTATTCAAAAGCAAAGGAAAAAGGGCTTAGGTTGCCTCCCAAGAAGCGTTTGGTTTATAGTCGTCAACCCGATTATCTTCTTTACTCATCCCAAATTTAAAAATAAGTGTTTATCATGCTATACCTTTGTGTGCTCTAAGAGTGTTGGTGAACCTTTTGGATAGGTAAGGCGAGGATGATCCGGAGTAGCATCAAGGGCCTTTTGGACATCAACAAGTGTATCCCCTATTACCACGAATGGTTTTCCAATCATGATAAAGATATACCTATATTTTTCCATATTAAAGATGAAAAAATCTATAGAGAACAAGAATTGGTCACCATTCTCAAGCATATCTTAAGTCACCCTAGTAGGCCTTGCTTTATCTAGTACATGCTTCCTAAAATTAAACAATGAAATTGAATTAGTGCTTGCATCTAGATCACATAATACTATTTCACAAGTAGAGTCCCCAATTGAATAAGGTATAATGAAACTCCCTGAATATGTAAGCACTTGAGGTAGCTTCTCTTGCAAAATGGCATTACTCTTTTCAGTAGTTTCGCACTCTTCTAATTGTTGTTGTTGTGAGAAAATGTCCTCTTTATCCACCATGGAGTTTGACATAACCTTGCTCTTCTCTAAGAGTTGAGAGCAAAAAGTTTTTTATGATCGATTTTGGGAAGGTCTTGATTGAATTACAACTAGGCCTTCTTCCTCTTTTACAATAGGCATTTGTGTTGTTTTCTCTTATCCAAATCATCAACTCTCAAGGAGGATTTTAACTCTTCATCACTTGTCAAAATATTAACAATAATACACTCTTCCCCTACTTTATTTACCTCAAATGTGTAAGGTTAGTTTTCTCGTTGCTCATCAACTAGTGCACTAGTCAGCTCACTAAGTTGGGCTTCTAATCTCTAAAGGATGTTGATGTAGTTTGGAGTCTAGCCTCTGTATTCATCATGAATTGAGTCAGTAATTCTTTTAGATTTGACTCATTCCTTTCAAGTGCATAAGTGGGTTCACACCATGTTATATTATGTTCATTTCCCCAAGAAATGTTTGGGTGAACTTGCCATCCTTGATTGTACATGTTGGAGAAAAGAGTGTCATGTTGCTTATTGTAATCCTATATATATTGAGCATGATCGACCTGTGGTGCTGCCTATGGATTGCTCATTTGGTATTTTGTTCTTGTATGGAAGCCACCATATGACTCTTGTATTTCAAAAGATATTGATTTGGGCTGTTAATGCTTTAAGGGGATCTACTTCATGACTTCCAAAAGTCCCCATTGGCATAGCACACTCTGTTGGCTAATAATGTTGCCATCACATCTAACGAATTACCTCCAAAAGAAACAAAGAAAACAACTAAAGTAAACTATAACAAAATAACAAAAATAAAAAAGGAAATAAAAATAAAGCAAGCAAAATGGTAAAATTACAGCTAGGTAATCAACAGTGCCAAAAATTTGGTGACCCCAAAATAAGTGGTACAAACCGCAAGTGCATTGTCAACAAGTAATAAAGAGTGAGTAGAGTATCGTATCCCTAGAAAGAGTGTGTGTGAGTATCAAATATAGATTACCTATCCTATATTTGACTGGATGATTATAGTGGTTAATGAATTAAAATGTGATAATTACTAAGTTGACAAAATTAATTAAAACCCAAGGAGACTAGGGGATTGAATTCAATACTAATGAGAGATTAGACATTGGATTGTCGTTCTATTGCATTATGTCACACAGCAAGAAGTCCAATTTTATATAATACTCTTTTCCAAGATGTACTACTAGAAAGCAATCGGCATATTCCTATACAAACGTGTGCTAACTCTATATTCCTATAGTGACCTTGCCCACAACATACACTGCATGAGCACTTATTGTGATACTACCTCCCGATCTCAATCACAATAACAAGGTTCATCTCAAAATCGGCTAAATTTCAAGAAGCATTAAAAACTCAGTGTATGCTCATCATAAATCAACAATCATCCACATCACATACAAGGAAACAATTCTCAACTTCATAGAAATAGCTTTCCAATCCTTTAAAAAAGTGATTTAGTTCATATTAAAATTAAGCAAGCACTAAGTATTTCCCAACATCGTGATTCTTTCAAATTTCTCAAACTAAACAATATGAAAAAAGAAATTAAAGTGGAAGATTGCAATCACTAAGTGATTCTTCACTTCTTCTTCAAAATCTTCAATACTCAATGAAGCTCCTCCTCTTATTGTCTTCAAATCCCAAGCTCCTTGGTGAATGAGTAATGGGTGAGTGTGTTTTAGGTGTGGTGTGTGAAGAAATATGGAGAAATGTGTGCTTCCAGTGGAGAGGAAGAGTGTGTGAAAATTTAGGTGTAGAGTGTGTGGAGGTGATGAATTGTGTTTTGTATGATGTGTGAATTGAATATATATATGAATTTTATGTGTGTGTATAGTGTATCTATCAGTAGCATCACATAGGTAATGATATATAGGTGTATCTAATGTGTATATCTCATAAAAGATGCCAAAGTTCATAACCTCGGTTCATTTTCATGATAATTTATGTGATGATCTTAGATTATATGATTGTTAATCATATTTATTTTTAATTCTAACACAAACCCCCCGCTAACCTATCCCGAAGACTTCATCTAGCAATCTTGCTACATTTTGCATACACACCCATACAATAAAACTATTTAGCTGATGATTGTAGAGTGATTTTTATATAAAGAAATTGCTCATGACTTTGAATATTATCAAATTGCAATTCTGAATCACAGAAACATGATAGCTTATTGGACACATTTCCTATAACAATATGAATCGAAATTCTTTGAGGAACCATTTTTTATCAAGGCAGACTTTTAGCTCCACAACTTTTGAGTCAGACCATTCCTAATTCCTTGCAAATTCCAGAACATTAAATTCATGTTAAAGACAATGAATTCAAGTTTGAAGATGATCTGGTCATTTGTATCGTTTGAATTGAACTTTAAGGCAGTGATATGTTTGTTGTTTTTCTAGTATTATCACCTAAAAATTTATTTGCATTATTAATTTCCCTTATAGATGTCAAGCTTTTTGAATTTCATCTATAGGACAATATAATCATGATCAGAACTATCCCTCTACCATAGTAGCAACATTTTCAACAACCTCATCGTCCTCACCTTTGTAAATCACCATCGCATGTTCCTCAATAGTTGAATCAGAAAATTTAAACATCATATCCACCATATGGTATCACACACATTGATGTTTGAGCATGAAATAGCATCATTATGCTCAATAGGCTCTTCTTTCTTCATCATAGAGTCGAATTACTATCATTTGAAAGATTTTGAACCCTTGCTTCAGTAATTCCATTAGGGTTTTCATTGCCATTAAGAGAACTATCCTCATTTCCATTCAATTCTATTAATTTTTTTAATTCTTTAATTTTCTCATAAACCAACAATTCTTCCACAATTGGATCAACAACAAAAGCATTAACAATACCATTGGTAGATCCAGGACAGATTGCTCATG
Source organism: Paulownia fortunei (assembly GCA_019321725.1). NCBI lineage: Eukaryota > Viridiplantae > Streptophyta > Magnoliopsida > Lamiales > Paulowniaceae > Paulownia > Paulownia fortunei. The sequence continues at coordinate 9,120,602 of CM033115.1, read as the reverse complement.
AAGAGAGTAGCTCATTGACAAATGGTTAATCATCGCTTCATAGATTTTGTAGCAGACTAGTGAGATTTGTTCGCAAGATTTTTTCCTAGTGTGTACATTGTACGTATATTAGTTGCACCCCCAAATGAGGTGAAAGTGGAGAATTATTGGTAGAGTTACCCCATAAGATGGATACCAAAACTTACCTAACTTACCTAGACCAAGAAAAATAAGAAAAAGAAATGAAAGGTCAATGGCACCTTTCAGTGGCATTGACAAAAGAAAGAAACAAAAAAAAGGCCCAAAATATGTCTTTAAATAGGCAGGCATTCGAAGGGAGCCAAGCAAGAAGTAGAGAGCTTCTTCGCAGGAAGTAGAGCGAAGAGAGCAAAACCAAAAGGAGATAATTTGGTTGAGAGGCTTCTTCGACTTCTTTGAGTGGAAGAGTTTTTTCTCCAAGTGAGGGAGAGTAATTTTTAGTGCGTTCTTGTTTAAAAAAAATCATTCTAGGATAGAATTATTGAGTCAAAAACTACTAGCATAGGATTTGATTGGGAATGGGCATCCAAGGTATGAATAGCATTAGAGGAATAATATTTGGGATCTTATAAGTGAATTAGTTTTTAATCAAATGGATTTGAATTAAAGAATTTGGAGATTCATTCATGTTGGGATGACAATTTGAATCGTTTCAATCCCTATATCAGTCAAAGTGCAAATTACAATAAAGGTTTCTGAAACCTATTGCTTCAAGTATCAGTAAACGTACAACTGAGTAATTGCATAAGGGTTCTGGGATTAGTTTTGTTATATGTGATATAATGTATATTTATATTTTTGAAAAATTTTAAATTCTAATGCGTATATGTTTCTTGGGATTGCACAAACCCAATATGGTCAACCAAGCATTCGTTGACTGAAACATTCCTACATCATTCCCAATGAGTAGAATGTTATTAATGTATAAAACCAAAAATGTTACCGCACTCCCACTAACCTTCTTGTACATACATGGCTAACTCATATTCTTTAGGAAACCAAATGATTTGATTGCCTTGTCTAATTGGATATTCCAACTTCGTGATTCTTGTATGAGTTTATAAATAGATTTTTGGAGTTTGCAAATCTTTTGCTAGTGACCCTTTGGAATAAGCCCTCTGGTTGTTTCATATAGATCTCTTCCTTAATGTCTCCATTAAGAAAAGTTGTCTTCATATCTATTCGCCATATCTCGTAATCATAATATGCTGATATGACCTACAGTATGTGAATGGACTTAAGCATTACAATTGGTGAGATGGTTTTCTCATAGTCAATCCCTTACTTCTGAGTATAGCCCTTCACAAATAGTCAAGCCTTATAGGTTACAACCTCCCCATCTACTCCAATTTTTTGTTTGCAAATCCATTTGCAACCAATGGGAACAATTCCCTCTGGTGGGTCTACTAAGGTCCAAACCTTGTTAGAGTACATGAAGTCCATTTTGGACTACATGGCTTCTTGCTATTTTTTCAAATTGATGTTATACATTGCATCATCATAGCTCCTTAGATTGATATCCAAAAGAACATCCTCTTTGTTGTTATCTAACAAAAAGGCCATACCTTTCAGGCTACCTCAAGATCCTTCTAGATCTCCTTAGAGGTTGTGTACTTGAAGTGTTAAAAGTTAAGGGTTCAGTCACTACTGCCTCTTGTGGAAGTGTTTGTGGCTCTTAAATTTATTCAAGCTCCATGACCTTATCATTTTTATCCATTGAAATTTCTTCTATAAGAAGGTGGCATTCCTCATAATAAATGCATTTTGTTCCAATGGGTCATAGAAGTAGCATTTGATGGATTTCTTTGGGTACCCCACAAACTTACATAAGATAGATCTCATATTCAACTTATCTCCCACTTGCTGCTTCACATAAACAGGGCACTCCATACCCTAAAGTATTTGTAAGAGGGGCTTTTGCCATACCACTTCATATAGTATTTAAGGTACTGACTTTAATGGTACTCTGTTGAGCAAGAATGTCATTGTTTCTAGGGCATTGCCCTGAATGAAGAAAGAAGCTTAATGTATGTCATCATAGATCAAACCATATCAAGAAAGGTTCGGTTCCTTCGCTCGGCTACCCCTTAAATTGAGGCATGCTAGGTGGAGTCCACTAGGAGATTCTCTTGTAGATAATCAATGAACTCACTGCTCAAGCATTCTCCTTCTTGATCAGATCAAAGAATCTTGATACTACATCTAGTTTGCTTCTCTACCTCATGTTTGAATTCTTTGAACTTTTCAAAGGCCTCAGACTTGTATCTCATGAGATACACATACACATACTTATAATAGTCATTGGTAAAGGTGTTGAAGTAGGAATAGTTACTTCATGCATTAACACTTAGAGGTCCATATACATTTGAGTGGATTAAATCCAATGTGTTAGTGGCTCATTCCACTTATCCAATAAATGGTGATTTGGCCATCTTTCCCTTGAAACAAGATTCGCAATGGGCATTTTTTCTTTGTCCATAAGGTTAAGAAGTTGTGCCATCTTGTGAACTCTTTTATCAGAGATATGATCTAATCTAGCACGCCACATCTATGTCGAGGTTTGATTATTAATTTTCTTTTATTACTTTGTTGAATATTTAAGATGAAATTTTGCGGTTGAATAGTATATAAATCATTTGTAAACATTCATACATATAATAAAGAAGAATCAAGGTATATGGAACAACTTCCATCTTTTATTAGAAAAGTAAAACCTTCTCCATCCAAAATAGAAATAGAAATAATATTTTTTTTATTAACTGAGGAACATAAACACAATTATTTAAAACTATTCTATTTCCATAACCTAATACTAAGTAGACAGTCCCTATGGCTAATGCAACAACTTTTGCTCCATTCTAAGCTAAAGGATTGTCTCTCCTTCACTCAGCTCCTTCTTGTCATCACCTGCAAATTATTGCACAGATGAGGTCCACAATCGATATCTAATACCCAAGAAGTATCATTAACCTGAAGGTTAACTTCAACAAAGAACATACCAGAACCTTTCTAGTGTGATGCAAGATACTCATTGCAGTTCATTCTCTAATGCCCTGGCTTGCCGCAATAATGGCATTTATCATTGTCTTTTTGAACTTTTTTAACTCCACCATCTGCCTTTAACTTTTTGTTCTTCTTCGAGGAACAATTTTCATTCCCTTTCTTAGACTTGGCAGTCTTTAAATTGGACGAAGATCCAATAATCATGACAGGACTGTCCTTTTTCATAGTAGACTCGGCCATCTTCAATATGTTAACAAGCTCAGAGAGACTAGTCTCCCCCTTGTGCATGTTGAAATTAACCACGAAAGAGTCAAATGAAATAGGCAAAGACTACAGAACCAAATCCAATTGGAGTTCATTGTCTATAATGACTCCTAATGATTTAAGCTTTTCAATGAGGCCTATAATCTTCAATCCATATTCATGAATCAAATAGCCCTTAGCCATACGGCATCTAAAAAGCTCTTTTCAGACAGAGTGCCTTATTGCCTCGTGCACTCACCATATAACTCTTGTAGGTAAAGCAGGATAACGGCAACATGTGCCATACCCTCATGCTATCTCTAAAGTTCATTCGACATAGATGCTGACATGCAGCACCTAGCTTGCACATCATCGTTAAGTTGTTTATGATGTTCTGCAAGCTCCTCTTCTATGGCATCCCTTGGAGGTTCCAATGGTGGCACAACATCAAGGATATAAGCCCTATTTTTGAATTACAAAAGAATCTGAAGGTTCCTCAACCAATCAACAAAATTGGGACCATTAAGTTTATTGGTGTCCAAGATGGATCTAAGTAGATTTTTAGCCATTATTTCCACAAAATAATACGAAGTAGAAAATAAGAATTCATTTAATTTAAACATACATTTACAACAAGGTCTTTTATTATAAATATCTCTCACTATTTTATTCGAATTCCATCACCCTCAAGATGAAAATTCAGAAAATCCAATTTTCTAGTAGGCTTAAAGTCTAATTGACTTTGTCATACACCCCAATAATGTGAGCTCATAAGACAAAGGCAAAAGGATGTCAACATATTGCCAATTGCATCACTATGAAACCTTTAAGATATTTTACTTCATCTTTCCTATATGCCCCAATAATATAAGCCCATGTGGTAATCAATGTCAAATGTGACCTAACAAAATATCCATAAAAATAAAACCCCTAAATATCCCATGACTCATGGCCAATATTTCAACGCCCCACTCCATGGGCATTATTATGCTAAGTAGTGATCATAGCTTTTCTTACTTAGCACATCCCATGACTCATGGCCAATCCACTAAGCTCAGCACCTTATCAGATTTCACTATTTTTTTATGGAAAGTATGAAAAAATTAGGCTCGCCCAATATTACCTATTTATGTTTGATATAAACCTATAATGTTTAACACCCAAGGTTTTAGACTTGAATTTTTAACTCAGGTGAAGAAAACGCATTGGTCTGTTTCATATGCAAGGTCTTATCTTATGATTATCTTGTTTAATATTTTCTATCCGAATAATCGTAAGATAGGGAATCATAAGGAAAAATATTAAGCATTCATAGCATACATCTCATACATACTACCTAAGGATGATCATGGGCCTTTTATTCCTTTGCGATCCACTCAGGCCAAAGTGGATTAATGGTTAATTTAGGGTGATAATTAAAATGATAATAATCCCATCTGTTATATATATGCATCCATGCATATATAGGCCTTCTTTTCTTGTTTCTCCATCTTGCTCATCCTTTTCGTATTGTTCACCGAAAATACAAAAAGAAAATTTCACCAACAACTACACTTATTACAATTACTAACCTATAAGAAACCTTGGATTAAGTCCAAGTGGATGTACAAAAAAGAAAGATAGAAAATGTATCGAGAAAAATAAAGAAAGAGACTCGCAGGCTGTAACACCCCTATTACTATACAACTATATATAAAATATAATTTGACATGATAGAACCTGTGTACATGCATGATTTTTTTTTTTGTAACACTTTAAGAAAAGATAAATCACTTCTTGCATGCACAACCCTATTTAAAATACTTTCTCACACATGTCATGTATATAGCAGGATCAGTATTTATATAAAAGCACAACACCCACAATGACCCAATATTTACATACTTATTTACAGTAAAGTTTTGAAAGCGAAATATAGTATCAATCTAAAAATATAATACAACAGACTCAAAATATAACAAGCCAACAAAATAGCCCAATAGGTCGTCATCCATGTACACACAGTCTCAGACACCTGCAGGAGCTCCAACCGCCGCCCAACCAGTAAAAATGCTTCAAGTATCGTCGTACTCACCTACAATGCATAAACTATATGAGCTAATACTCAACAAGTAAAAATTATGCATGTCAAAGAATAATCCACAATATCAAATCATGCATCTCAAAATGTTATGCCCATAATGCAATTTTATGCATCAAAATATTTCTCTCAAAATAATTTCTTTTTTGGGCCCCTAACCAACACTACTATCCCATACACCGAAAAAGAGCTCTGTACACCGCCATAGTCCAATGGCCAATAATCAGATAAACATGTAAATCCATGCATACTCATACGTATGTAAATCCATGTACACGAACCTGCAAATCCATGCATGCTTTGGTACACTTATAGTGGTCAACAAAATATTTTCTTTTCTCATAATTATGCTGTGCAATACAAGATTTATCACAATGCTTGTATATGATGCATGCACGTGCCAATGCCCATGTATGTATTCTCAATGGACATAAGTAATAGTAATGTATGTCCTCTGCTTCGCACATATGATCTATGGTATTACATATAAATCACAAATTTACTATGTCTACATATTATAGTTGTAAATGAATCTTTACTTACCTTTCACTTGGTTAGTGGCTTAGTCTAGAGTTGTTTATTGTTTCCCTCCAATCTTAGATGTAAAATAGCCTATAATATTACCAACATCAAGCACCATTCCCAATTTGTCAAGTTGAAAGCATAAAATATCATAGTAAGACCTTAAACACCAAGTTATCTAGATTTTACAAACTAGAACCCAATCTAGTCCCTCCAATACCTTAATTTCTCATCTTAGATACATGTAAACATCATATAATTGAAGTATTATAACTCTAATATCATGTACCTAATTGTTAACACTCAATAGCAACATGTCTAGGTTGAAATATGCTAAGTTGTCAAATGGGACAAATTCACATTTTCATATTTACTTCCTATCCAATTTAGTTGTATGATAATTTTAACATCCCTAAACATATCCAATCACTCCCAAATTTTTACCACACTTAGATAACATTTATATAAATGTAAACATATCATAGAATTGATAAAAACTCATGGATATAGCTTCTCAAGTTTAGCTCTCTTCACAATATATTGAAACAGATTGTTTTCCTACCTTGACAGTTTTGCACACTTCATGACATTAATGGTTTTGGCACATTTACGTATATTCAATCTCTCCCAACTTTTTACCACACTTATATAACATATACACAGAGACCACCAGGTCTCTTTCACAGTATACCAAAACAGATTTTGCTACTTTGGCAGTTTGAGTGTTTCTCCAATATCATTCTCTATTTTAATTTTTAACCGATCAAAATTTATTCCAATACTCTTAACTCATATATAAACATGTATATGATGATAATTACAGGTTTTATTCAACATACCATACACTTTTGAAGCCTAAAATACAAGAATATAGCAAGGTGACAGTTTCTAGCACAAGTATTTTCTATCAAATATTTCCAACCACAAACCCTTTCTTTATGCATCAAAGCCTATCTAATAACATCCTAACACATTTATAAATAATATTCAAAGCTTAATAATCCAATAAACCTCAAAATAAATTTGAAATTCATGCCAAACTCGTAGGTTAAGCTCACCTTGCACAGTTTTCTACTTGAACTTGGTTATTTCCTCTTCTCTTTGCTTATTTTGCCTCTTTTTTCGGTTGAAATCACTTAGGACCTATTTAGAGATATTTTTCCATGCATTTAGAAACTGAAATGTTTTAGAAGAAGGTTCAAGTCGTGGCTGTTAGCTTAAGAGTAAAGAATAGGTTGAGGTGCTAGTTTGATAAGTCTAAGCATGAGGTGGCATAAGCTTGAGGTGGCATGTAATGGTATAATATGATTTTCTCCCTTATATTGCAGCTCTAATCTTGTGTGTCTCACATATTATTATTTGGTTGCAACCTATTTTCATCACCATTCATTCCCGTAGCTAATTCCTATGTCTGTTCATTAGGTTCTTTACCCGAAAAATCATCGATTCTTGCCCGATTGATAAGTTTGTGCACCGAAAGTGTTACAAGTCTATGAACCTAGTTATATAACATTTAAATTATAGTATTGTATGTCTAGTTGTCCCAAGTGTATGATTTAAATATACATATAATATTAAAATTTATGATCGAACCGACTCCTTTTCTATAAACTTTTTGGTGACACCTTTCGAACTTCTAAGGTTACCACGTGTAACCTAGCACTGTTCACTATATTGATACCTAAATTTCTTCTTATCTCAATACAAAATCAACCACTTAGGTTAGGGGATTCGATAATCAATACCGTGCGAGAGCTTTAAAATTAAGTTTAATGGTTAACAATAACATATAACATAAAATGAATTATATGATGTCATACTAATACAAATAGCACATAATTAACATGTAATGCATGAATCATATGTGGTCATGTGAGTAGTAAAAGGCTTAGGTATCACATCCTCCCCTCCTTATAAAAATTTCATCCCCAAAATTTCACTTACCGAAAAAGTTTAAGATACTTAGTTCTCATTTTGTCCTCCCTTTCCCAAGTAGCCTCTTCTACTAATTGGTTTCTCCATAACACTTTAACCAATGGAATTTATTTATTTCTTAACTGCTTCACTTCTCGTATCAAAATATGTATAGGTTTTTCTTCGTAGCTCAAATCTGCCTTTAATTCCACTAGTTCATTCTTTAGAATGTGAGAAGGATTAGCAATATATTTTCTCAGCATAGACACATGAAATACATTATGTATTTGGGACATAGATGTTGGTAGATCCAGTTTGTAAGAAACATCACCAATTCTTTCAATCACCGGGAATGGACCAATGTATCTAGGACTCAATTTTCCTTTCTTCCCAAATCGCATGATGCCCTTCATTGGTGCTACTTTCAAAAAAACCTGATCTCCTATCGCAAACTCCAACGCCCTTCTTCATTGATCTGCATAACTTTTCTGTCGATTTTGGACAGTTTGCATTCTTTGTCGAATCTGTAACATGGCTTCTATCATCTCTCGAATCACATCTGAGCCTAAAAGTTTCTTCTCACCAACTTCATCCCAATGTATCAGAGACCTACACTTTTTGTCATACAATGCTTCATAGGGAGTCATTCCAATACTAGTTTGATAGTTGTTGTTGTATGCAAACTCCACTAAAGGTAGAAATTTACTCCATTGATCTTGGAAGTCTAATACATAGGCTCTGAGCATATCCTCTAATATTTGTATTGTTCGTTCAGATTGCCCATCCATCTGAGGATGATATGCTGTACTAAATGATAATTGTGTTCTCAAAGCTTTGTGTAAACTTCTCCAAAAAGTAGACAAAAATCTTGAATCTCTATCAGAAACTATAGACAATGGCACTCCATGAAGTCTAACAATATCCTAAATGTATAATTGGGCATAGCGATCCATGGAATAGGTAGAACATATGGGAAGGAAATGAGCAGACTTGGTCAATCTGTCAACGATAACCCAAATAGCATCATAATCCTTAGTAGTCTTTGGTAAATCAGTTATGAAATCCATGGTGATCCTTTCCCATTTCCATTCTGGAATAAGTAGAGGTTGTAAAGTCCTTACGGGTCTTTGATGTTTGGCCTTTATCTGCTGACATGTTAGACATTGCTCCATATGTTGGGCGATGTCCTTTTTCATACCCGCCCACCAATAATGCATTTTCATGTCTCTATACATCTTGGTAGCCCCTGGAATGTACTGAATAAGGGGTTGAATGTGCCTCTTTTAAAATATCTTCCCGAATGTTATCAATATTTGGCACACAAAACCACCCTCTAAATTGTAAAATATCATTTTGAGTCATCTTAAATTCAGGAGACTTCCCTACAACAATATATTTTCTCATATTGATGAGATATTCATCATCTCGCTGTCCCTGTTTGATCCTATCAATTAGCGTAGGCTAAAGCATCAAGGCTGCCAATTTTGCCTCTATTACACCTATCTGTAAAATCTTTATATTCATTTTCTGCAACTCATTCAGTTTCAATTTCTGAATTAAAGTCATAGCTATTATACTTTGTGTGGATTTTTGGCTCAATATATCAGCTACAATATTGGCTTTACCGGGGTGGTAATTGATCACACAATTATAATCTTTTACCAGTTCCAGCCATCTTCGCTGCCGCATATTCAACTCTTTCTGTGTGAAGAAGTATTTGAGGCTCTTGTGATTAGTATAAATCTCACATCGTTCACCATATAAATAGTGCCTTCATATTTTAAGCGCAAATACTACAGAATCAAGTTCCAAGTCGTGCGTGGGGTAATTCTTTTCGTACTCTTTAAGTTGCCCGAACGCATACGCAATTACTTTGACATTCTACATCAGTACACATCCTAATCCATTCTTCATCGTGCCACTGTAAATTATGAATCCTCCAGTACCTAATGGAATTGAGAGAATAGGTGCTGAAGTCAACCTCTTTTTCAGCTCATGGAAACTTTGCTCACACATATCTGTCCATCTAAACGTCACCCATTTTCTGGTTAATTGTGTCAATGGCATAGCAATCTTAGGGAACCCCTCTACAAATCTTCTGTAATATCCAGCTAAACCCATAAAACTGCGCACCTCCAAAGGATTAGTAGGCTGCATCCAGTTGTTGATAGCTTCAACTTTACTTAGATCTACTGATATTTCTGCTCCTGATATAACATATCCCAGGAATACCACACGATCTAACCAAAACTCGCATTTTTTGAATTTGGCGTATAACTGCTTCGCTTTCAGGACCTCTAGTACTTGTGTTAAATGTGTGGCATGCTCTTCTTTAGTTCTGGAGTAAACTAGAATGTCATCGATGAACATAATAACAAATTTATCTAGAAACTCCTTAAACACTCTATTCATCAGATCCATGAATGCTGCTGGAGCGTTAGTCAATCCGAACGGCATCACCAAAAATTCATAGTGCCCATATCTTGTACTAAATGTCATCTTGGGGATATCCTCTTCCTTTATTTTCAGTTGATGGTACCCAGAGCGTAAGTCAATCTTTGAAAATATTGTGGCACCCTGAAGGTGGTCAAATAAATCATCAATTCTGGAAAATGGATATTTATTCTTAATCGTAACCCTATTCAACTCTTGATAATTGATGCACAGTCTCATGGTGTCATCCTTCTTACGTACAAATAGAATCGGTGCACTCCTAGGTGAAAAGCTCGGTCTGATGAATCCCTTGTCCAACAAGTCCTGCAATTGTACTTTTAATTCTTTCAACTCCAAGGGAGCTATTCTGTAGGGAGTTTTAGAAACTGGAGACGTTCCTGGTTATATGTCAATAACAAACTCTATTTCACGATCTGGTGGCAGTTCCAGGAGATCATCTGGAAATACTTCAGTATATTTCCGCACTACTGGTATTTCACTCAGAGTTGGTGGGTGTTGTTCCTCAATATTTGTGACACTCACCAAGTACCCTTAGCAAACATCATCGAGTAATCGTTGTGCCTTCACTGCTGAAATTATAGAAAATCTTAAATTCTTCACAATATTGGCAAATATGAAAGACTTTTTCCCAGAAAGTTGAAATGCCACTGTCTTTTCCTTACAGTCGATAGTAGTCCCATACTTTGACAACCAATCCAGGCCCAAAATAATATCATAATCATTCATATTCAGTATAATCAAATCAACATGTAATTCTCTACCTTCAACAAGTATAGCACAAGCTCTCAAAATTTGATCGGTTTGTCTAGCATCTCCAGAGGGGACTGTTATACTATAACTACTTTTTGCTACATTTGGTGTTCTACCCAACCTCTTCACGTACTCAGTGGATGCAAATGAATGCGTGTTTCCAAAATCAAATAACACAAGTGTTGGAACACTAAAAATATAAAGTTTACCTATCACCACCGATGGATTTGCCTCTGCATCCACCCTGATCATGGTGAACACCTTGGCTGGTACATTCCTTTGGTCGGTCTGAATTTGTTTACCTAGGCAAAATTTAGCAATATGTCTCGATATTCCGTATCAAAAACACGCTTTGGTATCTATATAGCAGCCTCCAGTACGTCGATTACCATATTTCTGACACATAGCTTCTGGTATCGGTGCTTTTTCTTGTTCGACCCATGGCCTCTTACTTTGACCTTCTTATTGTTGGCCTCGTTCTTCTTGAAATTTAAATCCCAGCTTCTGTATTTAGATCGGCTTCTGCATTTGGACCGGCCTCTTTTGCCCCATAGTCTATCTCTATCCTTGCTGTCTAAATTGCTGTCGAGCCTCTTGTGCACAAACGATTCTCAATTCAGCCTATTCTGCCACTAGTGCCCTCTCAGCCATCTGTGAAAATATCACCCCTTAAGTACCCACCATATTCACATCCTAGTATAACTCTAGCCTCAAACCCTCTAGAAATCTCTCTACTTTCAGTGCTTTAGTGCTAACCATGTGCGTAGCAAATCTGGACAGTTGTTCAAATTTATGAATATATTCCCCAACAGTCATCGCTCCTTATCGCAGTTATATAAACTCATTCATCTTCATTATGCAAACTGGGGTCGTGATATATTTGTTTCGGAATAACTCCTTGAATCTATCCCAGCTCATGGTAGTAATGTCCTCTATGCTGCTAATCATATCCCACCAATGGTCTGCACTACCGCGAAGCATGAAAGTGGCACACATTACCCTCTCCTCTACTGGCAGCCTGTTGTATTGGAACATGTTTTCCAGGGTCCTCAACCAGTCCTCTACAGTGGTAGGATTAATAGCATCCTCAAATGTTAGGAGATCCAACCTCCTAAATCGTTCTCCCACCATATATATATACATAGTCCACTCGCTGTTGGTTTACCTCCACCCGCGGTTGCTTACCATTATCCCCCTGCTGTATTAATTGTTGAATCTGTTTGGACTGTCGTTCAATCAACTCTGTTAACCAGTTAATCATGGTATCTCAATCATTAATCGGAGTGGGCGTCTCATTCCTCTGCGCTCTGGTACCACCACTGCTCTGACCACGGGTTCTCACCATTTGCAGCGTTGTTTTACACAAGTTTGACAACATATGGCCAATATAATTCATGAAATATGTAATGCAATATATGATAATGTAAAATTTATTGGTGTGGCTGCGCTCCGCAAGTTCTAAGATCATGCACATGGACAGTCTACAGAATCAAGACTTGGGCTCTAATACCACTCTGTAACACCCCCATTACTACACAACTATATATAAAATTTAATTTGACATGATAGAACCTGTGTACATGCATGATTTTTTTTTTGTAACACTTTAAGAAAAGATAAATCACTTCTTACATGTACAACCCTGTTTAAAATATTTTCTCACACATGTTATGTATATAGTAGGCTCAGTATTTATATAAAAGCACAACACCCACAACGACCCAATATTTACATACTTATTTACAGTAAAGTTTTGAAAGCGAAATATAGTATCAATCTAAAAATATAATACAATAGATTCAAAATATAACAAACCAACAAAATAGCCCAACAGGTCGTCATCCATGTACACACTCTCTCACACACTTGTAGGAGCTTCAACCGCCGCCCAACTAGTAAAAGATGCTTCAAGCATCATTGTACTCACCTACAATGCATAAACTATATGAGCTAATACTCACCAAGCAAAGATTATGCATATCAAAGAATAATCCACAATATCAAGTCATGCATCTCAAAATGCTATGCCCACAATGCAATTTTATGCATCAAAATATTTCTCTCAAAATCATTTCTTTCTTGGGCCCCTGACCAATGCTACTATCCTATACATCGGAAAGAGCTCTCTGTACACCATCATAGTCCAATGACCAATAATCATATAAGCATGCAAATCCATGCATACTTATACACATATAAATCCATTCATGCAAACGTGTAAATCCATGTATAAAACCATGCAAATCCATGCATGCTTAGGTGCACTAGTAGTGGTTAATAAAATATTTTTCTTTCTCAGAATCATGCCGTGTAATGTAAGATTTATCACAATGCTTATATATGATGCATGCATGGGCCATTGACCATGTATGTATGCTTAATGGACACGAGTGATAGTAATGTGTGTTCTCTGCTTTGCACATATGATCTATGATATTACATATAAATCACACATTTACTATGTCTAAAATAGCCTGTAATATTACCAACATTAAGCACCATTCCCAATTTAGCAAGTTGAAAGCATAAAATATCATAGTAAGATCTTAAACACCAAGCTATTTAGGTTTTACAAACTAGAACCCAATCTAGTCCCTCCAATACCTTAATTTCTCATCTTAGATATATGTAAACATCATATAATTGAAGTATTATAACTCTAATATCATGTACCTAATTGTTAACACTCAATAGGAACATGTTTAGGTTGAAATATGCTAAGTTGTCAAATAGGACAGATTCACATTTCATATTTACTTGCTGTCCAATTTAGTTGTATGATAATTCTAACATCCCTAAACATATCCAATCACTCCCAAATTTTTACCACACTTAGATAACATTTATATAAATGTAACCATATCATAGAATTGATCAAACTCATGGATGTAACTTCCCAAGTTTAGCTCTCTTCACAACATACTGAAACAGATTATTTTCCTACCGTGACAGTTTTGCACACTTTATGACATTAATGGTTTTGGCACCTTTACGTATATTCAATCTCTCCCAACTTTTTACCACACTTATCTAAAATTTACACAGAGACCACCAGGTTATATTCGTGCCAAAAGTAATGGATTTAGCTCCACTAATTCAGTCTCCTTCACAGCACACCAAAACAAATTTTGCTACTTTGGCAGTTTGAGTATTTCTCCAATATCATTCTCTATTTCAATTTCTAATCGTTCAAAATTCATTCCAATAACCTTAACTCATATATAAACATGTATATGATGATAATTACAAGTTTTATTCAATATACCATATACTTTTGAAGCCTAAAATACACGAATATAGCAAGGTGACAGTTTCTAGCATAACTGTTTTCTATCAAATATTTCCAATCACAAACCGTTTCTTTATGCATCAAAGCCTATCTAATAACATACTAACACATTTATAAATAATATTGAAAGCTTAATAAGCCAATGAACCTCAAAATAAATCTGAAAGTCATGCCAAACCCGTAGGTTAAGCTCACCTTGCATAGTTTTCTACTTAAACTTGGTTATTTCTCATTCTCTTTGCTTCTTTTGCCTCCTTTTTCTGTTGGAATCATTTATGACCTATTTAAAGATATTTTTTCATGCATTTAGAAGCTAAAATATTTTAGAAGAAGGTTCAAGTCATGGCTGTTAGCTTAAGAGTGAAGAATAGGTTGAGGTGCTAGCTTGATAAGTCTAACCATGAGGTGGCATGTAATAGTATAATATGATTTTTTCCCTTATCTTGCAGCCCTAATCTTATGTGTCTCACATATTATTATTTGGTTGCAACCTATCTTCATCACCATTCATTCCCATAGCTAATTCCTATGTCCGTTCATTAGGTTCTTCACCCGAAAAATTATCAATTCTTGCCCGATTGATAAGTTTGTGCGCCGAAAGTATTACAAGCTTATGAACCTAGTTATATAACATTTAAATTATAGTATTGTATGTCTAGTTGTTCCAAGTGTATGATTTAAATATACATACAATATTAAAATTTATGATCGAACTGACTCCCTTTCTATAAACTTTTCGGTGACACTTTTCAAACTCCTAAGGTTGCCACGTGTAACCTAGCACTATTCACTATATTGATACCTAAATTTCTTCTTATCTCAATACAAAATCAACCACTTAGGTTAGGGGATTCGATAATCAATACCGTGCCAGAGTTTCAAAATTAAGTTTGATGGTTAACAACGACGTATAAAATAAAATAAATTATATGATGTCATACCAATGCAAATAGCACGTAATTAACATGTAATGCATGAATCATATGTAGCCATGTGAGTAGTAAGAGGCTCGGGTATCACACAGGCCTCATTTTAATTAAAAAATCTAAATTAAAATAAAAATATAAAAATAAATCCAATCACATTACTTACAGCTCCTATGATCTTTCATTCACAACATGCTTGACTATAATCATCACATGACAATATAAAGTATGTAAAATTTACCCATTCTTATTTTGTGCCAATTTTAAATTTGGGATTCATAATTTCAAATTTCCAAATAAAATAATTTTATTCTTTCAGAATTAATAATTTAATTCCTAAATGGATTTTGAAACTGTGAAAATTTGAGAAAAATTGAATTTGGGTGCCAGACCCAATCGCACCATGGTGCTTTATACTTGTGTCATGGTGCCAAACTCATTGGGTTAAAAATTCAGTTGGTACCGCAATGTCGGTTGGTCAGTGTGCACTTCAGATCTATTTCTGATCGTGCCGCAACTCCACTGAACCACGACATGGTTCCAAGGCTTCTCTACAAGCCAGCGCCACCTTTAAGCAGTGGCGCCAGTCGCATAACATCAACTAGCGGTTTGATTTTTCATCCAAAATTCAAGTTTTAACACTTAAAACATAAAATCCCAAATATATAAATTGAATAAACTATTTTATCGCACATTAAGGATAATTAAAAATGCATAATTTTCCATAAAAATTAAAGCAATGGGTATCAATCACGTATTAACCTAGGCTCTGATACTGTTATTGAGTTCGCATAATCACAAGACCCCGAACGTAGCAGAATTTAAAATTTTAAACATGCGTCAAATACATATATGAGTGTCCTGGGTTTGTTGCGATTTGATCAGTTATGTGCGATAGAAATACGATTGATACCCTAAATAAATTTGAGGGATAAATAATTTTTACCTAAATTAAATTAATGAAGAACACTTTGAAACCTTTCAAAAGCTTCGACAATCTCCTAACCCCGCGTCTAGTTCCTCTAAGTAGTATTCATACATCGGATGCCCACTCGTGATCTAGACTATGCTAATAGTCTTCAACTCGATAATTTCTATATAAGATTGTGTTTATGGGATTTTGGAACAAATGTAAATAGCTATTTACTAGTTGGGTATTTGATCAACTCTTAATTCAACATGGTAAAAGAAAAATTAATCAAAAGAATTAGGAGAAGAGAAAGTTTTCTCATTTATAGGGAGAGAGAAGGCTAGTCAATTTTTGCTTGCAGAAATTTTCGACCAACATGGGGAGCTTTAAAAGCTCCCCAATAAAAGCTCCCCAAAAGTGCATCACATGGGAGCAATCCAAAACCATCTTGGATTCTTAAAGGTTAGTCTTTCAACTCCTTCCAAATTCAATTTGGATAAATATAGTGGTCTTTGATTCTCAATCTAAGACTTGATCTCCTAATCATATCTTGGAATTTAATTACTAATTAAATTCCTCATGGGTTTCTTATATGCCCATATCCAATGGGTCTTGGTCCAAAATAATTAGGCCTAATATAATCGATCAAATTAATTAACTTAATTCATCCATTAAATTACAAAAGCTCACAATAATTAATTGTTCCAAATAATTAATTACTTATTTTATGATGGACCACCTAATCCAATTAGGTCAACTAATTAATTGAATTAATTCAATATTTAAATTAATTAAACCCTATTTAATGAATCACATTAATAAAAAATAATCAAACTCTTGAATTATCGATTTAGACAAGAAATAAGCTTCCCCAAGTTAGTGTGTAACTCCTTAAGTTCACCTATATGCTAGTAGTGGGCTCACAACTCTTGTGATTTAGTTGAATACTTAATTTAATTAATCATCTTGGAATTAAACTATTAACTCCAAGAATTTGACAAATCATGGTTAGCGTCTAGTAACACACGATAAAGACCTAAACATAGGTGAAGATGACAAACATTTCCAATTAGGAATACTGTGCAAGTCTAGTCTTTATAGCAACTAATCTTCTAATTGAACCTAGAACACAAATTATTAGTTGAAACCCTAATTGTTCAATTCTATAAGAATATTCATAGTGTCTCAATTCGTTAATGCTAATTAAAAAATCGATTTCCTTAATACTCATCCTAACCATGACCATAGATTTCAGAATCAAGTACAGTGAAATTATAGGAGATTCACCTATTCATTTAGACATGTCACGCATATTTTGTTGACCACTCATTAATCTCCATAAATAAAGATGATGTACCGGAAATATCCCCTTTTCGGTTGTCATGCAATTAGAGAATAAATCAAAGTACATCATGTCGAAAATGAGATTATAATGGTATCTCAAGTCAAAGCACTACTCATGCACTATTGTATCTATTGGAAACTTTCCACTCGACATTTATATTTCCTTGAGAATTTTCAATGGGGTTATTCAATTAATTTATTTTCCCACAAACACCTACATATATGCATTAGTGTTATAATAAGAATATATTGGGTATAATGAAATCAAGCCCAAAAAATATTAATTTAGGCCCAATAGGCCATACTGGTCCACGATGCCCATCTTGGGCCAAATCTACTACTTTGAGTTCAGTTGTTTCCTCTCTAAAACAAGTGTTCACTTTAACATCATAGGTTTTTTTGGAACAACTCGGAGTCTTTCTCACCATCTATTCGTGTTATAAACAAGAACCCAGTTATCAATCAGCTGCTTGAGAAGAGTTAATTTCTTAAGAGTTGTTTGGTTCCCAACCATTGGTAACATATCGCATCACAAAACTTATGTTTTTTCTCTTTTTATCTAAAATCATGTTTGGGCAAAGTATGCTTATAATTTTGGGACAAATTTTAATGGAATAATTTATAGTGATATATACCTAAATGGATTTGACTTTTCAATATATTCTATATTATTTTCTTTCATTCATGTCAATATGTAAATTTGATGTGTGGTTTTTGTAATTTAGAAAATTCATATTTTGTGAATCTCACTTTTCCTAATTTTTCACCTTGTTATCACTTCAACAAAATATAAACTTCAAAAATTACTTATCTTTAAATATCCATAGAAATTATTATATGTTTTCTATATAAGCTGTTATTTTAATGAGTAAACTATATAAATCCTTTTTATCTTTGAATACGTATTCTTCTGATATTTAAGATTTTTAGTTTTCTTAAACAAGAACATCTGTGATTTTATGTATTTATTATTAATTAAAATAAAATTGGACACATGGAATCCACTAGAAGTAAATCACTCTCATGAATTATAACGAAAAGCCGAGCCGAACCACAATTCCCAATTATTGTCTCAATGGACGGAGGAGCTTCCGGGGGCGGCGGAGGTGGCCCGGCGCCGTTCCTCTTAAAGACGTATGAGATGGTGGATGATACGACGACGGATGCCATCGTGTCATGGAGCGGGAGCAGGAAGAGCTTTGTGGTGTGGAATCCACCGGAATTCCAACGCGTCCTCCTCCCTTCTTACTTTAAGCACAACAATTTCTCCAGCTTCATCCGCCAGCTCAACACCTATGTATGTTTCTCTCTCAATTGATATGTTCATTATTGAACTTATTTTCTCTATAGATGCATTGGCAGCGTGAAATTGTTTAATTAGGGTTGATAATTTTTTAGTTTATGTTTACATGGGCGTTTTAATTCCATTACAGTTTCATGATGGAAAAAGAACGTGCTTTTTATTCTTTGTAGAAGCTTATTTCCCTTGAAATGATTAGTCTATTCAAGTTTTTTTGTTATTGGTGAAGGTTGATCTGTGCATTCACTCAAGTATGATAATTATGTTAGGGATGTAGACGCTATTTACATAGTAGTTCATAGTTTGAGTAAACTTTAGAGCCCAGTTTGATAACAACGGTTTCTTTGTTGTTTTTAGAATGGATAAACATATATTTCATCTTTTTTAATGAACACAGAAATTCCTGGAAGGCAACACAATAATTGCTTTTATTGTTCTTTATCTTCTTTTGTGTCGTTCATATATATATATATATATATTATATGCACACACACACACATATATTTTGGTGCAACCATTTTTTTTTTTCTTCTTATGTTGTAGATTTATAACCTCTCCTATCCCACCTCCAACTCTGTCTACAGTAGCCAATATATCCACACATTAAATGCTAACTATCAAATTGCGAGTCATTTCAATGATATTCCTTCATATTCAGTGAACTGCTGCGCTGAAGTCCCAATTCAGGAGAGACAAAAACTCAGCTCCTGTTATGTCTTAAGGAAGAATATTTGGGAATGGAGATGGTAGCAACTGTTATTGGTGAAAAGAAAAGAACTTACTGGTACTTCTCTGCAGTTTCCTGTGTGTTTGTGTGTCTGTGTGTGCAGAGAGAGGAGATTGCTCTTCATTTTCATCTTTTGGTTGGGGGAAGAATAAAACTTTGTATAGGGCCAAAAAAGTGGTCCTAATGAGTGTACATGAGTTGTAAAGAGGAATCAAAAGTCGATTTCTTTTAAATATAGCTGTCAACAACATTTTTAGGTGTTTCCAAAAGTGTGCATAACCACCCATTTTCAGTGTTTTGCACATATTTTAAGCCTAACCTTAATATTCTCTTGAAAAGTTAAAGTAAAAAGAGGGAATATGTTTATGAAATCTTTCTCTTTTTGTTTGTGTCATCAGATTTTTTGAAAAGAAAATATGTAAAAACCGTTGAAGATCAGGGTTGCCAAACATGCCATAAAAGTGTATAAAAAATACTACAAGAAAGACACGACCCTAATTAAATTTGAAGTATGTACCCTGAAATTTGTTGGCCTTAAGATTGTGGTCCATTATACTTACAGTAAAACAGCACTTGAATATTCAATGTGATGGTAAAAAACCTTTTTTGTGAAATCTTCTTCCTCTGATAAGTTTGTATTTATACAACTCCAAAGTGTGCATTTTAGAATTAGATGACTTTGAACTGTATGAGGACAAGTCCTTAATTGGCTTCCTAAAGAGCTGTTAAATTTGGCAGCTTCTACTGCAAAGCTGTAGCTGCTGCACTGCTTGTAGAACATCTGTCCAATAAGACGAACTGTCTGGTATCCAATGGCCATGGGGGTTTTCCAATCTTATTCTACGAGGAATGTTAAGGATGATGGGATCTAAGGTGCTAGGATATTTGGTGTTGGGGTTGGGGGTGGGTTTCCTCAGATGGAACTTAGGTGCCTCGACAAAGAGGGAATGATATTTGGTTGATCCATTGGCACTAACCTTGATATCTTGGTGATGGGAATTTAAAATTAATGTATTGAATGCTGCTTGAGCCCATGACTTGAAGATTGATACGAAAGAGAAGGGACATGAGGAGTCTCAGTAAATCAGCTTGTTCTTTATTTCCTTTACCTCTCCTTTTTCCATGCTTTTACCTTTTTCTGATGTCGAATATTGACTTATCAGCAAGTTTTGGTCTGTATCTGTCCATTGATGGGTTTCTCAGAAATTATAGGTTGTGACTCATGCTTATGGGGTCAACTTTACTTATTTACTTCGGATTGTATATAACAATGTATGGATTCCGGATTCTTCTAATTTTAGTATCTCACGTAAATTGTGATGGAATTTACGGAAGGAAGGGCAAGTTATGTCGAATTGCTTATAGTCGGGAATTATGACATAAGGAAGTCTAGGTATATAATAAAGGGATTTTGTTGATGAGAGAGTGTGAGTGTTAGAATGCTGAGAGTTGATGGCTGGTTTTAAATAAATATCTCTTAGGTCTGGGCTAAATGTACATTTTGAGGAGGGAAGTCAAAAGTTGGAAGTGAAAATTTATCTAGAGGAATTAGCTAGTTTAGGAGCAAGCAAGACATATAAGAGAATATGAGACAACCGAGAAACTGACAGGTGGCAAGTCAGGTCCAATAACCATGTGGACCTGACCAACTATTATTGGATAGGTTAACAAGTGGGTGAAATTGGATTGGTGTAGAAACCCAATAGGCTACTTGTAAACCCACCCCCTCATGCCACCCTGCCCTAGAATGGGTGGGTGGGGAGGAAATATAGATGGGGGAGATTCAAATAGTTTAGCCTAGCCATTCTAGCCCGTCCATTATTAACCAATTTAAGCTAAAGCAATTTTTGTGAACCCGCCCAAACCCCTGCAAAGTTGACACCTACAGAGAGATCTTCGTTTTACTAGAGAAATGAATTTTTGTGAAACATTACTTGTTCTAAGGTGAGCTTCTACATTGACTTTATACCAGGAAAAAACATTTCAAAACTAAATAAGTTTTGCTTTTCAGAACAATTGTTATCATCACAGAAGATACCTATTTTAGACTTTAGACATCCTATATTCTCTCATGTGATTGTAATATGGACAAACCCAGCTAGACGTTTGGGAAGAACATCGAACTCCATTATAAGCTCAAGGAAAGAAGAATAAGTAATTGTTATAAAGTTCAATGTGTAAGTATAGTACCCTATGCATGTTATTGGGATGAGAATCTTCCTAAATCTACATAATGATCTTCCAGTCTGATATTTACTCCATTTGTTATGGGTCCTGCATCCCGCAAATAATGTCCAATATTCTATTTTTATTTGTCCCAAAATGTTTTTCCTATATTTTAAAAAGTAGACATTTCTTGTTCGAGGGCCTATCATGCCCTTCAATTTAGTTTATTAAGATATAGATTAAATCATTATTCCCTTAATAATAGTTTTAATTAGGGAAAGAATTTTTATATATCAAATCATGCCTCACATTTTCAAGGTAATGAGAAATCCAGCAATAAATTCTCAAAGCCATTTCATTACCTTAAGGAGTAAATTATTTGGTGGTTAAGAATTTTATTCTTTTCCCAAATGGAAATTCTTTGAATGAAATGTAGACTATATATTAATGTGTTACTTTATTTATGTGAATTTTGATAATGAAGGGTAATTTTGGCAAAAAAATCCATAAAGTTGACTTTTTGTATATCTTAGAAAAAGTCAATTAGGACACCTTGTGTGGGATGGAGGGAGTAACTATCTCGCATGTATGTGTCAGTCAAGTACATGTGCTGTTCTAGGAGGGCCAACTTGTACTCTGTTTCTAATTGAAAATTCATTACTTAAGTGAAAACTTACTATATCAATTTATTGCTGTTTCAACTTTCCTTTGGTTGCTTACATTCCATAGGTCGTCTTGGATGTTGTGACATCTACATCCTTTGCTTGTCAAAATTTGATAGGTTACTCGTACACTGCCCTGATTCATGCCACATTTTGATAGCTGTCTGATCTTTAGTTATTTTTTAGTTTTTGGTCACTTTTTGTTCTATGTTCACTCAGACTAGTATTGAACGATCAACTATTTCTTTTGTTAATGCATAAAAGAATATATGGGGTGCTGATCTGCTTTTAAGCCAAAGGACCGCATTGAGAGAATTTAAAAAAAAAAAAAATGCATACTTGAGTGTCTTACACCAAGTGGACCGATACTTTTTGGTTGGATAGGTCAGATCAACTGTTGTATACTTGGATAATCTAACGTTGCAGTAGCTCAATAGGATTGGCTTCAAACCACTCTTTATAGATGTAGGCCTACATTCTCATACACCCGTGTCTTGATGGAAAGCTGGTAACACAGCAAAATGCTTGTGCAAGCTATTTCTTGAAAAACATTGGAGCAATGCTGAAATATTTTCTCATATTTTCTTGCAGATGTATTCTTATGGTTGCCCTTTAAGACATCCTCCTTGTGCATGAAATAACCATACCTTATATGCTTCTTGCGTTATTTAATTGGAAGTTGAGTTTATAGTGATGGCCCGTACAATATTATGTTTAAGCTTCCAAGTTCTTAGGTAAATGCTCTCAAACCCACCCCTGCAAAATGGACTCAGTATAAATGAGATGTGGGGCCTGACAATAATAAGAAGAACAAACTCAATCCTTAGACCTACCAGAGACTGGTGTTGATGCCAAGACGTGTTGGGGAACAATACATGGGAAAATTTTAGGAATGGAGCAATGTTGGACTTGAACCTGTCCCAGCTAATCATTAGAGTACTTCCTTATATTAAGTTAAGAAAACAAATTTATGTTTGGAGTACTAATAAGTCCTGTTTGTTTTGGTTTCATTTCAAAAAATGCATTTCCGTCTCATTGGAATAATATTACATTTGGTTAGTGTATTTTGGGGAATGATAGTTTTATTTCCCAAATACATCCCCAAAATTCATTTTCACTTTACCAAAACCTATCTCTCGTATATATATATTTTCCAATAATTACATCAATTCAAATATATATTTGATATAGATCCCAATCATTACAAGGATAAATAATAATATATTTGTATCTTCCAATCATTAATATATTTTTCAATCATTATCTTATAAATACTATAAACAATTGTGATACTACAAAACCCTATATGAAAAGACATCTACAGTCCAAAAATAGTTCATCAAACGCATTTTCTACGGAAATATATCACATTATTATTTCCCAACAACTCAGCTCATTTCCACTTCCAATACATTCCTCAATCCCACCCCAAAATGCATTTCCCCAAAATATTTCTCCCAAAATACCCAAAATAACACCAACATAGCGAACTCTTCCTCCCCTTCCCTGATCGCAAGTTAACAAAGTCTTCCTCCCTTCTCTGCCCCTGGTATTCAGCTAATTAGCTACTGCATTTTCTTCTCTATGATTACGTGCTTGAAGGAATAGATGGTAAAATACTATGGATATAAAAAAGGGAAGTTTGGCCCCCAAGATAGAAAGCGAATTGGATAAAAATGATAACTGGAAACAGGGTTGTGTTTTGTCTGTGTCTGCATAACAAGGAAAGAATATAGTAATGAGAATGCACTTCAGATAAGGTATCAGAGGTCTCGCTCTCTACCGCCCTCAACAACCACCTGCCACCACCAGAGGGGAAAGACAAGGAAACAGCAATATCGCCTATATTTACCTTTGATTACCCATTTATTTATGTTTTATTGCCAATGTGTCTTGTCTTATTCATTTCCTATTTATGTTTTAAGTTTGTTGATTTACATTTATTTCATGGTAAACTAGATATTCTTGCAAGTAAATACTCTATGGAGTTGCGCCAGAGGGGCATATCAGTAATCTTAAATTAGTTTTATATTGTCATATTATATTACAGTTGGTTCTGAGAACAACTGTCCACAGGAAATGTATTTTCTTGCATCTTCCTAGTTGCCAATTCCCTTGTGTCTTTTGTGTGTGCTTGTGTGTTTATTTTGGGTTGGGGCAGGGCGGGGATATATTATGTCCTGTCTGTACTTACCTATCCCATCTTAGTGAAAAATGATAACTCAACATACTGCCTTATGACAACACATGATATATGCTGTAGTCTGTGATTGCAGTTTATCACATACCCTAGTATAATATTCCTATTAAAGAGCATGAGAGAGGTTCATGCTCTCTAGGCTTGTTTGGTTGAAATAAAAATGAAAGATTAGGTGATTTTTTTCAACGCGATATGAGAAAATCCATTAAAGAAAAGATTGTGCAAAAACGTGATTGTCATCACACCATTGGCTTGGTTGTGGTGGCTCGTGGTTTTTATATATCTTGGGGCTTATTTCTTTGTGTTTGCCTGAACACAAAACAATATGTTTGTTGCCATGCTTTGTGCAAGTCAGAGTTGCCCTTGAGTTGTGTTGTATCCTTGGATACTATGCATTCTTGCTCAAAACTACTTTTGCTTGTCCTTGTTAATCTTCATGAAGTAAAACTATAAATTTAACTTTTAGTTGCCGACATCAGTTACTGCAGTGGTTCTGACGTATCTTTCCTCTCGCGCTTTGCTTATAGAAATTACTTCTTTATCAGGAAATATGTTTTAAATAGGCATGATTAATTGTAAAATAACCTTCTCTTATCCAAAAAAGAAAAAATTAAAGAGGAAAAAAACTGAAGTAGATATAAAGTTTGACTGTAGGAATTGTTTACTAAATTCCTGTGGACTCTTACATTTGTCAGATACTTGAATTGTATCATGACATAGCCATGTTTGCTAAAATATTATACATACTTTTGGTTGTAGGGATTTAGGAAGATTGATCCAGAAAGATGGGAATTTGCTAATGATGATTTTGTGAAAGATCAAAAGCATCTTCTTAAGAATATTCATCGTAGAAAGCCTATTCACAGCCACAGCCAGCCTCAAGGTTCAATTGATCCTGAAAGAGCAACATTTGAGGAAGAAATTGATAAGTTGTCACGTGAGAAGACTGTTATTGAAGGAAATGTGTTGGGATTCAAGGAGCAGCAGTCTGCAGCAAAGGTACAGTTGGAAAATCTAACACAGCGTATAGGTAGCATGGAGCAGAGGCAGGAGAGCTTGCTAAGCTTCCTGGAAAAAGCAGTTCAAAATCCTGAGTTTGTTGAACGCCTAGCTCAGAAGCTTGAATCAATGGATTTTTCAGCATATAATAAGAAGAGGAGACTCCCTCAGGCAGATCTTGTCCAATCAATTCAGGACACTGTTTTAGTGGACAATCAAAGCAGCTCTAGGCCTGAGTTTGGGAGCATTTCTGACCAAGACTTCTGCAATAAGCTCAGGCTGGAGTTATCACCAGCTGTTTCAGTTGTCAACTTGCTTTCTCATAGCACACAAAGCTCGAATGAAGATGGGGTAAGTCCTCAAGGGAGGATGGATGGATGGTCCAATGACATGCATGTGAGAACTGCAGGCTTTTTATGCCCCTCTGAAAGGTTAGAGCTATCAGATACTGGGGCTTCTTTTAACTTAAAGATGGATTCATCTTTGTCATGCAAAGTGGGACCTGAAAGCCCAAAACTGCATTCCTTGCACCGCAGCCTGACTTCAAATGATGAAGGTGATGGTCATCTTTCCTGCCTCTTAAATCTCACTCTTGCATCTTCTCCTTTGGAACTCAACAAAAGTCAAAACTCCGTTGGGATGCCTCTGTCGAGTCAGGAAATCTGTACATTGTCAAGGCTGAACAGTGACAATAATGAAGTTGGTCATAGGGCTCCCCCAAAGGATAGAACACTTCCTGATGATGCTCAAACTTTATCTTCCTCGCCTGATGTTCATAATAACAAGCAAGGGCCTGCAACAGCTCAGAACAGGGTGAATGATGTATTCTGGGAACAATTTTTAACTGAAAGACCTGGCTGCTCAGATACTGAAGATGCCAGCTCTAGTTTTAGGGCAAGCCCTTATGACGAACAAGAAGAGAGGAAATCACTGAAAGGAATAGCAAGAAACACAAAATGTATGGAGCATCTCACTCTCTAAGAAACTTTGTTACTTCTCTAGGTCTGTTGAGCTTTATGGAAACTCTAATATTAGCTCGTAGTATTTTCTATAAACAGCATCTTAGGAAAGCATTATATCGTTGGATTGCCAGGACATCTGATGTGTTGATCTTTCCCTCAGGATCATATATGATGGTTCTGTGAGCTTTGTCTATTGATGATGTATAACCCTCCAAACCAGTTAATTATGGTTGTATTAATTTGTGATGTAATGACAATTGTCCGTAGCTTTTAGACTTTGTATTTTCTCCATGGAAGCGGTATACTCCTCTATCCACAATTGAGAGCTTTTCTGCTTTTTGGGATGTCCATAAAAATGTCTCAATACTGTAATGGCTATTTGTTTTCCCAAGTTATTGAAAATAATGATCTATCACTAATTTTCAAACATTTCTTTTTAGGGTAATAATATCTAGCAAAACTCATCGTAAACTTTGTGTGAATTTTAATTTTAATTTTCAAACATGAATGGCTGAACGAAAGGAGTCTAAAGTTTAACATGTTTACCTGCCCCCAACAATCCTGGAACAACGATGGATGCATGTGATGCAAGTGATTATAATGAATCATGTGTAACTGCTGCATATTTTGGGCCTCTGTGTGGGTAGTGTGTGTGTTTGTGTACTTATTGCTGTTCATTTTAGCACCATGGACTGGCCAAGTACACACTTATGGTGATATATAGCTGATCACTGTGTATAAAAATGAATCTTCAATGTTTTGTTCATGCTTACTGTTGTTCATTTTAGCACCATGGATTGGCCAAGTACAGCATTACGGTGATGTACAGCTGATCACTGTGTATAATGGGGCTTCAAGTTCGTGGAAGGGAATAATAAGAGAAATGAAATTAAGGGGAAAAGAAGCGCCGACTTGGTTCTGAATTCCAGTGTTAGTGATGGTGGATAATCAAAATGAACATTTCCAAAGGTTAAAAGGCAACATGCACTACTCCTAAGTTTCTAAGTTGGGGGGTTTATCTGCGTTTTACCCTTTACATAACTTGATCTGCTGCATGTGCCTTTTTCTCGTCACATAAGATATCAGGACATTAAGTGTTCACAGTCATGGGAATACTCAGAGGTTGCATAATGTTATTCCTAATAGCATTAACTAACAGTTACATAGTTATTGGAGATCCTAATAACAAATAAACATTCAACATATTTAATAACTAACAGCCCTTCTGAATCAAGAAGGCAAGTTTGACACTTGACGTCAAATTACAGATCTTCTCAATACAAGCTGGCATTTATTGGATTAACTTTATATCAAGATTGCAAGGATATAATTGTACATATGTGGTACTAGAGATAGAAGAAGACCAGTTTCGTATCATATATAAGGGATTCGACAGCTTGGGTTGAAGAAGCAATATAAGTCAATTATTATCAGCCAGGCTGTTACTTTTTCTGTCTGTAAGGATCCAACCAGGGGGCCTTTTTTGTTATTGAAGAAGTGATCCAATTTTTATATCGGGTATGAATATAACAATTTGTATTCTCACAAAACTCCTCGGTTCTGGTAACTAGAATACATGGAGTTCTACTAAGAAATGCATCTTCTTTCAATGATTATAGGAGCAGCATATGAGAAATTTACCTACTAACTATCAAAAAAGAAATACTTTCGAAAAGCTACACTTCTTGTAGATGCAGTTAAAAAAGAATCCACTCTTATTCCTTTACAGAAGTCAAGATTCCAAGATTAAAGAGGTAGAATTTTTGTGTCAAATAGTAACAGAGTATTCTTCTTTGGTTTCAAGATAGATATATCCTCAAGTTATAATGAAGCAAAAGACCGAAAGTATCATTGATCTGTTTAGTTTAATTTAATATCACAAATTAGTTAATTAATTAATTGTTATTAAGTTAAGCAATTATAAAAGTGTGAATCCTATAGTATTTGTTCAAAATGATTTTATTGCCCATCTGTTTAATGTTTAATCAGTTGTTAAAATGCAAGGATAAAAAAGAGAAAGTAAAACAAGTGGAAAATTAATACTTTGTTTTTTTATTTTCCAAACTCACTCTTATAAACAAGAGTTTTAGCCGAGCTTGGAGGTTAGGTGGTGAGTCGTGTAGATAGCGTCCAACCTCTTCTTAAAGGAGTTCAAGTTTGCATGTGATGGGCCAAATCCAGAAAGGCACAATTTACTTAGCCAAGGTATTTAATCGAATTATGGGAGAAATTCAAATGCATTAGATGGACCAAACAGTAACTTCGTAAATTATTTATCTAAATCGGCCTCCAACAGGCGAATTAAGCCCATCAGAAAGTAATTTGATCCAAGGTTTAGGTCCACGAAAATTATAGAACCAACATTATAAATACCGTCAATTTTCATTGTTAAAAAGTACGAAAGTATTTTAGTATTAATCGACTAGCCAATTCTATAGATTTTATCTGTTCCGGATCTGACTTGAACGTTGGAGGGTCTTCGTCGAGCACAACCCTGATACCTCTAACACTTGTTTATGACGCATACAACATCCCACGTAGTAATTCATTTAGAAGTATGATCCATCAGAGAAGATACCACATCATTTTGGTGCTGTCTATGGGAAATGCCTACAACCGTCATTTGAGAATGTTGACCAGATCTAGAGCAGCACGAGAAGCCAGCATGCAAGACAACATGCCACCTGAGGGCGTATGTGACAATAGAGGTGACCTCCCTACCAGAGGTGCTTGTAATAATGAACTGAGGGCGTATGTGACAATAGAGGTGACCTCCCTGCCAGAGGTGCTTGTAATAATGAACTGAATCCTCAGCGGCTTCACTATCGCTTCGATCTTCGTCTCCTTGATGCTTGGGTGACCCCTCCTCCTCAATTGGCAATGGTGCAAATGGTGCCAGAAGCACTAAGGAGATTGATTGAGGATGCAACAGCACACGCAGCAGCCGAGGTGGTCGCCCAGTTTGCTGCCAACCTACACCAAGAGGAGCTTTGTCGGCATGCGGGGGCATCTCATCGATGTAGGGAGGTATCGCACCTCTCACCTCATGGTAGTAGAGTGCCGTTGCCAGAAGTTGACTGGACAGAGCATCAACGCGCACCCCCACAACAGAGAACCATGGAACCCTACGAGTGCAAGAGCAGTTGTGCGTCCCAGCCCGAGGCACGCACAAAGCCCTAAGGAGAAACAATGGGGACTTACACCGAAATACCTATGATTCTCTCCACTCTTTGTACCCGAGGGGAAGATTGTCTTCCATTGGTGCTCGTCCCTCCACGTCATAGCCCATTTTGTATTGCTATCTTGGCCAAGTACCTACTGGCTGGAGTCAAGATAGCTAACTTGACTGAATTCAATGGGACTAGGGATCCGCAAGAGCATCTTGATAAGTTTTACGCAAAGGAGAACTTCTACGATCTCAGCGATGCAGCTTATTGTAAAATATTTCGGATTACCTTGTCCAAATGGGCGCTGACGTGGTACAATCAATTACCCGCCGAAAGCATAGTCAGCTTTAAGCAAATGACATAGAGGTTCTTACACCAGTTCTCTATCAACTACAAGTATCCGAAGATGGCTGTATATCTATTTGCTGTAGTGCAGAGGGAAGGCGAGCTACTCTGGGATTACGTTCGGCGCTTTATGGAGGTGGTTCATGAAGTTCCCCATGTAAACCACGAGTTACTTGCCATAATTATGCAGCAGAACCTTCCTCATGGAAGGTTCAAGGAGTCTATTGCTGGCAAGCCCCCATTCACGCTAGAAGAATTGTTGGCTTGGGCCAAGAAGTGCATATGAAATGAAGAGGTGGCAGGTCTTGGATTCTTGGGCAAGAGGAAGTAGAGGAAGGAGGAACGACCCATGGAGAGAAAGAAGGAAGAAGCGTAACAATCTACCAAACTATATTTGCAAGTTTGGTGAAATCATATTTGTGGCCCAAAATACAAATAAATTACTTTATCAAGGAACATGAATCATGGAATGATCCAAATTTTAGTTAGTTCTTACTTAGAGTTAGAAATTGTGAGGAACCAAGTGATACTAAATCTAACATAAAAAATTCAGAAGAAATGATTATTGGGTATGACACTGCAGAAAACTCATATTATGACTTATTAGGGTTATTTTTCCAACCTTAAATAAGAATGATCACTCAACTTATTATATGACAAGTTGAGCAATATTAACTGCTAAGAATGAGCACGTTGATAAATTGAATAATAAGTTGATTTTTATATTTCCTTAAAAAGCAAGAACTTTTAATAGTTTTGGAGAAGCTGTTGATGGCAAATAACTATTATAAATATGATGTTTTGAACTCTTTAACTTCAAATGACTTGCATCATCATAA
Organism: Paulownia fortunei; assembly: GCA_019321725.1. Lineage (NCBI taxonomy): Eukaryota > Viridiplantae > Streptophyta > Magnoliopsida > Lamiales > Paulowniaceae > Paulownia > Paulownia fortunei. The sequence continues at coordinate 9,089,782 of CM033115.1, read as the reverse complement.
GTTGGTACTAAAAACAAATTGTCCAATAATTCTTTTGAAGAATATTGGACCAAACAAATGGATTACGTAATAGTATAAGAATGGTATGTAGGATTTTAAGAATAACATATATGATACAGATATTGTACTTAGACAATATACTAGAAAACACGTCTTTACATTTAAGACAATGTTATTATACCTAACAATCATGTAATGTGAAAAAAATTCAACACTCAATCTTCAATCTCTAAAAAACAAGTGTCGCCTTAAAATTATTAGCTAGAAGAGTGTCTTATTTTGTTACAACATTATATCGATCAATAATTAGTTCATGAAATACTTTTAATTATTTTATTTTTATATTGATTATATTTTTATCTAATATGTTTTATTTATGAAATATATTATAATATCTTAATTTTACACAAATAAACTATTAAATAATATAATTAATTTAATAGAATTGTATGAACCACATGAATGCACATGTTACTTGTATTATTAAAAATATTTAAAGTTCAATTATACCATACTTTTTGACTATTTCATACTTATTAATTAAAGGTTATAGTAGGTATCTTAAAAATTTCAAGAAACCTTTTCAATCTTTCACACTTTTATAAATAGAATAAATTAATAATACATAAAGGGAAAAATAGAATCTAACGAGCTTATTGCTCTGTGTGCAAGAGGAAGAGAGATTGAAATAATACAAGATGGAAAGTGTCCTTTAGCTTCTTCATCTCATGATAATATTGCCAACAAGAAGAGGAAAGGGTTCACAATGGAAAATGTGTTGCAGATAGATGGACTTCACAACCTAATGTGCAACAGAAACAACATTAGGTTGTCGCCTATTTCTTCTATAAAAAGCTTGGACATGTGAAGAAAGAATGTCCTAAATATGCTAAATGACTTGCTAAAAAGGTTAAACTTCTCAACTTTCTTTGTTTTGAAGTTAATTTGGCTTTAGTACCAAGTCAAATTTGGAGGGTAGATACATGTGCAGCTACTCACATAAGTGTGACAATTTAGAGTTGCCTTAAGAGCCGAGTGCCAACTGATGCTGAAAGATTCATTATTGTGGAAAATGGCTAAAAGGAACCTGTTGAGGCAATTGGATTATTTTGATTACAACAATAATCTAGTTTTTATTTGGATTTACATGAGATTTTTTTGTACCATCATTAAGATGGAATTCAATTTCTATTCCTAGTTTAGACAAATATGATTACTCTTTTTGATTTAGAAATGAAGATTTTAGTCTTCTTTAGAATTCAAATATTGTTGGTATTGATTCTTCAATTGATAATCTATATAAATTAGATATCACGGTTCACATATTAATGGAACCCTACATATTAATGAGGATTCTTCCATATTGTGGCACAAACATTTAAGTCATATTTCTCAACATAGAATTTAATAGCTTGTGATTGAAAACATTCTTGATTCAATGGATTCTTAACCAAAACTACTTTGGGAGAGGCCTTCAAGACATCAAATTATATCCTTAATCGAGTTCTGAGCAAAGTAATAGCTAAAACCCTTTGTGACTTAGGGGCTGGGAAGAAGCCTAGCATTATGCATATTCATGTTTGGGGTTATCCTACTAAGGCTTCCATACAAGCCTAGTGATGGAAAAATAGACTCAAGAACAATTAGGTGCTAATTTATTGGGTACTTAGAAAGATCAAGGGGGATTTAAGTCTTATGATCCCTCAAGTAGATATTTTTTTGAGATAGGCAATGCTGAGTTCATTGAGGATGTCAAATATCATAGGAGTGATAAACTTAGGAACCTTATTTTTAGAGAGAAATATTTACTATTCCAAAAGTTGCCCAAGTCATCTTACAGGATGCAAATCCGGACTATCAAGACACTCTTGAGTTATCTCATGATCCTATTTATGTAGATGAACAATCTCAATTATAAGTGTTTAAGAAGTTCCACTAGAGAGGAGACCAAAAAATTTGGATGATTATACCGTGTATTCCAAGAATGCGAGTTTGAAATAGGATTGGAAGATGATCAAATATCTTTCAATCAAGTTAAACAAAGTAAGAACTCTCATAAATAGATTCATAATAATGTTTAGGATCTTGTCAAATTGCCTAAGGGAATGAAGATAATTTGTTATAAATTGAGTTTGAAAACCAAATAGGATTTGAAGGTCAATGTTGATAGATATAAGACACAAATAGTCACCAAATGTTTCACTCAACAAGAACACAAATATTACAAAGAGACTTTCTTTCTAGTTTCATTGGAAGACTCTTTCAAAATCATTTTAGCACTTGTAGCTCATTATGATTTGAAGCTATATTATATGGACATAAAGATGGCATTGCTTAATGGTGACATTCAAGAAACACTATAGTGTGACCTGAGAACTTTAAATCCAAAGAATCAAAGCATCTAGTATGCATATTGAAGAAGTCTATCTATAGCTTATCCCTAATGTTGACATTGAAGAAACCTTATATATGGTGCGACCAGAGAACTTTGAATCCAAAGAATTAAAGTATCTGGTGTGTATATTGAAGAAGTCCATCTATGGCTTATCCCTTCAATGGTATCAAAATTTTGATCAAGTGATTTTCTCTTTTGGTTTTAAGGAACACCCCGCTGATCAATATAGATTTCATGAGGTTAGTGGGAGTAATTTATTCTCCTAGTTTTATATGTTGATGATATTCTACTAGCAAGCAACAATATAGGCCTATTATATGAGATTAAGAGATTTCTTTCGAATAATTTTAAAATGAAGGATCTTGGTGATGCATCTTTTATGTTAGGTATACAAATCTATCAAGAGAGTTCTCGTGGTATACTTGATTTATCAAAAAAGGTATACATCAATAAAGTGCTTAGTAGATTTGGCATGAAAGAATGTGCAACAAGAGATACACCCATTATAAGGGTGATAAATTTAGTCTGCTTCAATGCCCAAGGAACAAGGTTGAAAAAGGAAAATGGAGAACATCCCTTAAGCATTGACAGTAGGGAGTCTCATGTATGCTTAAGTCTATGCGCATCAAGATATTGTATATGCAATTGGAATACTTGGCAAATATCTATGTAACTTAAGAATGGATCATTGGAAAACAACAAAACTAGTTATTCGGTACTTATAGAGAATAAAAGATTTTATGCTTACATATTAGAGATTTGATTATTTAGTGATTATTGGGTTTTTTGACTCTAATTTTACTAGTTTCCCTAATAGCAAAAGATCCACTTTAGGCTATGTTTTCGTGTTGATGGGAGAGGCTATACCATAGAAGAGTGTTAAGCAATCACTCATAGCTTCTTCCTCTATGGAAGCAGAATTCACAACTTGTTATGAGGCATGAATCAAGGAATATAATTATGGAACTTTATCATTGGGTTGTGTATTGTCGATAATGTTGAGAGACCTATAGGGATAAATTGTGATAATAAAGTTGTTGAGTTCTATTCTAAGAACACCATAAGTTTGTCAAAATCAAAGTATATTGGCATCAAGTTTCTTATTGTTAAGGAAAGAGTTCATAGTCTTTAGGTGTCTACTACATATACTAGTAAAAACCATGATGTTTGAGCTCCATATATACAATAAAGTTTGAGCTCATGATGTTTACAATATACAAAGTCATAAAGTTTAAAATATACAATATTTTGGTGATATATGTGGCCCAAGTTGGTCATTGTTGGAATTTTTTAAATGGGCCAACATATAAGCATATTGTGTACTGTATAATATATGGTTAATTGAGTGATGTCATTAAACCCATCATGAAAGCCCATTACGAAAGTTTGGTTAATTGAGTAATAAAAGCCTATTATGAAAGTGATAACTGAAATAGATAAGGTTTTTGACAAGGACATATCTTTGTGGGTACTAGTATGGACTTTAATGTATAGAGACCAAAGTATTTTAATTTATTTATTATGATGCATAGTAAAAACAAAAAATGCTAGGAGCACGTGTGCTCTCAGGGGTCGTTTTTGCTCTATCCTGGGCATTTTTCCTTTCTTAGGGTGGTAACATAACATTATCTAGCAGCTTGTATGTCTCTCAGGACTTCTCTTATACCGTTAGCCATTAGGGAGTTAATCGAATGTGAGTAGTGGAGGCCATTGCTCGAAATTAATTGAGGTTAAGTCTCCAAACTATCATAAGTGGAAGCATTATCTCTCCAGGTGTGTTCATTGTTACCTCAACGAAGCCTACAAAGGGGGGTTTACTAGTACTAGTTTGGCTTGATTTACCTTCAGTTTTTTGGAAAGCATTATAAAAGATAATGTCTACAACACTCCTTCCATCTACCAACACTTTTCTTGAAAGGATGTTAGCTAGCATCACGGAGATGATGATGGCATCAACATGGTGCTCAATTGTAGGATTATCATGTTCTCTAAATATTATCTCTGCACTCCTATCTTGAATATGAAGAATTTATCTAACTCCAGAAAGGACATATATATTGTTCTTTGCCTGCTTATTCTTTTATGCCCCGAATGCACCTCTAGCACCCTTGCATAAGGTTGTTCCCACTTAGGGTCTTCTCTTAGATTTCTTGGAGGATCAATAATTCACTTATCGCTGAGCCATCAATAGAGCTTCTACAAGGGGAGTGTTCATGGGATACAATAGCGGTTCTTAGGCATGGTCTGACATCGCTCTATCCTATTAGAGTTAGGCTTCTCTTCGATACTTGGGGTAATCTTCTGATTTTATGCTGTGATCTCCAAACATGAGTTCAATAAATCTCACTACGTTGTGAATGCATTCTTCCCATCATCTAGAGAGATGCGCTTCTAGTCTTGGGCAAGCATCTACTGCATGAGTCTCCCAGGATGATTCCTATTACTTTTGTTGTACGTAGATAGCTATTGCTAGGATTTTTCTCTTGCCAGGGATGAAGATGATCCTCAATTCGTTAAGGTAAAGTTAGGAGTAGGTTATCATGGTTACTTTCTGCTTATAAGGCTATAGTGTTCGCCATTGCTCCTGCCAAAGTACCTTTGAATGAGTGGTCTTTATAATATTCAGCTGGTGCTCCTTCATTTGGACCTCATTGTTTAGGAGGTGTAGACCCTATTGATTAGCCTCTCCAAACTTCTATGGTGAAACCTTTAAGATTGATGAGGGTTGTCTCTTCTTTCTTTTTCCTTGCCTCTTTTTTCTTGAACTCTATCTTCTTTGCTTAGCTCTAGCATGAGGCTTGAGGAGGAGGACTGTTTGAGTCATGTGTTGCATGTTGAATCATTGCTCTAGGCACTACTTGGCAAAAACATCTTTAAGTAAGGCCTGCAATGCTTTCTATATGAACTGCATCAGGATTGGTCCTACTGAGGGTCCTTTAGCTGGGACTTCTTATTTTGGTATCATGGGACTTCACTGGTGTTGAGGCTCCTGAAGTCGTTGGGGCATAAGTTTCTAAAGCCATATGGGCAGAGACTCCTGAGGTCACTAGCATGGATGCTTCTAGGACTGCTAGGAAAGATGCTTCTAAGACTATTTGGGCAGACACCTTTGGGACTGCTGGGGTAGGCGCTCCTTGGATTACTAATCTACTCTGTTTCCATTGGCCCTCTACTCCTGGTGAGCATCCTAAATGATTGTTTCAGTGTCCTTGCAATAAGTCTCCATTCTCAATGCTGCGGTAGAGATTTCCTATGAAAGATGCCAAAATGATGCGGGTAAATACTCCTTATACTAAGGTGGATGGATATTTCTCAAGTTGAGGTGGATCATCTCCAAGAGATGAGCTGGATCTTCCTCCAGGAATTAAGCTTCTGCGAGGAAGCTGCTCATCCTTCCTGCTCGCAGGCAGCTTCTTGAGGTAAGTTTCCTACCTACAATATGAACAGATAGTTAAGGGGGTCCCGAGAGTGTCTCACAAAAATTCCTGTGATGCTTAAGTCAACTAGTGCTTAAGAGAACAAAATTGAACTTAAGATGAAAATCAACAAGATGAATTGCGTACCTTATAAATATGTAGGAGGGGGTTATTTATACCTACTTGTTTCAGATATGGGCCTTATAGACCTTTGATATAATTTAAGCCTTCTAGGCTTGTGTGCCTTGTTAGGCTAGTGTTTGATCTCTCTCGACTGCTTGACCTCTTACATGACTTGGGCTTCTTGGACCTGAATGTCTGGTTGGGGTGAGGTTGAATTATGCCCATTAGGCAACTTGTGCCACACCCTTATATTGCCTTTGAAACTTCTTTGATAATGATTCTACTATATAACACCGAGCTTGCAGATCATCATCAACTTGCTTGTTATGTTCCGCATGCTCCTCATTAGTGCGTTTGTCGGCAAAGCTGGTAGTAGAGCAACATTAAGGACATATGACCTCTTTTCGAACAAGAAAATAATCCAAAGGTTCCTTAGTCAATCAACATAATTGGGACCAGTGAGTTTGTTGGTGTTAAGAATATATGCAGTGGATTTTCGGCCATTTATGTAAATCAAATATGTATAAAAATGCGAGGTAGAAAATAAGCATACATTCCAAAGTTTATTCATTTGCAATAAGGTCTTTAATTATAGATGTCTCCTACTATTTTATTCGTATTCTCTTATATGGAAGGTATTTTAGTCCTATTCAAATACAATATTTCCCTATATATGCTAGTTTCCTATCCAAATTCAGGTATACCTTATTATTATCATCCTTACAACATATATTCAATACATTTTTAAGGTTTTTTTTCTTTTGAGCTTTCTGACATTGTACTTTATTGATCCTGTATATTTTTTGAGACACTAACATACATGTTAAGATTTGCGGGACCTCTTTCCATTTATATATGGTTTTCTATAGCTTGATCGGTCCTAAACTCAACTTATAAATATTAACCGACATCCCACTTATGGAAAGAACAAAATTTAGAATTTATCTTCTCCTACTTATTTGTTACTTATGATGTGAGAAAATTAAAGAACAAAAATCTGAGGTCTTAAAACTTTAGAGGTAGATTTTGATATTGGACTTCATCACCAACATGCAAACAAGAGCCCTTAGGTGAACATCCTTAGAGATAAATACTTTGATCCTTTAATGATGATTATGAGAGTGAAACATTGAAATTATGAATGGTATCTTACTTGGAGCCAAGGTATATTTATAAGAAATGTTAGACCTCAACATCATACCTCTCTTACGAAAATGACTCTTTATAAGGTAGGGATCTTTACTTCAACTATAGTCAAACTAGAACACTAAGCCTTAGTCATCCGAATTATCTATTACTCTGGCATGTGTTGCATCCCAGTGATGTTAAGTTTCCACTTGTATAAAGATGAAATTATCCTACATCACTTGGCCCCACTCTTTAGCTTGAAGCAAGGCATATTTAAGAAGTGCTTCTAGACTGCTACTTGTCCAATATGCACAAAAAGTTGTTATTTTCAAGCAATATTTTTCTTTGTCCTATGAAGTTTTGTCATCATTTCCTAACATTCACCTCCTTATATATTTGCATTCAATATAAGTATCTTCATTTCACCACTTCATTATTGCAAAGTTATAGAGAGATAATGAGATGCGAGAAAAATTATTCTTTACTTAAAAGTTTAATCCTTTACTAGTTAAAGTAGTGCCAACCTCTACTCCTCAAAAGTAAGAAATCCTCAGCACTTTTAAGCTCAAGTCAAGTCTCCACTTATCCGTGCACAAGGTAACTTACCTAAGTTTTAAGCTCAATTGGTATCTAGTAATACTTTTCTGTATTGACTTAACAGCTACGACAACTAACAAAAACTCTCTCTCTAAAAATTCTCTTCCCAAGCCACCTAATCTGCCCCCTCAAAGCTGTTGGAAAACACCATCACCTGTTCCTTTGCAGCTATCACCCATAGAGGCTTATCCACATAACACCCTTCCACTCAAGATAGTCGAGCTCATATAAAAAACTTTAAGATCTTCATGGTGAAGTATACAAAGTTTAATAAAACATACGAAGGGCTGTCTTGCTACATCTTTAGGTTGCAAACCATCTTCATGGGATTTTTTCATAAGGTTGTCTTGCTACATCTTTAGGTTGCAAACCTAAGTGCAACTTGTGTCAAGTAATAAATTTCTTGGGAGTTCAAGGTCGATCCACAGGGAAGTTGTTTGAAGTTTTTAGGATCATATTTCTTAAAAGAGGGGCTTTATGTGGTCTAGAATATAAAGAAAAATTTATACTATAAATAAGAAATCAAAGTAATAAAAATATTGAGAATTAGGGATCTGCTCTTAAGTTTTGCATAGGGTAATGATTATTTATTCTTTGTACCTCTTTTAAATGTCACTATTGAAATCCATACCTCATGAAGGTTCCAATGTGAAGATATTATCAAATAGCTCATGCATTAAGATAATCTTAAAATTATCTTACCGTTTGTAAATTATCTTTTAACATCAATACTTGTTTATGTGATTAAGTATTTATGCACACTTTTGTCTACAACAAATCAAAATTTCACGTTAGCAGTCGGTGGAATGGAACCATACAATAAGCTAAATAAACCCAAATATTTATTATGGCATTGGAGATACATAAATCAAGAATCACCACAAAATAAGAAAGGTTTTAACGTCAATATATATTTATGGAATCAAGTATTTATATGCACCTTTGTCCACAACAAACCAAGATTTTACATTAGCAGTTGGTAGAGTAGAACCATATAATAAGCTAAATGAACCCAAGTATTTATTGTGCCATTAGAGATACATAAATCATGAATCATCACAAAATGAGGAGGGTTTCAAAAATAAAATAAAACAATAATACAACACCCCTAGAAAATTATGCACTTTTATAACCGTTTCTCTTCCTCCATTGAGAGGTTCATCTTTTCTCTTCAACTAAATGAAATTTAAAAAGATATAATGAAAGTAGAAAAAGCTAAAAATAGAAGAAAAACTAGAATATATTTCTATTATGACTAGAAAACTTAGCCTAAAGAAAGACAATAATAATTTTTTTTTTCCTCTCTAAGAGTTATTTTGTGTCTGTTCAATAATATCCAAGAACCCCTATTTATAGTAGAAGAGTGCCTAAATTGGCATCTCTAAATTTACTCCAAATTTACTTCTAATATGCTCTAAATTCACATATCCTTTTAGATCCGAATATTTTCACACATTTTTCTCCATGAAATCAGCTGATTTTGGATAAATGATAAACATGAAAGTTGTGCATTTCTTTATTAGCTTCATTTTTCAACTTGAATAATCTAATTCCAACCACTAGGTAGAAATGTTGAATTGGCCTAAGCTTCCAACAATAAAGCTGTATTTATATCTCTTGACTTTCAAATGAAGTAAGATTCAGGTCCATAGGATTTTTGAACATGGAGTAATGCCCAAAATACAAAATTGCACAAGTTTGAAAATGTGCTTATTTTGAATTTAATACAAGCCAACAATTACTTGTAGAGTTCAAGTGATTTATTGTATATATAAACCATCAAAGAAACCATTAACATCAAGAACACCTACAGGTTTTTAGTGAATGTTGAGTTGTGCCTACGAGATAACTTGGAATAACTCCTCGAGTGTACCAAAACCACCAAGTAGAGTGATAAATGCATCCGCATTGTTTAACATATTAGGTATTATATCCCAAATATGTGATACTTTTAGCACATCTCCAATGATCATATCTATGATATTCTCTACTGTTAATGGTTTTGGGATAACTCTTGACGATGATCATATCTATGATATTCTCTACTATTAATGATTTTGGGATAACTCTTGAAACTTTTACTTTTCCTACATGAGCAGAAGTAACAACACTTTCCATTAACACCAAACTACGTCCCCCATACACTAAATGAATTTTTCTTTCCGCTAAAGTCCTACTAAAGTTATTGGCTACCCCTACAAACAAATGGTACGATGTTATTTATTGAGGTGTGAATAGAAAATTTATTTGTTGTATGTCTTTTTCATTTATCAAAAAGGTTCAAAATAAGAACACAAAGTTTAAAAATTAGCTACTTACACGTGAATGTTCATGTAGTTGTGATTGTGGCTCACATCTTCATCTAATTTTACATCTAGTAATGGCTTAAACGCCATCTATGAGTTGAGGATAAACTTACCATCCAATTTTTTTATAAATTGACAAACAGAATTTTGTAATGTCAGATTCCCAAGACTATAACACTCATATTCATCCCAAAAGTGATTCCATAAATCAAGAACACGATGTACTAATCTACATGAGTGCGTCTCAAGAGTCAATATAATATTATGTAAAGACTCCTTACTCAGTATATCCATAATGAATTGAATTTTATCTTCTCAATTTTTAGAAACCATTCTTAAGGTACGACACTTTATGTTGTAAGTCCATCAAGCACAATTGTAAAAACTTGCATTTTTTTAACCCTTTATTTTTTTGAATATGTGTTTTTACCAAAACCAATCATGTATCTAATAAGCAAGTTTGAAAACTCATACGAAAACTCACCTGCTACTCTTACCTTTGCTTTAATTATCCATTGTATGTCCTCTGGAATGCCCTTATGCATAAACATCCTTAATCTTTCAATCCTAGTTTTATACATTTTTAAAATTCCCTTTGTAGGAAGAAAAGAAAATTACTTCTTGAGAGTTAGAAGAATATCATCGATTTTCTACATGCTGAAGTTTATCATAAAAGAGTTTAATGACGCTAGCAAAGATTGCAGGATAAGATCAACATAGAGTTCAATTTCCATGACGACTTTAAGTAACTCGAGCCTTTCTGTAACGCATATAATCTCCAGTCCATGTGCATAGATCGAAGAACACTCTATCATCTGGGTCTCAGAATACTCTTTTAAGACTTAGTATCTCGCATGCCTAATAGATTAACCATACAACTACTGCAGGTGAAGATGAATCTCAACACCATGTGCTAGTTTCTCATGTTACCTCTACAACTCATTAGATATCAATGCCATCATATAAAATCAAATCATCCATAATTTATTTATAATGTTTTGCAAGCTATTCTTCTATGACATCCACCAATAGTTCTAATGGCAACCCAACATTGAAGATATAAGCCCTCTTTTCAAATTTCAAGAGATTAGGAGGTTTCTCATCAAGTCAATATAGTTGGGAGTCGTGAGCTTATTAGTGTCTAAAATGGATGTTATAGGGTTTTGGCCATTTGTACTTAATCTATAAAAACCATACGAAACTATGAATAAGCATGTAATCAAATTATTCACTCATTTATAATATGTAATTCAATTATAAATATATCCTACGTTTTCTTTTCAAATTACATCACCCTCTTGATGGTAATTTAGAAAATCCTATTTGCTAGTGGGCTAGAGGCCCAATTAGCCTTTTCATACACATCCCAAATTTTATAAGCCCATATGATAAAACTGAAAGGGGGTTAATACATTAATGATTGCATCCCTATGTAATACTTAAGCTATATTACCTTACTATTTCCCATATATCTCGATTTTATGAGCCCATATAGTTCTTAATGTCAAGTGTGACCTATCAAATATTCATGTAGTTGAAACATCTCACTATCTCATGACTTATTGACACCACTTAGACATTCCATCCCATGGCATCTCCATGCTAGTAGTGATCATAGCTTACGTACACTTAACACATCCATGATTCATGGCCAACTTAATAAATGCATCAACAGTGTATCACATGTCACATATATTTTATGGAAGGTATGAACACCTGGGTCCAAGCCAACATTGCCCTTATACACTTGATATAAAACTAATCAAGTTTTTAACTTAAAACACATTTAAGTGAGGGTCCAAGTTTGATTTATAATGCAAGACCTCATCGTTTTACTTATCTTATTATTTAATATGCATTATCTTGGTGATTGCAAGTATAATTATAAGAAAAGAATTAAATAAACCAAGCATGCATCACATGCATACTAAATAAAGGGTTTATCATAGGTTTTAAAACTTATGCAACCCACTTAAGTCAAAGTAGATTATAAGCAATCTAAGGGTAGCAATTCAAATGATAAATAGATCTTATCCATTATAAAGAATGTATCTCATAGATTCATGGGCCTTCATTCCACATATTTTCTCTAATTTCATTTTATCTTCTTGTAATGTTTGCCAAAATTATAAAAGATAAACCTCGTCACCTAATTTTACTCTTATTATATTTTGAAATGATACTAGAAACTTTGAAATAATTCGAAGATGAGGTACATAGGAGTGGAACATATTATATCCAGAATAAAAATAGAGAAGGTAAGACTTACAACCTCTTTTATAATATAACTTAAAAAAATAATAAACGAATAAAATTAGAATAGTCATATTAGCCAAGCCTCTGTGGTTATCCAATTCCTATCATGCGAAAATACATTATTGCATTATAATTAAAGCATGTGAATTCACCAATTATTAATGGGCTTATTTCTTTCAAATTTGGGATTAAAAAATTAGTTTTTCAAGAAAAATAATTTTTCATAGTAGTAAACTTAATAATTAATTTTAATTAAAGAATCCAAAATTTCCACACAGAATTATCATTGAGACAGAATGGGCAGTAACCCGATCACATGACAAGCTGGCATGTAGCCTGCCAATCGGTGCCCCATCAGGTGACCAAGCACTATGTGCCTTCAGTAACCCAATGGGCTGGGTGACTGGCATACTTGGGGTGTTTGTCAATCTCAACAACCTAGAAGATCTTGTGTTTAGGTGCCTAATAATGTAGGCTTTTCTCAAGTACTTAAGGATGGTTTTTACAACTTTCCAATGCTCATCGCTTAGATTAGATTGATATCCATTCGTAACACTTAAAGCATATGCGACATCAGGTTGTGCACATAGCATAGCAAACATAACGCTTCTAATGGCATATTTATATTGGTATGCGAGTCATTCTTTCTCTTTTCTATAGAGTCTTTAGGGACATATAATTTGAAAGAGAGATCCTTGACTCATGGGCAGGAATCCTCTCTTAGATTCTTCCATGTTAAATCTCTTTAGCATCTTGTTAATGTACATTGATTGAGATAGTCCAATCATTCTCTTAGATCTATCTCTATAGATCTTAATCCTAAGATGTAAGATGCTTGTCCCAAATCTTTCATTGAGACTTGAATTGAAAATAAAGCCTTGGTAACTGCAATATACCTACATCATTCCCAATGAGTAGGACACCATCAACGTAAGGTATAATAAACATCACTGCTCTCCCACTAACCTTCTTATACTTGAGCAAATCAAACGATTAATACCTTATCAAATCAGATGTTCCAACTTTGGGAAGTTTGTTTTAGTCCATAAATAGATCTCTAAAGCTTGCAAATCTAAACTTCTTTGGTTGCCTCATATTGATCTTCCTCAATATTCCCATTTAAGAAAGGTGGGCTTCACATCTATTTTCCATATCTCTAGTAATAATACACTGATATGGAAAGCAATGTGTATGAAAGAATTTTAGCTTCACCATTAGTAATAAGGATTTTTCCTAATCAACTCCTTGCCTTTAAGTATAACTCTTTTAAAATCGTGCCTTATAGCTTACTACCTCTCCTTCTACTCCAACCTTTCGCTTGTAGACCCATTTATAGCCAATGAGTACAATACCATGTGGTAGGTCCAGGAAGGCCTATACATTGTTGTAGTAGATAGAGCCCATCTTGGATTGCATGGCCTCTTGCCATCTATCTGAATTGATGTTAGACATCACTTCTCGATAATTGTTTGGATCACTATCCAAAGAGTGCTCTTACTTATTGTTCTCTAACATGAAGTTATGTCTCTTAACAATTAGTTTCAATTGGATTTTTAATCTGTTAGGTCTAATTAAATATCACATCATTTAATTAGATTTAATCAACATTTGAAAATTAATATATGCCCCATTAATTATTCATTATTAATTAATTTAATCTAATGCTTGGATAACTTCTAGAAAAAATGGACTTATCTGAATTTGTGTATGACCTTTAAGTTCACCAATAAGCTAGCGCGGGCTCACAATCGTTGCGACTTAATTGAACAATTTAATTATTTCTATTAGTTAATCTAATTAATTAATCTCCTTATATTTAATCAATTAATTAAGGAATCCAAAGGTCATGAAAAGTATCTAAAAATGCATTATGACTATCAAGATATAAGTCAAGTAATAAACTTATTTCTTATTATGATAGCTTGAATTTCCTTTGTTGGATACATTACACCTACTTTACTCAACCAACTTAATCATAACTGATCTCAGGAAATAAAAACTAGCATAAGACTCAATCCACCTATCATGATATCTATAAACACGATCCTTATACATCCGAATAAAAAAACCTTCCTAAAAAGAAAAAAAAAGGTGAGCGTATGCTTACAAAAAAGAGGGGATTTTTTTCGAAAAAGGGACAAACCACATAGAGGGTCATGTAGCCCTCCAAAAATTTCCCAATTTTTAATTAGACTTTACTTTTTGTATCTATAGCCGTAGTATTGGCTTTGAGTGTAGCACAACCCATCTACAAAGCAAAACTAGATTTGTAATTGATAATATATTTTTTTCACTTGGGGCAGTCTAAATAGAGTGATTATTACATAAAAACCTGATAGCATATGCAAGGACAAAAGTGAAATTCTTGGATGGATGTTTGCAACACTCTGGTTTATTCAACATCATAGTCCAATAATTTTAAATGGCCCATTTAAAGGGCTCAAGCTCAAGGATATACGAGGTTCTATTAGTGCATGCATCTTACCATACGGGAACGTAACCTTTATTTGAATATTTATAAATACCCTATATTCTTTCATTTTAACGAACATTGAATTCTGTAATACCCAAGCCTCACACTAATCACTTGGCCATTATGATTCATGTACTACATGCTACTTATATGCTAATTTGCATTAATATCTACATGGCATCTTTTATAGCAATTTTAATCGGGATTTTTAGTTACACAATCGCAATAGAAATCACTTGGGATAGAAACTGTATACTTGCTGATTTTTATTTTTAAAGCTTTATTTATGTATAATAACTTGATTAAAACATATATATTTCGCCATATATGTGTTTATATGGTATTTTAGGTGATGTATGTAAGTTTGGAGAGGTTATAAATTTAAATATGGTTTGATATTTAAAGAGACACTCAAAACTATCATGATAGAACTTACAATTTTTGTGCTGTGGTAAGTGAGTTGGTTTTGCTGAGGTAAATCAGTGATTTTTGGCAATTATAAAATATAATTACATTTCTATACATGTTATCTAAGTGTGATAAAAATTTGGAAGTGATTGGATATGCTTAGGGATATCAAAAGTGTCATGCAACTAAATTGGATAATAAGAAAATATGAAAATGTGAATCTGTCCCATTTGATAACTTTGTATATTTCAACCTAGACATGTTGCTATTAAGTGTTAACAATTAGGTACATGATATTAGAGTTATAATAATTCAATTATATGATATTTACATGCATTTAAGATGAGAAATTAAGTTATTTGAGGGACTAGATTGGGTTCTAGTTTGTAGAAGCTTGATTGTTACCTAGATGGCTTGGTGTTTAAGGTCTTAATATGGTATTTTATGCTTTCAAGTTGCCAAATTGGGAATGGTGCTTGATGTTGGGTAATATTACAGGCTATTTTACATCTAAGATTAGATGAGAACAATAAACAAATCTAGACTTTTCCACCAATCAAGTGAAAGGTAAGTAAATATCCATTTGTAACTACAATGCATGAACATAGTGTGTCTTGAAGGTTTTACAGCTAATGTGTTGATGATATTTAAATTGATTGGATGAAAAGTATAGTATGTACCTTAAGAGTATTATGATTCTTGAAACATGTTAAGAGCAAGATGACTTACATTTCATATTGAACATACCATTCATGAGCATTTACATGTGCATGCATGGCATATGAGTATAGTGGAGGTTCTTGCATGCACTTTACGATTTGAGACATGATTTTCAGAAAGAAAATATTTTAGTTGGCTACTACTAGTGTACCGAGGCATGTGAGGCGTGCTTATGTGCTATTTTAGGGCGCTATGAGTGTTACTTCTTGGAGGATCATAGGGGTTAATAGAGGGTGTGCCTCTGGTGGTCATGAGAGGAAAAACTACTTGACTGTGCCTTTATTGACTCCGCTAGTGGGAAGACTTCTAAAGGATCACAGGGGAAGATAGGGGGTGGACCTCTGGTGATCCCAAGAGATGGCCCCTAGATCGAGTCAATTTGTTTATGGCCCAATAAAATGAAGTGATTTTTAATAAAAACTCTTTGATTTATGAGTACTCAAATTTGACACATTTATGGTATCATATCTTAGAGATGAATTGCATGAGATTTTATATCATACTCTTGCCATGCATGATTTTTACTTATTGAGTGTTAACTCATGTAGTTCATGCATTATAGGTGAATATGTTGAGACTTAAGACCTCTGGTTTACTGGCTGGTAGTGGAGCTCCTATAGGCTTTCAAAGATCAATGTACTTGGACGATGACCTGTTGGGCTATTTTGTGGGTTGCGCTTTTGATTTTACAATTTATTGTATTATAGAAGTGACTTTATCCAGTATATCACTTTCAAAACTCCTTTGTGATAGAGAGTTTGAGTTTATGATGATTTTGATGGTTAATGTTTTAATAACTACCTATGTATATACAGTATTACACGATGTGAAAACACTTTATTTTTATCAATGGTTTGTTGAACTAACTAGAAAAAAAAAGTTATACACATGCAAACGTGCATAAATTTTGTTGCATAGGTTGTTTATATATATCTTTATATATATTATTAGGAGGTTGTGACAAAGAGTGGTATTGAGCCTAGGTCTTGATTATGTAGACTGTCCATGTACATGATCTTAGAACTTGTGGAGCACAACCATGCCAGTAAGTTTTATTTTTTGTTATAATGCATTATATATTTCATGAATTATGTTGGCCATTTTTTATAAAAAAAATGGTGTTGCAGTCATGGTGAGAACAAGGGGTGAAAGTAGCAATGGAGCCAGAACACAGGAGAGCAAACACCTATTTTGAATAATGATCGTGATGTTATCATTAATCGACTTACATAGCTTGTTGAACAAAAATCAGAACAAATTCAGCAACTTATCCAGCAGAGGGATATGGGTAGACAACCAAGGGCTGAAATGGTTCTACCACAACCCCGAGTAGAATAGGTGGAAATAGTTGGGGAAATATTTAGAAAACTGAACCCACTGGTGTTTGAGGATGCACTAGATCCTACAACTACTGAAGACTAGTTGAGAACTCTTGGAAATATGTTTCACTATAGTAGAGTTTTAGAAGAAGAGAAAGTGATGTATGCATCCTTTATGCTTTGAGGAAGTACTGGACATTGGTGGGATACAATGAGGAGCATCAAAGACACCATTGTCATAACTTAGATAGATTCAAAGATTTATTTCGAAATAAATACTTCATAGCTCTAGTTCGTGCAATGAAGATGAATGAATTTATATAACTACGACAAGGAACTATGACAGTTGGAGAATACATTCGTAAGTTTGAACATCTATCCAAATTTGCCACACATATGGTCAACACTGATGCATTAAAAATTGAGATTTCTTGAAGGCTTAAGACTAGAGCTATATAGAGATGTGAATATGGAAGGAATTCAAGGAGTGACATACTCACAAATTACTAAGAGAGCTTTAGTTGCAGAATAAGCTGAACTTAGAATTTCCTGCGCTCACGAGATTCAAGCTAATTTAAGCAAGTGCAGGGGCAACGATGGGTTAGAAATGAAAGAAGAGACCATTTCAAATGTAGAATCAAAAATCTAAATTCCAACAAAGACAAGGGCAGCAACAGTGGGATCAGAGTAAGCGTATAAAGATTGATCAAGGCAAAGCATCGATGTCGCAACCTGCTTGTCCTAAATATGGTGGTCAACACAGTGGAGTCTGCCCGATGGAGACTAGAACCTACTTTGTATGTGGGAAGATTGGACATATTTCCAGAATATGTCCAAATAATCTAAATCCAACAAGATAAAAAAAGTGTCGGCTAGAGTCTTTATCATTACTAGATCAGATGTTGAGGCGAACCCATCAATGGTAACAAGTAAATTCTCTATCTTTGGTACTCCAACAATTGTATTGTTTGATTTTGGAGCTACACACGAAGAGGCTGGGTAGAGAACCTGATACTATTGAGGTCAGTTATAATATGATAATTCCTTTTGGAGATTCAAAACAAACTAATCATATTTTAAGAGATTGTGCTATTCCCATTGAAAATAGAGAACTCTATGTTGATTTAATTATATTGGCCATGAATGACTATGATATGATTTTGGGTATGGATTGGTTGTTAAAATATCCTGCTACAATAGAGTGTCAGAGAAAGACAATGACTTTTCAACCTCCTGGCGAGGAACTATTTACCTTTATTGGAATCGTAAAAAGCTTCAAATTCCCAATTATATCAGCATTGAAAGCATAAAGATTATTAGATAGTGGTTGTGAAGGATATTTAGAAAGTATTATGAGTATTGAAGAGAAATACTATCCGATCCTGAGTGAAGTGCTAGTTGTTTAGAAATATCTAGAAGTATTTCCTAATGATCTTCCTGGATTACCACCAAACCATGAGATAGAGTTTGTCATTGAATTAAATCCAAGAACACATCCAATATCTAAAGCTCCATACCAAATGGCACCAACTGAGTTGAAAGAATTGAAGACACAAATACATAAATTATTGGATAAAGGTTTTATCAGACCCAGCTTTTCACCATAGGGTGCATTCACCATAGGGTGCACCGGTTCTATTGGTGTGTAAGAAGGATGGTACAATGCGACTGTATATAGACTACCAAGATTTAAATAAATTTACAATCAAGAATAAGTATCCTCTGCCTAGAATAGAAAATTTATTTGATCAACTCCAAAGTGCATCTATATTTTCAAAAATTGATCTGCGATTTGGGTACCATCAATTGAAAATAAAAGAGAATGATGTCACCAAGACAACATTTAGCACGAGATATGGATATTATGAATTTTTGGTGATGCTATTTGGCTTGACTAATGCTCCAACAACTTTTATGGATTTGATAAACTGAGTATTTAAAAATTTTCTTGATAGATTTGTTATTGTGTTTATTGATGATATCCTGATTTATTTTTGCACAAAAAGAAAAGCATGGTGAACGTCTAAGAATGATTTTAGAGGTTTTGAAAGAGAAACAACTATATGCTAAATTTAAGAAATGTGAATTTTGGATTGATCGAGTGGTATTTCTGGGACATGTAATATTAGGAGTAGGAATATTTGTAGATCCAATTAAAATAGAAGTTATTAATGGCAGGTCACAACCTACTAATCTTTTAGAAGTACAAAGTTTTTTGGTTTTAGCTGGATATTACCATAGATTTGTGGAGGGATTCTCCAAGATAGCTTCTCCTTTGACACAATTAACCAAAAAATGTACAACATTTAAATGGATGGATGCTTGTGAAAAAAGTTTTTAGGAATTGAAGAAAAGGTTAACTTCAGCTCCTATTCTTTCTATTCCATCAAGTACTAGAGGCTTTGTAGTTTATAGTGATGCTTCGAAAAATGGGTTGAGATATGTATTGATGAAAAATGGTAAAGTAGTTGCATATGCATCCAGACAGTTTAAAGAGTACGAAAAGAATTATCCCATACATAATTTAGAGCTTACTGCATGGTGTTTGCACTTAAGATATGGAGACATTATTTGTATGGTGAAAATTGTGAGATATATACTAAGCACAAGAGCTTAAAATATTTCTTCACCTAGAAAGAGTTAAATATGGGACAGTGAAGATGGTTAGAGTTGGTGAAAGATTATGACTATGTTATCAACTATCATCCTGGTAAGGCTAATGTTGTGGCTAATGTATTGAGCAACAAATCAACACAAAATACCGCAGCTTTAGCTTTAACTCAGAAACCAGAGTTAATTGAACTATAGAAAATGGATGTAGAGATTGTACAACAAGGATCAGTGAAGGCTAAATTTGCAGCTTTAACACTCCAACTGACTTTGATTGATAGAATTCAATAGGGATAACAAGTTGATGAATGTGTTACTAAAATGATGAAAGATATTTATTGCTTTAGAAAAGTTTTATGATTTTTAGATGTTAGAGAATAGTATCTTGCGGTTCTGAAAATGGTTATATGTGCCTAGTATAGACAATATTCGGGAGGATATTTTGGCAGAGGCACATTTAACGCCATATTCGGTACATCTAGGAGCTACTAAAATATATAGAGATTTGATAATGCATTACTGGTGGCTAGATATGAAAAGAGATGTTGCTCAGTTGGTAGAACAATGTTTGACATGTCAACAAATAAAGACAGAACATCAAAGACCAGCAGGAACCTTGCAAGCTTTATTTATTCTAAAATGGAAATGGGAAAGAATTACTATAGATTTCATATCAGGATTACCTAAAACAGTTAAAGATCATGCTAAATGGGTTATCATTGATAGACTAACTAAATCTGCTTACTTTCTTCCAATATCTTCCACCTATTCCATAGATCGTTATGCATCGATATATATTCAGAAAGTGGTCAGACTTCATGGGGTACCACTATCTATTATTTCTGATAGAGATTCAAGGTTTTTGTTTATTTTTGGAAGAGTTTACACAAGGTATTGGGAACATAATTATCTTTCAGTACTATATATCATCCTCAGACTGATGGACAATTAGAGCAAACAATACAAACATTGGAAGATATGCTTAGAGGTTGTGTATTAGATTTTCATGGTCAATGGAGCAAATTTTTACCTTTAGTGGAATTCTCTTATAATAACAACTATTAGTCCACTATTGGAATGGCCCCCTATGAAGCATTATATGGTAGAAAATGTAGATCTCCAGTTCATTAGGATGAAGTTGGTGAAAAGAAGATTTTGGGCCCAAATATAATTTGAGAAATGACAGAAGTTGTGACATAAATTCATCAACGAATACAGATTGCCCAGAGCTGACAGAAAAGTTATGCTGATCAAAGAAGAAGAATGTTAGAATTTGCAGAGATCAAGTATTTTTGAAGCTATCTCCAATGAAGGGGATTATGCGGTTTGGAAAGAAAAGAAAGCTAAGTCCTAGATATATTCGTCCATTTCATATTATGGAATAAATTGGGGATGTTGCTTACAAACTTGACCTACCTGGATCAATGTCTGAAGTGCACAATTTATTTCATGTATCTATGTTGAGGATATATATTGCAAATCCATCTCATATTCTGAAGAATGAACCTATAGAGCTGAAAGTAGATTTGAGTTATGAAGAAAGACCTGTAGAGATTCTTCTATAAGAAGTAAAACAACTCAAAAATAAAAAGATCCCATTGGTTAAAATATTATGGGGAAATTAATCAACACAAGAAGCTACTTGGGAAAGGGAAGATGATACGAAAATTAAGTATCCAGAACTCTTTTGGTAAGTAAATTTCGAGGATGAAATTTTAATAAGGAGGGGAAGATGTAATACCCAAGCCTCACACTTCTCACTTGACTAATATGATTCATGCACGACATGTTACTTATATGATAATTTGCATTAATATCTACATGGCATCTTTTATAGCATTCTTAATTATTATACCTCTAACGCAATCACTTGATATTAGTGGTTAAGATCCTAAAACCTAATTAAGTAATTCTATATTTAGATAAGAAGAAGAATAGATCAATCAATATATATGATATTCATAGGTTATATGTTATAATTTTGGAAGTATTAAAGGTGTTACTAGTAGGCTTATATGATTTGATTTAATTAGATCGATGTGTTTTGAAAGTATACATCCATGAATTAACATATTTGGGATATTGGACATGATATAATGTGATTTAAGTGTCATATTACAAGGTCCATATGTGCATAGGATTTTGGAAATGCAAACTAGATAATCATTTAAGAATCAAGTGTCAATCGATTTAGAGACTAAATGAACGGTTAAGAAATTAGGTCAAAACTTTATTGTCTGACCATATGGCAATTAAAATAGGTTGTAAATAGATAAAAAAATATTGAGAAATACTAGATTAGATCTGTATAATGTGTGATTAATATCAGATTTGAACCACCAATTGACATCTCAACCAGCTTTACCAACTTAAGCTACCACCTCAAAATTTCTTCATTTCTATCCTTGAACCACGACCAAAAATCATTTTCTGAGATATTTCACCTCCCAAACCTCCATATTAAATTTTAGAAGTTGCTCTAAAGTGATTTCAAGTATAGAAAAAAAGTGAAGGAAGCAAAGGGAAGTAAGGAGGAGCAAGTAGAAGCATAAATCTGTGCATAGGTGAGCTTAACTCATGTTTTTGATTTAAGTTCTTGAATGGTCTGAGGGTTTATGATTTTTAAAGCTTATATTATGGTTTATAATTATGTTAGGATATCATTTATGATCTTACAATTCACAAAAGAGGGATTTTTAGTTACAAAATCGCAGTAGCAATCACTTGGGACAGAAATTGTATACTTGCTGGTTTTTATTTCTAAAGCTTTATATATGTAAAATAACTTGATTAAAACTTATATATTTTACCTTATATGTGTTTATATATGAGTTTAGGTGATGCATGTAAGTTTGGAGAGGTTATAAATTGAAATATGATTTGATATTTAAAGAGACACTCAAAACTATCATAACAGAACTTCCAGTTTTTGTGCTGTGATAATTGAGCTAGTTTTGCTAAGGAAAATTAGTGATTGTAGGAAATTATAAAATATGATTACATTTCTATACATGTTATCTAAGTGTGTTAAAAAGTTGGAAGTGATTGGATATTCTTAGGGATGTTAAAAGTGTCATGCAACTAAATTGGACAAGAAGAAAATATAAAAATGTGAATCTGTCCCATTTAATAACTTTGCATATTTCAACCTAGACATGTTTCTATTGAGTGTTAACAATTAGGTACATGATATTAGAGTTATAATACTTCAATTATATGATGTTTACATGCATCTAAGATGAGAAATTAAGGTATTTGAGGGACTAGATTAGGTTTTAATTTGTAGAAGCTTGATTGTTACCTAGACAACTTGGTGTTTAAGGTCTTAGTATAATATTTTATGCTTTCAACTTGCCAAATTGGGAATGGTGCTTGATGTTGGGTAATATTAGAAGAGATGACCCCTGGACTGAGTTAATTTTTGTATGGCCATTTGATTATTGATATTGTGTGGAGCTCTTTTCGGTACATAGCGGTGGGCCAAGGCCCAAATGAAGTGATTTTTAATAAAAATTCTTTGATTTATGAGTACTCAAATTTAGCACATTTATGGTATCATATCTTAGAGATGAATTGCATGAGATTTTATATCATACTCTTGCCATGCATGATTTTTACTTATTGAGTGTTAGTTTATTTAGTTCATGCATTGTAGGTGAACATGGTGAGACTTAAGACCTCTGGTTTACTGGCTGACAGTGGAGCTCCTACCAGCTTTCAAAGATCAATGTACTTGGATGATGACCCATTGGGTTATTTTGTGGGTTGCACTTTTGATTTTACAGTTTATTGTATTATAGTAGTGACTTTATCCTATATATTACTTTCAAAACTCCTTTATTACAGAGAGTTTGAGTTTGTGATGATATTGTATATACAGTGTTACACGATGTGCAAATACTTACTTTTATCAATGTTTTGTTAAACTAACTAGAAAAAAAAATTATATACACGCATACGTGCACAAATTTTGTTGCATAGGTTAGTTATATATATATATATTTATATATATTGTTGGGAGGTTGTGACAAATTCATTACAAATTTACTATTTTCAATTATATATTTTCAATATTTTCTTGATCTTGTTTTAACTTAAGCTTAGTAGGGTTTTTTCCAAAACTACACCTAACGATTTGGTCATGTCGCAAGCACGAGAACACTTAACAGTTGATAGCTTTCAAGGAGTTAACTTTTGAAGACACAAGACCTTTCCACATCATTTTGGTGCTATCTATGGAAAGTCTTGCCTTGATACTAAGGATACTGATTAGATCTAGAACTCAGGAAGCTGGATGAAAACTTATTTTTAAATTGAAAGTATTTGTAAAAAGACACTCTAATACTCTCTGAATTTTCCCAGGTAGAAGAAAAACATTTTTGGAAGCCAAGGTTTGAGGAACTTTCATCATCAACAGTAGAATCTGTTCCATCAAGTATTAAAGCTCCTGTGATTAATTTGAAACATTTGTCATTTGATTTGAATTACTCTTATTTGGGTGAGAATTTTCCAGTAATAATTTTTTCCAAACTCGATGCATCCCAAGAAGGTAAATTGATCGAAATTCTAAAAATGTATAGAATGCTTTAGGATGGACCATTGCTGACATTAAAGGTATTAGTCCTTTAATTAGTACACATGACATCTATCTAGAGGAAAATACTAAAACTTTTAGAGAAATACAATGAAGGTTAAATCTTAATATGAAAGAAATAGTGAGAAATAAAGTCATTAAACTCTTATATAATGGAATCATTTATCCTATTTTTGATAGCAAATGAGCAAGTCCTACTCAAGTTGGACCAAATAAATTTAGAGTTACTATAGTAAAAAATGAGAATGATAAATTAATTTAAATTAGGACTTTTACTGGTTGGCGAATGTGCTTTGACTATAGGAAACTTAACTCAGTTACTAAAAAAATTGATTTTCCACTACCCTTTATGGATCAAATCTTAGAAAGAGTTGTGGGACATGAATTTTACTGCTTCTTAAATAGATATTCTAGGTATAATCAAATTGCAATTGCACTTGAAGATCAATAAAAAATAACTTTTGCATGTCTTTTTGGTACTTTTGCATGTTGAAGGATGCCTTTTAGATTATGTAATGCACCAGTTACATTCTAATGATGCATGCTTAGTATTTTTAGTGACATGGTTGAATGTTTTCTTGAAGTCTTTGTGGATGATTTTCTATTTTTGGTAATTCATTTGACGATTGCTTCTCTAATTTAGAAAAGGTTTTGATTAGATATGAAGAAAAGAAACTCGTACTCAATTGGGAGAAATGTCATTTCATAGTAACAACTGGTATTGTTCTTGGATATATTATTTCATCAAAAGGTATTGAAGTAGACAAATTTAAAATTGAGTTAATTGCTAATTTGCTAATACTAAAGTCTGGGAAGGAGGTAAGATCATTTTTAGGACATGTTAGTTTTTATAGAAGATTTATCATAGATTTTAGTATAATATCTAAACATTTGTGTAATATTCTAACAAAAGGCACTATTTTTGAATGGACTAAAAATTATGAAAATGCTTATGTTAAGCTTAAAACCATGCTTACGTCTAATCATGCAGCCTCCAGATTGGACTTTGCCTTTTGAAATAATGTGTGATGCTAGTGGCTATATTGTTGGAGCTGTTTTAGGATAAAGAAAAGATAAAAAATTATATGTCATTTACTATGCAAGTAAAACTTTTGAACATTGTATAATTGGTTTATTCAACAATTGAAAAACAATTACTCGTTGTAGTTTTTGTATTGGATAAATTTAGATCTTATCTTGTTTGCTCACCAGTTGTTGTTTTCAGTGATCATGCAACTTTAAAATATCTTTTATCAAAAAAAGATGTCAAACCTATAATGATTAGGTGGATTCTCTCACTCCATGAATTCAGCATTATGATTCGACATAAGAAAGGAGTAGAGAATATGGTGGTTGATCATTTGTAAAGACTCGTTTGTGATGACTCATTTCAAACCACACCCATTAATGATACTTTTTGTGATGAATAATTATTTAATGTTTCTAATTTACCTTGGTTTGCTGACATTATTAATTTTCTTATGATAGAAAAGATGCTGCCGTATTGGAATTCCTAAGATAAAAAGAAGTTTTTGACCGAGGTGAAAAACTTTTATTGGGAAGATCCATACCTAATCAAGATGTGATACTTGAGCCTCTTACCACTCACATGGCCACATATGATTCATGCATTATATGGCATAACTTTCAGATTTATTTTGAGGTTTATTGGCTTATTAAGCTTTGAATATTATTTATAAATGTGTTAAGATGTTATTAGATAGGCTTTGATGCATAAAGAAAGGATTTGTGGTTGGAAATATTTGATAGAAAACACTTGTGCTAGAAACGGTCACCTTGTTGTATTCTTGTGTTTTGGGCTTCAAAAGTGTATGGTATGTTGAATAAAACCTATAATTATCATCATATACATGTTTATCTATGAGTTAAGAGTATGAGAATGAATTTTTGATCGATTAGAAATTGAAATAGAGAATGATATTGGAGAAACACTCAAACTGCCAAAGTAGCAAAATCTGTTTTGGTGTGCTGTGAAGGAGACTGAATTAGGGGAGCTAAATTCATCATTTTTGGAAAGAATATAACCTGTTTGTCTTTTTGTATATTTATATAAGTGTGGTAAAAAGTTGGGAGAGATTGAATATATATAAGGGTGCCAAAACCATTAATGTCGTGAAGTGTGTAAAACTGTCACGGTAGGAAAACAATCTGTTTCAGTATGTTGTGAAGAGAGCTGAACTTGGGAAGTCATATCTATGAGTTTTAGCAATTCCATGACATGGTTACATTTATATACATGTTATCTAAGTGCGGTAAAATTTTTGGAGTGATTGGATATGTTTAGCGATGTCAAAATTATCATGCAATTAAATTGGACAACAAGTAAATATGAATATGTGAATTTGTCCCATTTGATAACTTAGCGTATTTCAACCTAGACATGTTGCTATTGAGTGTTAACAATTAGGTACATGATATTAGAGTTATAATACTTCAATTATATGATATTTACATGTATCTAAGATGAGAAATTAAGGTATTGGAAGGACTAGATTGGGTTCTAGTTAGTAAAACCTAGATAACTTGGTGTTTAAGGTCTTAGTATGATATTTTATATTTTCAACTTGTCAAATTGGGAATGGTGCTTGATGTTGGTAATATTACAGGCTATTTTACATCTAAGATTAGAGGAGAACAATAAACAAATCTAGACTAAACTACCAACTAAATGAAATGTAAGTAAAGATTCATTTGCAACTACAATGCATAGACATAGTAAATGTGTAATTTATATGTAATGCTATAGATCATATATGCAAAGCAGAGAACACACATTACTATCATTCATGTCCATTGAGCATACATACATGGGCATTGTCACATGCATACATCATATACGATCATTATGATAAATCTTGCATTGCACAACATGATTCTAATAAAGAAAAATATTTTGCTGACCACTACTAGTACACCAAAGCATGCATGGATTTGTATAGTTTTATGCATGGATTTGCAGGTTCGCGTGCATGGATCTGCATACGTATGAGTATGCATGAATTTGCACGCTTATATGATTATTAGCCATTGGACTATGGCGGTGTACAGAGCTCTTTTATGGTGTATGGGGTAGTAGCGTTGGTCAGGGCCCCAAGAAAGAAATGATTTTGAGAGAAATATTTGATGCATCAAAATTACATTATGGGCATAGCATTTTTAGATGCATGACTTGATATTATAGATTATTCTTTAACATGCATAATCATTACTTGCTAAGCATTAGCTCATATAGTTTATGCATTGTAGGTGAGTACGACGACACTTGAAGCATCTTTTACTGGCTGAGTGGCGGTTGGAGCTCCTGTAGGTGTCTGAGAGAGTGTGTACATGGATGACGACCTGTTGGGCTATTTTGTTGGCTGTTATATTTTAAGTCTGTTGTATTATATTTTTAGACTGGTACTATATTTTGCTTTTAAAATTTTACTGTAAATAACTATGTAAATATTGGGTCGTTGTGGGTGTTGTGCTTTTATATAAATACCGATCCTGCTATATACATGACATGTAAGAAAATATTTTAAACAGGATTGTGCATGTAAAAAGTGATTTATCTTTTCTTAAGTGTTACAATATTTTAATTAGGCAATTACTTGTAACAATTAATATTAAATTATAAATATTAAATTAATTAGTTTATATATATACTCTCATATGTTATATTGACGTGATTTGTACTATGCAGGTGGATACAGTGCCATAACTACACACACCATGAGGAATTCTATCAATAATGTGTAAGTAGGGAACAATTTAGGAGGTTAGATCCCCCAACATTTGAGGATGCGATTGATCCTACCACTGTAGAGGACTGGTTGAGGACCTTGGAAAACATGTTCCAGTATAGCAGGGTGCCAGTAGAGGAGAGGGTAATGTGTACCACTTTCATGCTTTGCGGTAGTGCAGGCTATTGGTGGGACATGATCAGCAGCATAGAGGGCATTACTACAATGAGCTGGGACAAATTCAAGGAGTTATTCTGAAATAAATATTTCACAGCCTCAGTTCGCATGATAAAGATGAATAAGTTTATACAACTGTGACAAGGAGCCACGCATTCATTTGTATCTACTGAGTATGTGAAGAGGCTGGGTAGAATACCAGATGTAGCAGAAATCAGTTATAATGTAACAGTCCCCTCTGGAGATAAATCGATCTGATTTTGAGAGCTTGTACTATACTTGTTGAAGGTAGAGAATTACATGTTGATTTGATTGTACTGGATATGAATGATTATGATGTTATTTTGGGCATGGATTGGTTGTCAAAGTATGGGGCTACTATCTATTGTAAGGAAAAGACGGTGACATTTCAACTTTCTGAGAAAGAGTCTTTCACATTTTCTAGCATTGTGAAGAATTTCAAATTCCCTATGATTTTAGCAGTAAAGGCATAACGATTACTCGATGATGGTTGCGAAGGGTAGTTGGTGAGTGTCATGAACATTGAGGAACAATACCCACCAACTCTGAGTGAAATACTAGTGGTGCGGGAATATACTGAAGTATTCCCAGATGATCTCCTGAGACTGCCACCAGATCGTGAAATAGAGTTTGTTATTGACATACAACCAGGAACGTCTCCAATTTCTAAAATTCCCTACAGAATGGCTTCCTTGGAGTTGAAAGAATTGAAAGTACAATTACAGGACTTGTTGGACAAGGGATTCATCAGATCGAGCTTTCCACCTCGGGGATCATCAGTTCTATTTGTACGTAAGAAGGATGGCACCATGAGACTGTGCATCGATTATCGAGAGTTGAATAGGGTCATGATTAAAAATAAATATCCATTACCCAGAATCGATGATTTATTTGACTAGCTTTATGGTGCCGTAATATTTTCAAAGATTGACTTACGCTCCAGCAACATTCATGGATTTGATGAATAGAGTGTTTAAGGAGTTTTTGGATAAATTTGTTATTGTGTTCATCGATGACATTCTAGTTTACTCCAGAACTAAAGAAGAGCATGCCACACATGTAACACAAGTACTAGAGGTCTTGAAAGTGAAGCAGTTACACGCCAAATTCAAGAAATACGAGTTCTGGTTAGATCATGTGGTATTCCTGGGACATGTTATATTAGGAGCAGGAATATCAGTAGATCCAAGTAAAGTTGAATCTATCAACAACTGGATGTAGTCTACTAATCCTTTGGAGGTGCGTAGTTTTCTTGATTTAGCTGGATATTACCAAAGATTTGTGGAGGGGTTCTCTAAGATTGCTATGCCATTGACACAATTAACCAAAAAAGGGGTAACGTTTAGATGGACGGATATGTGTGAGCAAAGTTTCGAAGAGCTGAAAAAGAGGTTGACTTCAGCACCTATTCTCTCAATTCCATCAGGTACTGGAGGATTCGTAATTTACAGTGACGCATCGAAGAATGGATTGGGATGTGTACTGATGCAGAATGGTAAAGTAATTGCGTATGCATCCAGGCAACTTAAAGAGTACAAAAAAAATTACTGCACGCATGACTTGGAACTTGCTGCTGTAGTATTTGCGCTTAAAACATGGAGACACTATTTATATGGTGAACGGTGCGAGATCTATACTAATCACAAGAGCCTCAAATACTTCTTCACATAGAAAAAATTGAATATGCGGCAGCGAAGATGGGTGGAACTGGTAAAAGATTATGATTGTGTGATCAATTACCACCTCGGTAAAGCCAACGTTGTAGCTGATGCATTGAGCCAAAATTCCACACAAAGTACAATAGCTATGGCTTTAATTCAGAAATTGGAACTAAATGAGTTGCAGAAAATGAATATAGAGATTTTACAGACAGGAGTAATAGAGGCAAAGTTAGCAGCCCTGATGCTTCAGCCTATGCTAATTGATAGGATTAAACACGGATAGCGAGATGATGAATATCTCATCAATATGAGAAAATATGTTACTGCAGGGAAGTTTCCTGAATTTAAGATGACTCAGAATGATATTTTATAATTTAGAGGGCAGTTTTTGTATGCCAAATATTGATAACATTCGGGAAGACATTTTAAAATAAGCACATTCAACCCGTTATTCAGTACATCTAGGGGCTACTAATATGTATAGAGACTTGAAAATGCATTATTGGTGGTCGGGTATGAAAAAGGACATCGCCCAGCATGTGGAGTAATGTCTAACATGTCAGTAGATAAAGGCTGAACATCAAAGACTCGCAGGGACTTTGCAACCTCTACTTATTCCAGAATGGAAATGGGAAAGGATCACCATGGATTTCATAACTGGTTTGCCAAAGACTACTAAGGGTCATGATGTTATTTGGGTTATCGTCGACAGATTGACCAAGTCTGCTCATTTCTTTCCCATATGTTCTACCTATTCCATGGATCGCTATGCCCAATTATACGTTCAGGAGATTGTCAGAATTCATGGAGTGCCATTTTCTATAGTTTCTGATAGAGATTCAAGATTTTTGTCTACTTTTTGGAGGAGTTTACACAAAGCTTTGGGAACATAATTATCATTCAGTACGGCATATCATCCTCAGACGGATGGGCAATCTGAATGAATAATACAAACATTGAAGGATATGCTCAATGCCTGTATGTTAGACTTCCAAGGTCAGTGGAGTAAATTCCTACCTTTAGTGGAGTTTGCATACAACAACAACTATCAAACTAGTATTGGAATGGCTCCTTATGAAGCATTGTATGGTAAAAAGTGTAGGTCTTCGATACACTGGGATGAAGTTGGTAAGAAGAAACTTTTAGGCCCAGATATGATTCGAGAGATGACAGAAGTCGTGTTACAGATTCGACAAAGAATACAAACTGCCCAAAGTCGATAGAAAAGCTATGCAGATCGACGAAGAAGGGCGTTGGAGTTTGTGATAGAAGATTAGGTGTTTTTGAAAGTAGCACCAATGAAGGACATCATGCGGTTTGGGAAGAAAGGAAAATTGAGTCCCAAATACATTGGCCCATTCTCGGTGGTTGAAAGAATTGGTGATGTTTCTTACAGACTGGATCTGCCAACATCTATGTCCCAAATACAAAATGTATTTCATGTGTCTATGCTGAGGAAATATATTGCTAATCCCTCTCACATTCTGAAGAATGAACTAGTGGAATTAAAGGTAGATTTGAGCTACAAAGAAAAGCCTGTATAGATTTTATTACGAGAAGTGAAGTAGCTAAGAAATAAACAGATTCATTGGTTAAAGTGTTATGGAGAAACCAATTAGTAGAAGAGGCCACTTGGGAAAGGGAGGACGAAATGAGAACTAAGTATCCTAAACTTTTTCGGTAAGTGAAATTTTAGGGACGAAATTTTTATAAGGAGGGGAGGATGTAATACCCGACCCTCTTACTACTCACATGGCCACATATGATTCATGCATTACATGTTAATTATGTGTTATTTTCATTAGTATGACATCATATAATTCATTTTATACGGCGTTGTTAACTATTAAACTTAATTTTGAAGCTCTCACATGGTATTGATTATCGAATCCCCTAACCTAAGTGGTTGATTTTGTATTGAGATAAGAAGAAATTAAGGTATCAATATAGTGAATAGTGCTAGGTTACACGTGGTAACCTTAGGAGTTCGAAAGGTGTCACCAAAAAGTTTATAGAAAGTAAGTCAGTTTGATTATGAATTTTAATATTATATGCATATTTAAATTATACACTTGGGACAACAGATATAGGAACTAGCTGTGGGCATGAATGGTGATGAAGATACGTTTCCATCAAATAGGTCTATATCAATTACATAACTTTAAAAATAATGCAACTCCATATTTTACTACTAATTCAAGAAATTAAATATTCGGGTAGCCATTAAATAACTAATAATTCAAACATAATTATTAAGGCATCCCCTAAAATATCTACACAATTCAAATTAACATGACGTAAACTTGGTTCTAACTTAAATTGATTGTAACCTTCAATTAAACAAACTAATTGCTATTATTTTCAATCATTCATAAGAACTTCCAAACACAATATAAGCATTACAAGATTAATATAAATAAATAAATTAAGCATATTTAACAAGACTATCAATTTTGCTAGAAACTAGCTTAACTAGCTTGGTTTTGATTTCAAGTCTAACCCACTTAAGTTTTTAATCTTACAAAAAGATACTAAAACATGTAACCATCCAAGATACCATAAATATATCATAGGAAACATTGAAAAAGAATATACCTTGATTAGATTGGAATTAAACTCCAAAATTAACAGTTTTTAAGCTTAAATGGGTGAATACTTGTTCTAATTTGTGTTCTATGGATTCCTATGGATTGAATTTAATTTTTTTGTGAGCAAGAGAGTGTATAAATTTGGGAGAAATTTGGAGAAGAAGGCTGGTCATTTTTGAGGAGCTTCCACAAGAAAACATGGCTAAAACTGACTTGTTTGACATTTCAAAGAGAGGCAAGTGGAGGGTGATAATTGGTTGCATCATGCTTAATGTCTTCTCATGCCAAAACCCACGTTTATGGGCTAGGGAGATGACAAAAATTGATGCTTTGGTGTTATAATCAAGTGCAATATAGTTTAGAATGATTTCATGCAACCTAGTCAACCAACTAATCAAATTGCACTATTTTGCATACTTTTAGTTTTTAGCCAAATATAATATATTTAAAGCAAATATTTAGGCAATTAATCACTTTAGAATGTAACAAGTATGGAGCAATACGAATAATTTATTTCATAGCCATTGAACACATCATTCTTCCTTAATCGAGATACCAAACTTTTCACTACAAAAAGGCACTTAAGGAATATGTTAAATCAAGAAACAAAAGTTTGATCACATATTTCGTGTACTAATGCATGTTAAAGCATAACTACAACATATAATAACAATTATTCATGTTCATGCAATCATGCTATTTGTATGCCATAATTCAATAATGCACATTAATTTATGGAGGAGATAATTGGGCATTACAATCCTTCATTTCTTATAAAAATTTCTTCCTCGAAATTTGATGTACCAAACAATTCTGCATACTTGCTCTGCATTTCTTCTTCTCTTTCCCATGTGGCCTTTTCTACAGAATGATTCCTCCACAATACTTTAACAAGTTGAATCTTTTTTGTTCTCAACTCTTTTTTCCTTCCGATCCAGAATTTGCGCTGGTTTCTCTTCGTATGCTAAATCAGAAATTAATGCCAATGGTTCATAACTCAACACATGAGAAGGGTTTGAAATGTACTTTCTCAATATAGTCACATGGAAAATATTGTGAACACTAGATAATGATGGAGGTAAGGCCACTCTATAGGCTTTATCACCAACTCTTTCAAGAATCTCAAATGGGCTGACATACATTGGGCTGAGTTTTCATTTCTTTCCAAATCTCATGACACCTTTTATGGGAGCTACTTTTAAGAACAGATGATCCTCAATAGAAAACTCTAAATCTTTTTTCCATTTATTTGCATAACTTTTCTGTCTACTTTGCACGATCTTCATTCTCTCTCGTATCTTCTCCACTACCTTAGTGGTATGTTGAATTATTTTTGGACCAAGTAGGCCTCGTTCTCCAACTTCAACCCAATGAATTGGAGATCTATATTTTCTTCCATACAATGCTTCATAAGGCGCCATTCCAATTATTGATTGGTAGCTATTATTATGAGTAAACTCACGAATGGAAGCTTCGCATCCCAACTCCCTTAAAAATCTAGCACACAAGCTCTTAACATATCCTTTAATATCTAATTAATCCTCTCTAATTTCCCATCACTTTATGAATGAAATGATGTACTAAATGCAAGTTTCGTTCCCATGGCACTGTGTAAGCTCTTCCAAAATATAGATTTAAACTTAGAATCTCTGTCTGACACTATTAAAACTGGCACCCCATGTAACCTGACTATCTCTTTAATATATTGTTGAGCCTACTAGTCTATATTGTATGTGGATTTTATTGGAAGAAAATTGGCTGATTTAATTAATATATCAACAATCACCCATATGAAATTATACCCTTTTTGTGTTCTAGGTAATCTAAGCACAAAGTCCATTGTAATGTGCTCCCATTTCCACTCTGGAATCAACAAAGGCTTCAACAACCCTGATGGTCTTTGATTTTCAATCTTAATTTGTTGACAAGTTAGACATTCAACCACAAATTTTGCTATATCTCTCTTCATTTTAGGCCACCAATAATGCTGTTGTAAGTCCTTATACATTTTTGTGATACCTGGGTGTACCGAGTACGGAGTAGTATGAGTTTCTTCTAAAATGTTTGCTTTCATGGCCTTGTCAAATGGCACACATAATTTTCCTTTATATCGAATAATTCCATCATCAGTAATAGAGAAGTCTGGTCTCTTTCTAGCCCCAATCATTCTTTTCAATCTACACAAATGCATATCTACCTTTTGACCTTTTCTATCTTGAAGTACAGGTTTCAACAGTAAGGCTGACAATGAACACTTTTTCCCTTTAGGTACAATTTCAACCTCTAATCTCTACAAATCCAGTAATATTAACTTTTGTATAACAAAAAGAGAAGACGTGGATTTTCTGCTCAATACATCTACAACCACATTTCTTTTACCAGGATGATAGTTGATCACACAATCATAATCCTTCACAAGTTCTAACCATCTTTTTTGTCTTATATTCAGTTCCTTTTTAGTAAAGAAATACTTCAAACTTTTGTGATCCGTGTAAATCTCACACTACTCACCATACAAATAATATCTCCAAATTTTCAAAATAAAAACTACCATAGCAAGTTCCAAATCATGGGTTAGATAATTCTTTTCATACTCCTTCAATTGCCTTGAAGAATAGGCAATAACCTTCCCATTTTTTATCAAAATAGAACCCAAACCATTTTTTGAAGCGTCGCTATACACCACAAACCCACCAATTCCTATTAGAATGGTAAGAATAGTTGTAGTCATTTTATGTTTCAGTTCTTGAAAACTTCTTTCACAAGTATCGGTCTACAAGAACTTCACATTCTTTCTTATCAATATTGTCAATGGAGTTTCTATCTCTGAAAATCCCTGAACAAATCATCGATAGTACCCTGCTAATCCCAAAAAACTCCTTACTTTTGATACATTTGTTGGTGTTGGCCACTTAATAACAACATCTACCTTGCCTGGATCAATAGAAATACTATTCTTGGATATTACATGACTTAGGAATACCACTTGCTCAAGCTAAAATTTGTATTTCTTGAATTTAGCATACAACTGCTTTTCCTTAAGAACTTGTAGCACAATCTTCAAATGTTCCTTGTGCTGTTCTTTATCACGTGCATAAATTAAGATGTCATCAATAAATACAATCACAAATTTATCGAGATATTACTTGAACACTCTATTCATTAGATCCATAAAAGTTGCTCGGGCATTGGTTAAATCGAAAGGCATCCCTAGAAATTCATAATGTCTATACCTTGTTCGGAATGCAGTCTTTGTTGGGTTCGCTATAATCGTACGGGTATATGCAGTGGAAAATTAATTTTTTTATCAAATATAAATTTAACCCCTTTGATTCGAAAGTGATTTTAACGATCTCGCTTATTCAAGTGAATATATAAATAAATTTTAACAGTTGTTGTAGGGAATGAAGCAATCAATTGCTTATCCTGGACTATCAGAACTAGTAGGAATCCAAGTGTCTCCCCTCTACCAGGTCCACAATACGAAAGAGCAAAACCAATCAAAAGGATTCACTAGTATTCTTTTAATTTTTTACTAATATAGGACCGGAGCAAATTTTCAAGAACAATAAAGATTGATTCTTTGAGTTCTTGAAATAATAATATGAAGAGAATAACAAGCAACTAATTTTCTTTTTCTTTCTTTTCTTTTCTTGGAGACTAAAAATAGAAGACTTTAAACAAAATAATTTTTGCTTAATTTTTTGAATTGATTATGTAATTTTCATCCCTCATATATGTAGGGCTGAAAATTTTAATCCTTTTCCAACTCTTGGAAAGTTTTTCAATTTTGAACTACTTCAAAACCTTATTTTGGAAGGATTCTAAATCTTTCAAGAACTCTTCTCTTTTCTCTCTCCTATTGTATGTTGACTAATTTGAGACTACATTAATCATCAAAATTGTCTACATACATTGTTGATATTAATTTGAATTCTTCAAATAATATCAAGATAGATATATATCATATATATAATATAATTATATTTATACATAAATTAAATCTTAGTGGTCGATTTTATCCCATAAAATCGGTCACTATATTTGTTTATCTACAAATATGTTAATTAAATAAATTATATTTATTTAATTTATTCTCTTCATATTTTAGTGGGCTTCTTAAGTGATCCACATTAATTTTGGGCTTGGACTCAAAAATCCCCAAATCAATTCAATTAATTCAATCTCAATTTAATCAATCCAATTGATTAATTTAATTTACTCCATTTGGGCTTCCTAATCAAATTAGGTTCAATTAAATAATCCAATTACTTAATTGAATAATTTAATTTAATCATTAAATTAAATAGAAACCTTAATTAATTAATTAATTTTCGACCATTGGATAAAATTTAAAATTAAAAATGTTACTTTCCATAAAGATGTGTGACTCTCTTAGGTTCACTACTAAGCTAGTAGTGGGTTTGCAACATTTGCAACTTATGAATAATAATTGTTTCAATTAATTAATCCGCTTGGAATCAACTCTTTAATTCCAAAAACCTCACTATCTATGAAAACACCTAGCAAGTAATCATGACAAACTAGTCTTAGGTGAAATAACGAGTAAACCTATTTCAGTTGCGAGTACTGATAAGTGTATATTTTGACATATTTTTGTATCAAATCCTTTATACTTTTCTTACTTTATTCTTGTTAATATTCTTGTTTTATCAATATTTTGTGTCAGAGAATAAATAGAAGCATGTTTTTAGACTTGTGCAATTTTTGTAATTTGAGCATAACT
Organism: Paulownia fortunei; assembly: GCA_019321725.1. Lineage (NCBI taxonomy): Eukaryota > Viridiplantae > Streptophyta > Magnoliopsida > Lamiales > Paulowniaceae > Paulownia > Paulownia fortunei. The sequence goes on along the minus strand of CM033115.1, from coordinate 9,052,497 downwards.
TTATGATCAAAAGCTCTATACATCTGATGCTTGTTTCATTTGAAAGCTAAGAGATAGAGGTACAACCTTGTTGTTGGAAGATTAGCCTAATGCAGTCTTGATGATAGCAGACAATTCATCCAAGTAGTTGCACAAAATGGATCACCAAAATTCGGATCAGAGTTCAACCTAGTATTGACTTATTTTACCAATTGTGGTGATTCTTGATTTATGTATCTCTAATGGCACAACAAATACTTGGATTCATTTAGCTTATTGTATGGTTTTACATGGGTTCATTTAATGTGAAACCTTGATTTGTTGTTGACGAAGGTGTGCATAAATGCTTGATCCCATAAATAAGTATTGGCGTTAAGAAATAATTTGCAATAGTAAGATAATATCATGATTACCTTATTACATGAGTTATTTGATAATATCTTTCCATTGAAACCTTCATTATGTATGGATTCCAATTATGGTAATTAATAGAGGTAAAAAGAGTAAATAACCATTTCTCTATCCAAAACTCAAGAGTGGATCCCTAATCCTCAGTACTTTTATTACTTCGGTTTTTCTTTAGTTACAGCATACATTAATTGTTCATATATTTTGATTCACATAAACTCTATCTTTTTAGAAATATAAACTTGAATTCTTCAAATAACTTCCCTATGGATCAACCTCGGGCTCACAAGAAATTTATTACTTAATACAACCTGCACTTGGGTTTTCAACCTTAAAGTTGTAGCAAGTTTTTGGCGCTGTTGCTGGGGAAGGCAAGGTAAGTATTCAGGTTTGTTAATATTTTTTCTTTGTAAATATAGTTTGTTTATTTTCTTTATAGAGATATGGTTATATGGTATCGTAGTCATAATTCTCGACGTCTAGTAAGAAATAATTCTGAAACTTTGTTTGGAAATTTATTTGAATCATCTTCACACACTTCCACCATGGCTGAAAATGAAAGTGTCCAGGATGAAAATGAGAATCAACAGGTGTGTACCATGCGTTATTACGTGCAATCTCTTGGAAATTCTTCTCCTTCTTATTTTATTTTTCCTCTGAATGCAAATAACTTTCAATTCAAGTCAGGTATGATCCCTTTACTTCTTAATTTCCATGGTTTAGACTTTGAAAGCCCTTACTTGCATTTAAAAGAATTTGATGAAGTATGTTCTACTTTCGATTATCAAACTTTCACAAATGAGATTGTTAATTATTTCCTTTTTCTTTAAAAGATAAAGTAAAAAATTGGCTTAATTCTTTAAAACTTAGGTCAATTGGCACTTGACAAGAAATGCAAGTTAAATTTTTAAAAAAATTCTTTCCAACTCATAAAACTAATGCTTTGAAAAGACAAATTCAAAATTTTTCTCAAAATTCGAATGAAGCTTTCTTTCAATGTTGGGAAAGATTTAAAGATTTGTTGAATTCATGCCCACATCATGATTTTGAAAATGAGATCAGAAGCACACTTTCAACACTGATAGTTTTTTTGCGTACTCATGAAAAAGGTAAATTTCCTACTCAACCTCAACCAAATCCTGCCACTCAGTATCATGTTTCTTCTTCAGGTGAAAATGCAGTCAAGGAGGCTAATTTAGTTATAACTCTTTAGAATGGAAAAGTTATTGACAAGACTATTCATCCCAAGGAGAAAATTTCTAATCTACCTCCAGAAATGAAAAATGGAAATAGTCCTGATGACAAAGGTAAGTTTGAAGAAGGTTAGTGTGAAAATGATGAAAAAGAAAAATATTTACCTCCAGCACCCTTTCCTCAAATATGCAAGCAACTCAGAAATTGAAATCAAATGTTGAAATTTTTGAAATTTTTAAACAAGTCAAAATTAATATTCCACTGTTGGATGCAATCAAGCAAGTTCCACCTTATGCCAAATTTTTGAAAGATTTGTGTACAATCAAAAGAAAACATCATGTATAGAAGAAGGTATTTTTAACTGAAAGTGTTAGTTCAATCATTCAACAATTCAATCCACCTAAGTACAAAGATCCAGGTTGTAATACCCAATCCTCACACTACTCACTTAGTCAATGTGATTCATGCATTACATGCTACTTATATGCTAATTTTTATTAACATTTACATGGCATCTTATGTAGCATTCTTAATCGTTAGACCTCTAATGCTATCATATGATATTAGTGGTTGAGATCTTATAACCTAATTAAGAAATTCTATATTTAAATAAGAAAAATAATAGATTGGTTGATATATTGGATATTCATAGGTTATATGTTATAATTTTAGAAGTGTTAAAGGTGTTACTAGTAAGTTTGTATAATTCGATTTAATTAGATTGAGGCGTTTTAAAAGTATACATCCATGGATTAACATACTTGGGATATTGGACATGATATAATGTGATTTAAGTGTCATAATACAAGGTCCACATGTGCATATGATTTTAGAAATGCAAACTAGACAATCATTTAAGAATCGGATGTCAATCGATTTGGAGATCGAATGAACGGACATAGGAATTACCTATCAGAATGAATGGTGACTAAGATAGGTTGAAACTAAATAAGAATATGTGAGACACATAAGATTAGGGCTGCAAGATAAGGGAGAAAATCAGATTATACCATTACATGCCATCTCAACCTTTGCCACCTCATGCTTTCTTGTTAAGCTTAAGCTAACACCTCAAACCCTTCACCCTTAAGCCATGATCAGACCGTCATTTCACCAATTTTCATCTTCCAAAAACACACTTTAAGGTATCCAAGTGCTCCAAATTGATTCCAAGTTGAAATAAAAGCAAGAAAAGTAAAGGTGAAGTGATTACCATCAAATTTAACCTCAAAATCTGCATAGGTAACACTTATCTACAGTTTTGCCTTTGGTTTTTAGATTATTCTAAATGTTTTTATTATTTACTAAGCTTTAAATATCTCTTATAAAAGTGTTAGAAAGTTTTTAGTTAGACTTTGGTGCACAAAGAAAGGGTTTTTGATGACAAACACTTAATAGGAAATACTTGTGGCAGAAATTGTCACCTTACTATTTTCTTGTGTTTTAGACTTCAAAAGTGTATGTAATATTGAATAAAACCTATAATTATTACCATTTACATGTCCATATATAATTTAAGAGTATTGGAATGAATTTGTATCGATTAGAAATTGAAATAGAGAATGATATTAGAGAAACACTCAAACTGCCAAAGTAGCAAAATCTATTTTGGTGTGCTGTGAAGAAGACGGAATTAGGGGAGCTAAATCCATTAGTTTTGGAAAGAATATAACCTAGTTTTCTTTATGTATATGTTATATAAGTGTGTTAAAAATTTGGGAGAGATTGAATATACGTAAGGGTGCCAAAATCATTAATGTCATGAAGTGTGCAAAACTGTCACCGTAGGAAAAAATTATTTTAGTATGCTGTGAAGAGAGCTAAACTTGGGAAGCTATATCCGTGCGTTTTAGACATTCTATGACATGGTTGAGTTTTTTTGATATTATCTAAGTGTGATAAAAATTGGGGAGTGAATGAATATGTCTAAGGGTGTTAAAATCATCATGCAAATTAAGCAGCAAGAAACTGTGAAGTGGTGAATCTGTTGGTTCATTAACATGTTCCAGCATAGATGTGGTGTATTTGATCCCTAACATTTAGGGAAATATTGTAAGAGTTATAATACATCAATTAAGTAAGGTTAGTATATATTTAAGATATGGAACAAAGGTACATAGAATGTTGTATTTGGTTATAGTTTCTAAATGGTAAGGTTGTTTAGTTAAATTGAGATTCAAGATCTTTATACTACATTAGGTATAATGAACTTGTTAAATGATGATAGTGATTGATACCTTGTATTTCTACAGATTGTTTTACATTTAGGATTGGGGAGTAATACTTAAGAAACCTACAAGTAACACACAATCAATTAAAGGTAAGTAAAGATTCATTTGCAACTACAATGCATAGACATAGTAAATATGTGATTTATATGTAATACCATAGATCATATGTGCGTAGCAGATGGCACGCATTACTGTCATTCATGTCCATTGAGCAACATGGGCATTGGTACATGCATGCATCATATACAAGCATTGTGATAAATCTTGCATTGCAAGGCATGATTCTAAGAAAGGAGAATATTTTACTGACGACTACTAGTGCAACAAAGCATGCATGGATTTGCATGGTTGTATACATGGATTTGTTGGTTAGAGTGCATGGATTTACATATGTACGAGTGTGCATGGATTTTTAAGCTTTTATGATTATTGGCCATTAGATTATGGCGAAGTGCAGAGCTCTTTTCTGGTGCATGGGATAGTAGCATTGGTTAGGGGCCCAAGAAATAAATGATTTTGAGAGAAATATTTTGATGCATGCAATTGCATTGTGGGCATAACATTTTGAGATGTATGACTTGAATTTGTGGATTATTCTTTGACATGTATAATATTTACTTGTTGAATGTTAGCTCAATAGTTTATGCATGGTAAATGAGTCTGGTGATACTTGATACCATGAACTTATTGGGCAAGCTGTTGGGGCTCCTACAGGTTTTGAGGATCAATATACATGGATGACGACCTGTTGGATTGTGTTGTGGGCATATTCTAATTTTTTCAATCATTATTATTATGTAAAGTGCCGACTATATATAAATAGTAATTTTTCTATATACAGGGTTATATGTGAGCTACATTTGATAAAAGTAAATATATATATATATATACAGATTCACACACATATACTATCTTGTCAAAATTATTGTTATACCAATATCTATATTTAGTGGTCGGGGTGTTACACAGGTTGTCCAACCATTTCATGTATTATAGAAAATACTAGAATTGAGCGCGCTTTGCTTGATCTTGGTGCTAGTGTAAATCTTCTACCTTTCTCAGTTTATGAATAGTTAGGTTTGGGAGAACTTAAAACAACTTCTGTTGTACTCCAACTAACTGACCGTTCGATTAAAGTTCCAAAGGGAGTAGTAGAAGATGTGTTGGTACAAATTGATAAGCTTTACTTTCCAGTAGATTTCATTGTTTTGGACACAGAGCCTGTTGCACAATCACATACACAAATTCTGATCATTTTGGGTCATCCTTTTCTTGCAACTTCAAATGCTTTGATCAATTGTAGAAATAGTATTTTGAAGTTATCATTTGGAAATATGACTTTGGAACTAAATGTGTTTAATGTTTGTATGCAACCTGCAGAAGATGTCGAAGTATAGGAAGTGCATTCAATTGAGGAACTTGTTCATGAATACTTTACTACTACAAACTCTTCAGATTCTTTGGAGACTTGTTTTGAAAGTGAAAGTATTTATAAAAAGGCACACACTAATAGTGTCTCTGAATTTTTGCAGGTACAAGAAAAATATTTTTGGAAGCCAAGGTTCGAAAAACTTTCATCATCAGCAGTAAAATCTATTCCATCAAATATTAAAGCTCCCGTGGTTGATTTGAAACCTTTGCCATTTAATTTGAAACACTCTTTCTTGGGTGAGAATGAGATTTTTCCAATAATAATTTCTTCCAAACTCGATGCATCTCAAGAAGGTAAGTTGATCGAAACTCTGAAAATGATTAAGAATACTTTAGGATGGACCATTGTTGATATTAAAGGTATTAATCCTTTCATTTGCACACATAACATCTATCTAGAGGAAAATGCTAAACCTTCTAGAGAAATGCAACGAAGGCTAAATTCTAATATGAAACAAGTAGTGAGAAATGAAGTCTTTAAACTCTTAGATAATGGAATCATTTATTTTACTTTTGATAGCAAATGGGTAAGTCCTACTCAAGTTGTACTTAAGAAATATGGAGTTACTATAGTCAAGAATGAGAATGATAAATTAATTCCAATTAGAACTATTACTGGTTGGCGAATGTGTATTGACTAGAGAAAACTCAACTCAGTTACTAGAAAAAATCATTTTCCATTACCTTTCATGGATCAAATTTTAGAAAGAGTTGCGGGACACGAATTTTATTATTTTTTAGATGGATATTTTGGGTATAATCAAATTGCAATTACACTTGAAGATCAAGAGAAAACAACTTTTTCATGTCCTTTTGGTACTTTTGCATATCGAAGGATGTCTTTTGGATTATGTAATGCACAAGCTACATTCCAATGATGCATGCTTAGTATTTTTAGTGACATGATTGAATATTTTCTTGAAGTCTTCATGGATGTTTTTTCTATTTTTGGTAATTCATTTGATGATTGCTTATCTAATTTAGAAAAAGTTTTGTTCAGGTGTGAAGAAAAGAATCTTATGCTCAATTGGGAGAAATATCACTTCATGGTAACAACTGGTATTATTCTTGGACACATTATTTCATCAGAAGGTATTGAGTTTGACAAATCTAAAATTGAGTTAATTGCCAATTTGCCAACACCAAAGACTGTGAAGGAGGTTAGATCATTTTTAGGATATGCTGGTTTTTATAGAAGATTTATCAAAGATTTTAGTATAATATCTAAATCTTTGTATAATCTTCTAACAAAAGACACTATTTTTAAATGGACTGAAAACTATGAAAATGCTTTTGTTAAGCTTAAAAGCATGCTTACATGTGCTCCAATCATACAACCTCCATATTGGACTTTATCTTTTGAAATAATGTGTGATGCTAGTGATTATGCTGTTGGAGCTGTTTTGGGACAAAGAAAAGATAAAAAACCATATGTTATTTACTATGCAAGTAAAACTTTAAATGGTGCTCAATTGAATTATATAACAACTGAAAAAAAATTACTTGTTATAGTTTTTTGCATTGGATAAATTTCGATTTTATCTTGTTGGCTCACCAATTGTTGTTTTCAGTGATCATGCAACTTTGAAATATCTTTTGTCAAAAAAAGATGCTAAACCAAGGCTGATTAGGTGGATTCTCTTACTCCAAGAATTTAATGTTACTATTCGAGATAAAAAGGGAGTAGAGAATATAGTGGCTGATCATTTGTCGAGACTTATTTGTGATGACTCGTTTCAAACCACACCTATTAATGACACTTTTCCTGATGAACAACTATTTAATGTTTCTATTTTACCTTGGTTTGCTGACATTATTAATTTTCTTGTGACAGGAAAGATGCCATCATATTGGAACTCTCAAGATAAAAAGAAGTTTTTGACTGAGGTTAAATTTTTTTATGGGGATGATCCATACCTATTCAAATATTGTCCAGATTAAATCTTTCAAAGATGTGTGGTTGACAATGAGATAGGTAATATTGTTAATTTTTGTTATTCAGAAGCACGTGGTGGTCATTTTTCTGTAAAGAAAACTATTGTAAAAAATCTTGCAATGTGGATTTTATTGGCCAACTATTTTCAATGACACTTACACTTTCTACAAAAGTTGTGAAAATTGTCAAAAGTTAGGCTCCCTTTCAAATAGAAATATGATGCCCCTATACCCTATCCTAGTGATTGAAATCTTTGACTGTTGGGGTATTGATTTTATGGGGCTATTTCCATTATCATTTGGTTTTATTTACATATTGGTTGCCATAGATTATGTTTCAAAGTGGATCGAGGCAATTCCTTGTCAAAACAATGATCACAAAATAGTGATAAAGTCTTTGAAAGAAAATATTTTAAGTCGATTTAGAATTCCTAGATCTATTACCAGTGATGGGAGAAAATATTTTTGTAACAAAGTTTTCGGAACTTTAATGAGGAAATATGGAATTATATATAAAGTTGCAACCCATTATCACCCTCAGACAAATGGACAACTTGAACTTGCAAATAGGGAGATAAAACAAATTTTGGAGAAAACAGTTAACCTAAACCGTAAAGATTGATCTCTTAGACTTACCGATACACTTTGGGTATATAGAACTGCTTTAAAAACATCATTAGGCATGTCTCCTTATAAGACAGTTTATGATAAACCTTGTCATTTACTTGTTGAACTTTAACATAAAGCTTATTGTACAATCAAAATGTTTAACTTCAACCTTGATGAAGCTTCAAAATTGCGCAAAATTGCAAATTAATGAACTTTAAGAACTGAAAAATGATGCATATGAGAATTCTAAAATTTATAAAGCAAGAATAAAAAAATTTCATGATAATAAAATTTCAAGAAAAATATTTTGAGGTTGGTCAAAAGGTTTTGCTTTATAATTCTTGATTGCATTTGTTTCCTGGAAAATTGAGATCAAAGTGGAGTGGTCCTTTTGTTGTAAAAGAAGTATATCCATATGGGGCGATTGACATTGAGAATCCTAAATATGGTAACATATTTAAAGTAAATGGACAAAATGGTTAAACCATTTCTAGAAAATCAATTTTCACAAGAGGAAATTCTTTTTCTTTCTAACCCTTGTTATGATTAGTGTTGTATATACTTATTTTCTCTGACTTTATTTGTTTTGAAAGTTTCATTTTTTTCTTTCTTTTATTTTATTTTCTTTTTCTTTTTCCAGCTAAATGGTGGATAATAGTACTCCATGGCTATAAAAGTCAGAATTGTCAGTTTTCCAAACAACTAAAATCTTTGTACAAAATTTCTTTGCTTTTCTCATTTTCATTTCTTGTTCTTTTCAAAATAGGTGACATTTTTCTAACTCTCATGAAGCGATTTCCTTTTCTTCCTAAAAATACAATTTTGAAAATTTATAAAATCAAGATTGAAAGATTGAGGATGCTTATACACAAGGGCATCCCAGAGGACATATGATGGATAATTGAAGCAAAGGTAAGAGCAGGTGAGTTTTCACAAGAGTTTCCAGATTTGCTTACTTGATACATGTCTGGTTTTGGTAAAAACACATATTCAAAAAAAACGATGTGCGAAAAAAATAAAAGTTTGTCATATTTATGCTAGATGGACTTGCAACACAAAGTGTCATTCTTTAGGAATGGTCTCTAAAAATCGAGAAGATAAACTTAAATTCATTATAGATGGACTGAGTAAGGAGTCTTTAGATCACATTATATTGACTCTTGAGACACATTCATGTGAATTGGTACAATGTGGAATTCTTGATTTATAGGATCATTTTTGAAATGAATATAAGCTTTATAGTCTTGGGAATTTGACATTAAAAGACCTTGTTTGCCAGTTTATAAGAAAATTAGAAATCACAGCTACATGTATATACACGTGTTAGTAGGTAATTTTTAAATTTCGTATGTATCCTTATTTTCAACCTTTTTGACAAAAGAAAAAGACATGCAATAAATGCATTCTCTGTTCACAGCTCAATAAATATCACCGTACTCACTCTATTTTTGCACAACTTATTTTCAAAAAGAAAAAAAATTAAAAAAAAATGAAAGTTTCTGTAGCTCGTAAATTTAATTCCATTTGTGTTTTTTATGGATCCAATCTAGGAAAAAATGGTGAGTTTATAGGGGCAGCCAATAACTTTGGTAGAATTTTAGTAGAAAGAAAAATTCATTTAGTGTATGGGGGAGGTAGTTTGGGGTTAATGGGGAGTGTTTCTATTTCTGTTTATGTAGGAGGTGTCAAAGTTTTGGGAGTTATCTCAAAATCTTTAACAGTATAGAATATTACTGGTATGACCATTGGAAATGAGCTAAAAGTGTCACATATTCAGGACAGAATGCCTAACATGTTAAACAATATGGATGCATTCACCATTCTATCTGGCGGTTTTGGTACACTGGAGGAATTATTTGAAGTTGTCTCTTGGGCACAACTCAACATTCTCCAAAAACCTATAGGTATTCTTAATGTTAATGGTTTTTATGATGGTTTGCTATCTTTTGTAGATCATGCTGTGAAAAAAGATTTTATTTCACCGTCTACGATAAGAATCCTCATTTCTGCTCCGACACCTGACCAGTTGATTGATCAACTTCTAGCATATGTGCCAGAACCTGATCCAGCTTTGGCTAATATGGATTGGTCCAACAGGAACAATGGTTCAAAACGTAAATTGAATTTGACTCTTAGTCTGTGATACTTATTGTTAATGATTTTATCTAATAGTATGTGTTTTTTTTTGTTTCAGCTTTATTAGCCACACTTCAGATGATATCTTTCAAACTCTACTTTCCTATCTATTTTTGACATTGGGGATAATATCTCGATTAGTTTGGGGGGAGGGATAATTGATATCATGACTTGTATGTTCAATGTGTGTTTTTTTTAAAAAAAACATCAAGCGTGTTTTTTTTATGGGTCCGTTGAAAGCATGAAAAATAGTGGGTGAGTAAAGGGTAATTGTAACACTTTTGAGATGTATCCCTATTTTTTACATAACATGACAGATTTGTGAAGTTTTTAACAAATGTTTGTGAATTATTAATTATTTTTTTGAGTCGTAGAGGTTGTTCCAACTTCAATTATTAAAATTAAGCATGAATAATATGATTTGATTGATGATGGGTATTGTTTTAGACTTTGATGTTATTATTTGGTTAATATATTTTTGCGATAATTATACTCAAATTTTATTTTACAAAAATAGTTATGTTATTCAATGTGAAGACAATCATGTCAAAATAGATAGTTCTTATGTCCTTTCTCTAATCATCACTTGAATTTTCAACACGTAGGGGTTAAGTATTAGAACTTTTACTTTTGGTTTGTCGAGGTGAACGACTGATAGTGCACCACTAGAAAAATAATTAAGGCATTAGGCTTTCTAGCACTATTGTTAAATCTGCTTGTTCCCCATATGATGTTTCAAGAAAACATCCCCTTAGTAAACCACTTTGACCCTTTCAATAAATAAATATTTTTTTTTATAACCATATCTTTTTACCTAACCTAAATACAATATTATCCAACCCTTGTTCTAAAAATAATTGGAGTTTAAGAGACATTCAATTGATAGCTTGAACTTACAAAAAAAATTCAGGTTGAAATAAAAGATAAGTGTGGGGGAGTTTTTCTTTAAAAAAAAAAGATAAAAAAGAAAGAAAATCAATAATAAAAAAATAGAAAAAAAATTGCAAAGTGCTACAAGTTGCAATTAAAAATGAGATGTTGCAAGATATATAAGAGGGGTCCAATTTAATAACAATAGGCACAGTGTGAAATTTATGGAGTTTGAGAATTCTTTATCGATAAATTCTCTGTCTCTAATTCCATGAAGTTTTTAGAACCTTTGTTGCATCCTATCCTTTTATTTCTTAGCTACATCACCACCCTTTGGCTCCATTACAACCTTTGTTCAAAACTTTTCGATTTCGTGTGGTGCCTTCAGTGTAGTGGAGATTTGCACCAAATGAAGAGCCTATGATGTTTAACTTTTTTGTTAGAGATTAGGTGATGGTTTTTGTAAGGTTTTATGAGAATTCACTTATTTGAAGTATGCATAGTTTCATCACTATTGACATTAACTGTCCACACACACACTTGAGCATGCTTATTATGGAAATGTATTGATTTTTGAATGACTTTAAACTCAACACTTGTTTGATTTTATTTCCATATTACTTTGTTGTTTCATGAGAATAAAAGTTAGAAGATAGTTATTATAGTTGTTTGAGGGTATCACTGCTGGAAACCTTCACGAGACTATAACTCGTCCTCTGTAGGTCACCTAGGGGTTTAAAGGCTTGTTATATATGCTAAATGTAATTGTGATTTTCTACTAAAGTGGATTAGTTTTTGTTTGTTTTAGGCTTGCTCGAGGGCAAGCAAGTATTAAGTGTGGGCGAATTTGATAAGTGCATATTTTGACATATTTTTTTATCAAATTCTTTATACTTTTCTTGCTTTATTCTTATTAATATTATTGTTTTATTAATGTTTTGTGTTAGGGAATAAATGAAAGCATGTTTCCAAACTTGTGCAATTTTTATAATTTGAGCATAACTTCATGATCAAAAGCCCTATAGACCTGAAGCTTATTTCATTTGAAATCTAAGAGATAGAGGTACAATATTTTTTTTGGAAACTCAGCCTAATTCAATCTTGATGATAGCAGAAAAATCGTTCAAATAGTTACACAAAATGGATCACCAAAATTCGGATTAGAGTTCTGCCCAATATTGACTTATTTTACCAATTGGGTTATATCTCTTGAGCCTAAATTTATTTTGGGCTAAAATTTGGATATGTTATACATAAGAGTAGATAAACAAGTTTGTAGAAGACAAGAAGGTGTGAAAATGTGTCGAAATGATAAAAACATAGGCTGTAAGTTACTACTGCTATTAAAGGGTGGCTCTTGGACATGACTCGATAATTTGACCATATCTCCTTCATCCAATTGCCAAATTTGACAAAAGATATATGAAAATATATCAATGCTAAAAGATCTACAATTTTGATTCTTCACATATCTTCAAAATCTAGCTGTATCTAACTAAAAAATGCAATTAAATTCAGTGGGTGAGAAATTTATGTAACAACTTACCAACTCTTGGCAACTAGCATACCACTTGATTAACCGCTCCATTATTTGTTTGAACTTTAGCGTACACTAAGTACTATAAATAGGTCATGTATGAAGCTTGTAAGAGGAGGGGGTAGAGGGTTTCTTTAGGCTAAGTTATCTAGTTTGTATGTTTTCTAGTATTGTAAGTTTTCTAGTAGTAATAGAAATGCATTCTCTAGTTTCTCTTATATTTTAGTCTTTGCTACTTTTATTATGTCTTTATAAAGTTTATTTCGTTGAGGAAAAAGGGTGAACCTCTTAATGGAGGAAGAGGAATGGTTATAAGGGTAGAAAATATTTAAGTATGTTGTATTATTATTTTTATTTTTGATCTAAACCCTACTTATTTTGTGGTAATTTTTTATTTATGTATCTCCAATGGCATAATAAATACTTGAGTTCATTTAGCTTATTGTACGATTTTACCCCTTCGACTGCTAATGTGAAAGCTTGATTTGTTGTTGACGAAGGTGTGCATAAATGCTTGATCCCATAAATAAGTGTTGGCGTTAAGAGATAATTTACAATAGTAAGACAATATCATGATTACCTTATTGCATGAGTTATTTGATAATATCTTCCCATTAGAACCTTCATTATGTAAGGATTCCAATTATGGCAATTAATAGAAGTAAAAAGAATAAATAACTATTTCTCTATCTAAAACTCAACATTGGATCCCTAATCCTCAATACTTTTATTACTTCCGTTTTTCTTTAGTTACAACATACATTAATTGTTCATATATTTTGATTCACATAAACTCTATCTTTCTAGAAATATAAACTTGAATTCTTCAAATAACTTCCCTGTGGATCGACCTTAGACTCATGAGAAATTTATTACTTAATACAACCTGCACTTGGGTTTGCAACCTTAAAGTTGTAGCAAGTACCATACACATACGGTCCTTTCGACAACTAATCTCCCAATTGAATCTAAGGCATGGATTATAAGTCGAAACTCTAAATGATTTAATAACTATGATCCAATTTCAAATTTCAATAATTCTTGATGAATTACAATTCATCCTGCCTTGGTCAAGGTCTTTGAATCACGAACTATGAAAACACAGAAGATTTTCTTGTTAAAAAGATAAGTGTCGAATTCTATGTTGGCCACTGACAAACCTCCATACACACCAGTATAACACCCAACATACCCCCTTTGTGATATATCAGAAGATATATCAAAGTGTTGCAAGATGCACACAAGGCTACTATCGTGCCTCAAGTATGAGGACTAGTCATGTACTATCTCGACACAAAAATTCTTATTTCAACAGGCAAAGCCTCCAACTAAAAATTTATTGCGGACCATGTTCGGTGTACTTATTCCCTAACAAGCACCTATATACATGCACTTATGTCTCTACGCTAATGCCAATGGAATGTGACATCTTCGTCTTACGAGCATGCATCATATGTGCGAGTCTTACTAAGATATTTGATGTTTAATCTTAAAAATCTCTCGACTCAAAATTTATTTAAGACCAAAGTCTTAGAGACATGTTCTATAATCGCCATTATATGCGCGACCATGCCCTACAACTAAATTGGGTCTAAGGACTTTATCTAATATGCAGAAATAAAAGATGCACGACATAAGATAAAGAAAATGCCTTTTTATTAATATGATTTCTAATAAAATTATCTTTACAAAAGCTAAAGAGTATAATACACCCAATCTAATTGGGGCGTTGGGCATCCTACTCTAACAATCTCCCACTTGCCCTAGCTCTAATTACCCATATATCTAAGGCTCATCTTCTTAAGATGTTTGTTGAATATCTTATGTGCTAAGGGCTTAGTAAGTGGGTCTGCTACATTTTCTACTAAGGCAGCTCAATCCACAATGACGTCACCTGTACCAATGATCTCTCTGATCAAGTGATATCATCTCATTATGTGCTTAAATTTTTTATGAGATCTTGACTCTTTTGCTTGCGCAATGGTTCCATTATTATCATAGTAAATCATATCTGGATCAACAATGGATGGAATTACACCCAATCTTTGGATGAAGTTTCTAATCCATACAGCTTCTTTTGCTGCATCTGATGCAACAATATATTCAGCTTCGGTAGTAGAGTCTGCAGTTATCTCTTGCTTGGAACTCTTTCAACTAACGACACCACCATTCACGGTGAATATATATCCGGACATGGACTTTGAGTCATCTATATTTGACTGAAAATTAGAGTTTGTATATCCCTCCAGTTTTAGTTCTCTATTGCCGTATATCATAAAGATATCCTTAGTCCTTCTCAAGTACTTAAGGATCATCTTAACGACTTTCCAGTGTTCTTCCCCTAGATTGGACTGATATCTGCTCGTGATACTCAGAGCATGTGCTATATCAGGCCTTGTACATAACATTGCATACATTATGCTCCCTATTGCAGAAGCGTAAAGTATGCGAGCCATCTTTTCTCTCTCTTCAGGTGTTTTGGGAGACATAACCTTAGAGAGTGAAACCCCATGACTCATAGGCAGGAATCCTCTCTTAGATTCCCCCATGCTAAACTTTTTTAGCACTTTGTCTAAGTACATGGAGTGGGATAGTCCGATCATTCTTTTAGATCTATCTCTATAGATTTTTATCCCTATGATGCATCTCCCAAGTCCTTCATGGTAAACTGATTAGATAACCAAATCCTCATTGACTGCAACATCCCTATATCATTCCCAATAAGTAGAATGTCATCAACGTAGAGCACAACAAATGTAACTGCACTCCCACTATCCTTCTTATAGACACATGGTTCATTCGGGTTCTTATGAAAGTCAAACGTTTTGATCATTTCATCAAACCGGATATTCCAACTCCTCAAAGCTTATTTGAGTCCATAAATGGATCTCTGGAGCTTGCAAACCTTTTGCTCACTCCTACTAAATACGAAGCCTTCTGGCTGCTTCATATAGATCTCTTCCTTAATGTTTCTATTAAGGAAAGTGGTCTTCACATCCATTTGCCATATCTCATAATCATAATATGCAGATATGGACAACAGTATCCATATGGATTTAAGCATCGCTACTAGTGAAAAAGTTTCCTCATATTCAATTCCTTGCTTTTGAGTATAACCTTTTGCTACCAATCGTGCCTTATAGGTCACTACCTCTCAATCTACTCCAAGCTTCTGTTTGTAGAACCATTTACAGCCAATGGGAATAATTCCCTGAGTGGGTCCACCAAAGTCTATACCTTGTTGTAGTGCATAGAGTCCATTTCAGACTGCATAGCTTCTTGCCACTTCTCCGAGTTGATGTCAGACATTGCCTCTCCATAGCTTCTTGGATAATTATCCAAGGGGAGTCCCTTTTCTTTGTTCTCTAACAACAAGTTGTACCTCTTAGGTACCCTTGAGACCCTTTTGGATCTTCGAAGAGGTTGTGCCTCAGAGGGTCCAGCATCAGCTAGTGTACTATTTATTGTGTTAGTTGGGGTGTTCTGTGGTTTTTGAACCTCTTCAAGTTCTATAACATTACCATTTCCATCTGAAAGAAATTCTTCTTCGAGGAAGGTAGCATTCCTCGAAACAAAACACCGTTTGTTCTGTGGCATCATAGAAATAGTATCTAATAAACTCTTTTGGATACCCCACAAACTTGCATAAGTTGGATCTCAAATCCAACTTATCTCCTACTAGCTGCTTCACATAAGCATCACACCCCCATACCCTAAGGTATTTATAGGAAGGTATCTTTCCGCACATCTCATATAGTATTTTGAGCACGACTTTAGATGGCACCCTATTTAATAGGTATGCTGTCGTTTCTAAGGCATAGCCCTAAAATGAAAGAGGTAATGAAGTGAAGCTCATCATAGATCGAACCATGTCCAACAAGGTTCGATTCCTGCATTCCACAACTCCGTTGAGTTGGGGAGTAGCAGAAAGAGTCCACTGTGAGAGAATCTCATTCTCTTTTAGATAATCTAAAAATTCTATGCTTAAGTATTCACCTCCTCGATCCGATCAAAGAGTTTTTATACTTAATCCAGTTTGTTTCTCTGCTTCAGTAATTTATTTTTTTTTTTTTGAAATACTTCAGACTTGTACCTTAAAAGGTACACATAACCATACTTAGAGAAGTCATCGATAAAGGTTAAGAAGTAGTTATAGTTCCCACGGGCACTAACATTTAGTGGCCCACATACATCTGTATGGATCAAATTTAATAGATGCTTGGCTCGCTCCATGTAATACCCCCATTACTACACAACTAGATATATATTATAATTTAACATGATAGAACCTGTGTGCATGCATGGGATATTTTTTTTTGTAACACTTTAAGAAAAGATATATCACTTCTTACATGCACAACCCTATTTAAAATACTTTTTAACACATGTCATGTATATAGCAGGATCGGTATTTATATAAAAGCACAACACCCACAAAGACCCAATATTTACATACTTATTTACAGTAAAGTTTTAAAAGCGAGATATAGTACCAGCCTAAAAATATAATACAACAGACCTAAAATATAACAAGCCAACAAAATAGCCCAACAGGTCGTCATCCATGTACACACTCTCTCAAACACCTGCAGGAGCTCCAACCGCCACCCAACCAATAAAAGATGCTTCAAGTATCATCGTACTCACCTACAATGCATAAACTATATGAGCTAATGCTCAACAAGTAAAGATTATGCATGTCAAAGAATAATCCACAATATCAAGTCATGCAACTCAAAATGCTATGCTCACAATGGAATTTTATGCATCAAAATATTTCTCTCAAAATTATTTCTTTCTTGGGCCCCTGACCAACGCTACTATCCCATGCATCGGAAAAGAGCTTTGTACACCGCCATAATCCAATGGCCAATAATCATATAAGCTTGCAAATCCATGAATACTCATACGCATGCAAATCCATGCACGCGAACCTGCAAATCCATGCATAAAACCATATAAATCCATGCATGCTTTGGTGTACTAGTAGTGGTCAGCAAAACATTTTCCTTTCTCTGAATCATGCCGTGCAATGAAAGATTTATCACAATGCTCGTATATGATGCATGCACGTGCTAATGAAAATGCCCATGTATGTATGCTTAATTGAGAGCCCTCTACTATGCACATATGATTTATGATGTTACATATAATTCACACATCTACTATGTTTATGCATTGTAGTTGCAAATGAATCTTTACTTACCTTTCACTTGGTTGGTGGCTTAATCTAAATTTGTTTAGTATTCCTCTCCAATCTTATATGTAAAATAGCTTGTAATATTACCCAACATCAAGCACCATTCCCAATTTGGCAAGTTGAAAGCACAAAATCTCATACTAGACCTTAAACATCAAGCTATAAGCTAACAATCAAGCTTTCACAAACTAGAACCCAATATAGCCCCTCAAATACCTCAATTTCTCATCTTAAATATTATAACTCTAATAGCATGTACCCAATTGTTAACACTCAATAGCAACATGTCTAGGTTGAAACATGCTAAGTGATCAAATGTGGCAGATTCACATTTTCATATTTTCTTGCTGTCAAGTTTAGTTGCATGATAATTTTAACATCTCTAAGCATATCCAATCACTCCCAAATTTTTACCACACTTAGATAACATGTATATAAATGTAACCATATCATATAATTTCTAAAAATCATGGATATAGCTTCCCAAGTTCAGCTCTCTTCACGATATACTGAAACAGATTGTTTTCTACCGTGACAGTTTTGCACACTTCATGACATTAATGGTTTTGGCACCCTTAAGTATATTCAATCACTCTAAAATTTTTAAAATACTTATAAAAAATATATAAGGAGACAAAAAGGTCATATTATTACCAAAAATAATGGATTTAGCTCCCCTAATTCAGTCTCCTTCACAGCACACCAAAACAGATTTTTCTATTTTGGCAGTTTGAGTGTTTCTCCAATATCATTCTCTATTTCAATTTCCAACTGATAAAAATTCATTCCAATACTCTTAACTCATATATGGTTATGTAAATGGTAATAATTATAGGTTTTATTCAACATACCATACACTTTTGAAGCCTAAAACACAAGAAAACAGTAAGATGACAGTTTCTGCCACAAGTATTTCTTATTAAGTGTTTGTCATCAAAAAACCTTTTTTTGTGCACCAAAGTCTAACTAAAAACTTCCTAACACTTTTATAAGATATATTGAAAGCTTAATAAACAATAAAACCATTCATAATAATCTAAAAACCAAAGGCAAAATCGTAGATAAGTGTTACCTATGCAGATTTTGAGGTTAACTTGATGGTAATCACTTCTCCTTTACTTTTCTTGCTTTTATTTCAACTTGGAATCAATTTGGATCACTTGGAGACCTTAAGGTGTGTGTTTGGAAGATGAAAATAGCTGAAATGAGGGTCTGGTCGTGGCTTAAGGGTGAAGGGTTTAAGGTGTTTGCTTGAGATGTTAGCTTAAACTTAATAAGAAAGCATGAGGTGGCAAGTAAATGGTAAAATCTGATTTTCTCCCTTATCTTGCAGCCCTAATCTTGTGTATCTCACCTATTTTTATTTGGTTGCAACCTATCTTAGTCACCATTCATTCCCATAGTTATTTTCTATGTCCATTCATTCGATCTCCAAACTGATTCGCATCCGATTCTTAAAGAATTATCAAGTTTGCATTTCTAAAATTATATGCACATATGGACCTTGTAATATGACACTTAAATCACATTATATCATGTCCAATATCCCAAATATGCTAATTTACAAATATACATACTTTTGAAATAACTTGATCAAATCAAATTAAACCGTATAAGCTTACTA
This sequence comes from Paulownia fortunei, assembly GCA_019321725.1. NCBI lineage: Eukaryota > Viridiplantae > Streptophyta > Magnoliopsida > Lamiales > Paulowniaceae > Paulownia > Paulownia fortunei. The sequence goes on along the minus strand of CM033115.1, from coordinate 9,033,343 downwards.
GTAACACTTTTAATACTTCCAAAATTATAACCTATATATCCCATCTATATCTAATATTGATCCACTTCATTTTTTTCTTATTTCAATACAAAATCAACTACTTAGATTAGAAAATTCAATAATTAATACCGTGCAAGAACTTCAGAATTAAGTTTAATATTCAAGAATGTCGTATAAAATAAAATAAATTATGCAATGTCAATAGAAATGCAAATAGCATATAAAATTAACACATAATACATGAATCATATTTGACCATATAAGTAGTAAGAGGTTTGGGTATCACACTCCACTTGTCTAACAAATGGAGATTTGGTCATCTTTCCTTTGAGGCAGGATTCACATGTTGACAGTTCTTGCTTTTTCATTAGATCAAGTAATTATGCCAATTTGCTAATCATTTTCTCATAAATATGTCCTAATCTTGTATGCCACAGGCTCATGGAACTATGATTATCTAATTTTCTTTTATTTTATTGAATTGTGAAAATGGGGTTATGGGGAGTAATAGTATATAAACAATTCGACAAAAAACCAGAATAGATAAAATCAGAACATTTGAAAATAGAACAATTTTTATTTTCAATGGTAAATCTAAAACCTTCTCTATCAAAAATTGGAATAGATATAATGTTCTTAATAATATCCGAAACAAAAAGATAATTGTTTAAAACTGTTACATAACCATTCTCTAAAACTAGATTAACGGTCCCTATAGCTAATGCAGGAACTCTTGCTCCATTCCCATCTTAAGGACCATCTCTCCTCCATCTAGCTTCCTACTTCTTGCCATCATCTGCAAATTATTGCAGATATGTGAGCCACAACTGGTATCTAATACCCAAGAAGTATTGTTAACCGACAAGTTAACTTCAACAAAATATATACCTAAACTCTTCAAGCTTGTAAGATACTCTTTGCAATTCCTCTTCCAGTGCCCTAGTTTGCTGCAGTAATGACACTTGTCATTGGCTTGAGAAGAAACCTTTTTGACACCGCCCTTAGCTTTCAGCTTGTTGGGTTTAGAGAAACCCTTTCCTTTCTTCTTTCTTTTCTTGGGCTTTTTAGCCTTTGATCTGGAAAAAGATTCAACAAGCAGAACCAGTTTGTCCTTTTTCATGGTAGACTCAGTCGTCTTTAACATGTTCACAAGCTCAGCAAGACTAGTCTCCATATTGTGCATATTAAAGTTGACAACAAAGGTGTTAAATGATGGAGACAGAGACTGCAGCAGAAGGTCCGTATAGAGTTTATTCTCCCTAACGACTCCAATGGACGTCAGCCTTTCAATAAGGGCTATCATCTTCAATCCATGATCATGGACTGAAGAGCCCTCAGTCATACGATATCTAAAAAGCTCTTTTGAGATCTGATATCTTATCTGTCGAGTTCTTTCACCATACAACTCTTATAGGTGAATGAGGATCCTATAAGCAGTATCTTGATCCTCATTCTGCCTCTGTAGCTTATTTGACATCAATGCCAGCATATACCATCAAGCTTACAAATTGTCATCAACATGATGTAAGTAATCTGCATAATCCTCTGAAGTAATATCCTCCAGTGGTATCGAAGGAGGTGCAGTGTCAAGGACATATGCCCTCTTCTCCGATTAAAAAACTATCTTTAGGTTTTTTAGCCAATCAACAAAGTTAGGTCCAGTTAATTTATTTTGTTCAAGGATTATTGCAAGTGGATTCTTTGCCATTTTAGTAGAATAATCTAAAAACATGCACGAAGCAGAAAATGAGTAAACTATGGAAAAAACATATTCATTTAATATAAGGTGTTTAATATTAATTGTCTCTCACTATTTTCTTTGAATTCCATCTCCCCTAATGGAATTTCGAGAAATCAAATTTCCTAGTGAGCTTAAGGTCCAATGAAAATATTTCACACCCTAATTTTATGAGCCCATGAAATATTTCTATCGGTAGCCAACTATTTGACGATTGTATCACTATACAACCCTTGAGTTTGTTTTGCCTCACCTCTTCCCATATATCCCAATTTTATGAGCCCATGTGGTACTAAGTGTCAAACAATACCCATCAAATATTCGTGTAGATAGAGCATCAAGATGTCCCACGACTCATGACCAACATAATGACGATTCCATCCCACGAGCATCTCAATGCTTGGTAGAGATCACAACTTTCCAACACAAGCCCACCCCATGACTCATAGTCAGTGATCAAATGCGGTAGCGGTTGTCATATCTCTATCTTTTATGGTAGGTATGGAACGACAGGTCCTACCTAACATGTCCATTTTTGTTTGAAATTAACTTTTCAAATTTTAGTAAGTTAAGTGGGGTTATTTAAATTAGGTTGGTTATTTAATACATGGCATCATAATATCATTTCGCAAGCATAAAAGCATTAAATAGAATCCTAAGCATGCATCTAGTACATAAATAAATGAATGATCATGAACCAGTCTTATACAGTCCATTTGAACCAAAAATGGACCTAAGGTCAGTCTAAGGGTAATAAAATAGAATATAACCCATTCTATTACATAATTGTATCCATAAAAACATGGACCTTCCTTGGAACCTCCTTGTTTACTCTCATTCGTCTTTCAAAGAAAAAGAAAAACTTCACCATCTATTCTATTCTCATTACAGAAAATAAAATAACTTATATAGATGAAATAAGAGGCTCGCAGGCCCCATTTTAAAACCCAAAAATATTAAATAAAATCAATCATATTGGTCTAATGGCTCATGATCATCCCATACATACTCATAATTAACATCATATATAATTATCAAAATATGTAAATTTACCAAATTGTTAAATGCAATTTTTCTTTTAACTTAGTATAATTTTTAATTGCTTGAAAAATAATATTTCTTTGAATTTTTTTTTTTTAGAAATAAGTAAAATTAACATTTAGTTTTAATATTCCAAAAAATAAAAAAAAATAAAAAAATGGACCCAGAATGACACGACAGCAGCACTACTGCTACTCGTTGGGTGTTGAGTGCCGGGTGCCTGTGCGCGCAGCCGTCGGACGGCTGTTTCATCATATTTTTTTTATTTTTTTTATTTTCATATTTAAATAATTTAAATAATTTAAATAAGCAATTAAAATTATTCCAATTAAAAATTTTCTGAAAATATGCAAAATCAAATTTTACATAATTAACATGAATTTAAACAATTTAAAAATATGTATTCATAAATCCAAAATTCACTTAATAAGCAAAACTGTGACTTTGATACCATTATTGGGTTCCCTATAATCGCAGGAGTATACGCAGCGAAAAATTAATTTTTTTATCAAACATAAATTTGACCCCTTTGATTTGAAAGCGATTTTAACGATCGCGCTTATTCAAGTGAATATATAAATAAATATAAAATTAGAGCATACTTTTCGTGCACTCCGATTGTTGTAGAGATTGAATCAATCAATTGCTTATCCTGGACTATCAGAACTCGGAGGGATCCAAGTGTCTCCTCTCTATCAAGTCCACAATACGGAAGAACGACACCAATCAAAAAGATTCGCTAGTATCCTTTTAATTATTTACTAATCTCAAACCGGAGTAAATTTTCAAGAATAATAAAGATTGATTCTTTGAGTTCTTGAAAGAATAATATGAAAAGAATAACAAGAAACTGATTTTTTTTTCTTTTCTTTTCTTGGAGAGTAAAAATAGAAGACTTTAAGCAAAATAATTTTTGCTCAAATTTTTGAATTGATTATGTAATTTTCATCCCTCATATATATAGGGATGAAAATTTTAATCCCTTTCCAACTCTTGGAAAGTTTTTTAATTTTGAACTACTTCAAAACCTTATTTTGGAAGGATTCTAAATCTTTCAAGAACTCTTCTCTTTTCTCTCTCCTATTGTATATGGACTAATTTGAAACTATATTAATCATCAAAATTATCTACATACATTGTTGATATTAATTTGAATTCTTCAAATAATATCAAGATAGATAGATATCATATATATATATACTATAATTGTATTTATACATAAATTAAATCTTAGTGGCCGATTTTATTCCATAAAATCGGTCACTATATTTATTTATCTATAAATATGTTAATTAAATAAATTATATTTATTTAATTTATTCTCTTCATATTTTAGTGGGCTTCTTAAATGATCCACATTAATTTTGGGTTTGGACTCAAAAATCCCCAAATCAATTTAATTGATTCAATCCCAATTTAATCAATCCAATTGATTAATTTAATTTACTCAATTTGGGCTTCCTAATCAAATTAGGTTCAATTAAATAATCCAATTACTTAATTGAATAATTTAATTTAACCATTAAGTTAATAGAACCCTTAATTAATTAATTAATCAGTATTAATTAATTAATTTCCAACCATTGGATAACATTTAAAATTAGAAATGTTACTTTCCATAAAGATGTGTGACCCTCTTAGATTTACTACTAAGCTAGTAGTTGGTTTGCAACGTTTGCAACTTATGAATAGCAATTATTATAATTAATTAATCCGATTGGATTCAACTCCTTAATTTCGAAAACCTCACTATCCATGAAAACACCTAGCAAGTAATCATGGCAAACTAGTGTTAGGTGAAAAAATAAGTAAACCTATTTCTGTTGCGAGTACCATACACGCACAGTCCTTTCGACAACTAATCTCCCGATTGAATCTAAGGCATGGATTATAAGTCGAAACCTTAAATGATTCAATAATTGTGATCCCATTTCAAGTTCCAATGATTTTTGATGAATCACAATTCATCCTACCTTGGTCAAGGTCATTGAATCACGAACTATGAAAACATAGAAGATTCTCTTGTTTAAAAAGACAAGTGTCGAATTCTATGTTGGCCACTGACAAACCTCTATACACACCAGTGCAACATCCAACATACCCCTTTTGTGATTGTCAAGCAATCAGAAGATATATCAAAGTGTTGCAGATGCACACAAGGCTACCATCGTACCTCAAGTCTGAGGACTAGTCATGTACTATCGCAACACAAAAATTCTTGTTTCGATAGGCAAAGCCTCCAACTAAGAATTTCTCATGGGCCATGTTCGGTATACTTGTTCCCTAACAAGCACCTACATATATGCATTTATGTCTCTATGCTAATGCCAATGGAATGTGACATCCTCGTCTCACGAGCATGCATCATATGTACGAGTCTTATTGAGTTATTTGATATCCCATCTCAAAAAGCCTTAAAGGCATGTTCCATGATCACCATCATATGTGCAACCATGCCCCGTAGCTAAATTTGATCTAAGAACTTTATCCAATGTGCAGAAATAAAAGATACAAGGCATAATATAAAGAAAATGATTTTTTATTAATATCATTCCTAATAAGATTATCTTTACAAAAGCAAAAGAGTATAATACACCCAATCTAATTGGGGCGTTGGGCATCCTACGCTAACAGTTTTTTGTATGTCTTCTTTCTTGATCTTCAATTGATGATACCTTGAGCGCAAATCAATCTTAGAAAATACAGATGCTCTCTTCAATTAATCAAACAAATCATCTATTCTTGGAAGTGGATACTTATTCTTGATTGTTACTTTACTCAACTCTCTATAATCAACGCACAACCGTAATGTACTATCCTTCTTTTTCACGAACAACACAGGTGCTCCCCATGGAGAATAACTAGGGCGAATAAAAACCCTTATCAAATATTTCTTGCAATTGAACTTTTAACTCTTTCAATTGTGTTGGTGCCATTTGGTATGATGTTTTAGAAATAGGAGTAGTTCCTGGCATAACATCAATCATAAATTCAATCTCTCAATCTGGTGGCAGTCTTGGTAAATCATCTGGGAATACCTCAAGAAATTCTTGAACCACATCTTTATTTTCTGGCTTCAATTGTGCTTCGACCAAAGTATCCAGAATACTTGCCAAATATCCAACACAACCTTTATTCAACATCTTTTGAGCTTTCAAAGTAGTTATAATTGGTAAGGACTGTGACAATGAGGAACCACTAAACATAAACTATTCTTTTCTGGGTAGCTGAAAAATCACAATCTTCTTGTTATAATCAATTATTGCATGATATTTTGTAAGCCAATCCATACTCAGAATAACCTTAATTTTTAGCATCGGTAAAACAACAAGATCTGCATAGAGAGACCTATCACTAATCTGAATAGAACAAGTCCTTAACATTTGGTTGGAATTCATTTCTTCCCCAGATGGAACTGTCACACTGTACCTTAATTTTAATAAATCTAATGTAATGCCCAATTTTCTCATAAATGCACATGATGTAAATGAATGCGTAGATCTAGAATCTATCAATGCAATTGCATGTATCCCACAAATTAAAATAGTACATGTGACTACTGAAGCATCTGCATCGGCTTGTTCTTGTGTCATTACATATATTGTCTCTTGAACTCTCCCATGTATTGTTGGACAATCCTTTGCTATATGTCCAGGCTTTTTACACTTAAAGCAATGATTAGTACCATTATAGCATTCCCCAAAATAATTTTTCCCACACTTAGCACATTTTCTTTCAACTGTAGTAGAAGTATGCCCAACTCTAAGACGTTTTCATTCCCTTTGTTTGATTTTTGCTCTCCTTTCTTCCACTCATTCAAATTTCTTGGAGTGAATACTTGCTTCTTTTGTTGATGGAATTTCTTAATCTCTTTCTCATCTAAGTCAGCCATCAAAGCCTTGTCCACCAGTTCCCTAAACTCTGTTGCTGAGGACATTCTCATATCTCTTCTAATTTTAGGATTAAGGCCCCTCAAAAAATGATACAACTTCTCATTGTTGTCTCTGGCAATGTATGACACATATTTGCAACCCTCTTCAACTTTCCTCACATAATCACATACAGACATCCCTTCTTGTTTTAACTCTAGGAATTCTTTTACTTCGAGGGACCTAGTGTAATACCCAACCCTCATACTACTCAATTGGTGTAACACCCACTACTCGACAACTAGATATCTAGTGTAATTTGACATGATAGAACCTGTGTGCATGCATGGCATTTTTTTTTGTAACACTTTAGGAAAAGATAAATCACTTCTTACATGCACAACCCTATTTAAAATACTTTCTCACACATATCATGTATATAGCAGGATCAATATTTATATAAAAATACAACACCCACAATATTTATATACTTATTTATAGTAAAGTTTTAAAAGCAAAATATAGATACAGGCTAAAAATATAATACAACAAACTCAAAATATAACAAGCCAACAAAATAGCCTAATAGGTCATCATCCATATAAACACTCCCTCAAACACCTACAAGAGCTCCAACAGCTTCCCAGCTAGTAAAAGATGCTTCAAGCGTCGCCGTACTCACCTACAATACATAAACTATATGAGCTAACGTTCAGCAAATAATGATTTTGCATGTTAATGAATAATCCACAATATTAAAATACTTTCTCACACATATCATGTATATAGCAGGATCAATATTTATATAAAAACACAACACCCACAATATTTATATACTTATTTATAGTAAAGTTTTAAAAGCAAAATATAGATACAGGCTAAAAATATAATACAACAAACTCAAAATATAACAAGCCAACAAAATAGCCTAATAGGTCATCATCCATATAAACACTCCCTCAAACACCTACAAGAGCTCCAACAGCTTCCCAGCTAGTAAAAGATGCTTCAAGCGTCGCCGTACTCACCTACAATACATAAACTATATGAGCTAACGTTCAGCAAATAATGATTTTGCATGTTAATGAATAATCCACAATATCAAGTCATGCATTTCAAAATATTATGATCACAATGCAATTTTATGCATTAAAATATTTCTCATAAAATCATTTGTTTCTTAGGCCCCTGACCAACGCTACTATCCTATGCATCGAAAAAGAGCTCTGTACACAGCCATAATCCAATGACCAATAATCATATGAGCATGAAAATCTATGCATACTCATACACATGCAAATCTATGCATGCAAACCAGTAAATCTATGTATGCTTCGGTGCACTAGTAGTGGTCAACAAAATATTTTTCATTCTTAGAATCATGCCATGCAATGCAAGATTTATCACAATGCTCGTATATGATGCATGCACATGCCAATGACAATGCCTATGTATGTATGCTCAATGGAGAGCCCTCTACTATGCACATATGATTTATGATATTACATATAATTCACACATCTACTATGTCTATGCATTGTAGTTGCAAATGAATCTTTACTTACGTTTCACTTGGTTGGTGGCTTAGTCTAGATTTGTTTATTTTTCCACTCCAATCTTAGATGTAAAATAGCATGTAATATTACCAACATCAAGCACGATTCCCAATTTGATAAGTTGAAAGCAAACTAGAACCCAATCTAGTCCCTCCAATACCTTAATTTCTCATCTTAGATACATGTAAACATCATATAATTGAAGTATTATAACTCTAATATCATGTACCTAATTGTTAACACTCAATAGCAACATGTATAGGTTGAAATATGTTAAATTATCAAATGCGACAGATTCACATTTTCATATTTACTTGCTGTCCAATTGATAATTTTGACATCCCTAAACATATCCAATGACTCCCAAATTTTTACCACACTTAGATAACATGTATATAAATTTAACCATGTCATAGAATTGCTAAAACTCATGGATATAGCTTCCCAAGTTAAGCTCACTTCACAACATACTGAAACAGATTGTTTTCCTACCATGACAGTTTTGCACACTTCACAACATTAATAGTTTTGGCACCCTTACGTATATTCAATCTCTCTCCTAAATTTTTACCACACTTATATAACATATACAAAGAGACAACCATGTTATATTATTTCCTGAACTAATGGATTTAGCCCCCCTAATTCAGTCTCCTTCACAGCACAGCAAAACAGATTTTGCTACTTTGGCAGTTTGAGTGTTTCTCCAATATCATTCTCTATTTCAATTTACAATCGATTAAAATTCATTCCAATACTCTTAAATCATATATAAACATGTATATTATCATAATTATAGGATTTATTCAACATACCATACACTTTTGAAGCCTAAAACACAAAAATACAGCAAGGTGACAGTTTCTAGCACAAGTGTTTTCTATCAAATATTTCCAACCACAAACCCTTTCTTTATGCATCAAAGCCTATCTAATAACATCTTAACATATTTAAAAATAATATTCAAAACTTAATAAGCCAATAAACCTCAAAATAAATCTAAAAGTCATGCCAAACCCGTAGGTTAAGCTCACTTTGCACAGTTTTCTACTTGAACTTAATTATTTCTCCTTCCCTTTGCTTGTTTTGCCTCCTTTTTTGGTTGGAATCACTTAGGACCTATTTAGAGAGTTTTTTCCATGTATTTAGAAGTTAAAATGGTTTAGAAGAAGGTTCAAGTCGTGGCTGTTAGCTTAAGAGTGAAGAATAGATTGATGTGCTAGCTTGATAAGTCTAAGCATGAGGTGGCATAAGCTTAAGGTGACATGTAATGGTATAATCTAATTTTCTCTCTTATCTTGCAGTGCTAATCTTGTTGTCTCATATATTCTTATTTGTTGCAACCTATCTTCATCATCATTCATTCCCGTAGCTAGTTCCTATGTCCGTTCATTAGGTTCTTCACCCGAAAAATCATCGATTCTTGCCCGATTGATAAGTTTGTGCACCGATAGTGTTACAAGCCTATGAAGCTAGTTATATAACATTTAAATTATATTAATACTGATTAATTAATTAATTAAGGGTTCTATTTAATTTAATCATTAAATTAAATTATTCAATTAAGTAATTGGATTATTTAATTGGACCTAATTTAATTAGGAAGCCCAAATGGAGTAAATTAAATTAGTCAATTGGATTAATTAAATTGGGATTGAATCAATTAAATTGATTTGGGAATTTTTGAATCCAAACCCAAAATTAATGTGGATCACTTAATAAGTCTACTAAAATATGAAAAGAATAAATTAAATATATATAATTTATTTAATTAACATATTTATAGATAAATAAATGTAGTGATTAATTTTATGAGATAAAATCGGCCACTAAGATTTATTTTATGTATGAATATAATTATAGTATATATATATGATATATATCTATCTTGATATTATTTGAATAGTTCAAATTAATATCAACAATGTATGTAAACAATTTTGATGAATAATGTAGTATCAAATTAGTCCACATACAATAGGAGAGAGAAAAGAGAAGAGTTCTTGAAAGATTTGGAATCTTTTGAAGATAAGATTTTGAAGTAGTTCAAAATTGAAAAACATTCCAAAAGTTGGAAAGGGATTAAAATTTTCAGCCTTGTCTATTTGTCCCAAGTGTATGATTTAAATATACATATAATATTAAAATTCATGATCAAACCGACTCATTTTCTATAAATTTTTCGGTAACACCTTTCGAACTCTTAAGGTTACCACATGTAACCTAGCACTATTCCCTATATTGATACCTAAATTTATTCTTATCTCAATACAAAATCAACCACTTAGGTTAGGGGATTTAATAATCAATACCGTGCGGGAGCTTCAAAATTAAGTTTAATAGTTAACAACGTCGTATAAAATAAAATGAATTATATGATGTCATACCAATGCAAATAGCACGTAATTAACAAGTAATGCATGAATTATATCTATCCATGTGAGTAGTAAGAGGCTCGAGTATCACATCCTCCCCTCCTTATAAAAATTTCATCCCTGAAATTTCACTTATCGAAAAAGTTCAGGATACTTAGTTCTCATTTCGTCCTCCCTTTCCCAAGTGGCCTCTTTTACCAGTTGGTTTCTCCATAACACTTTAACTAATGAAATCTGTTTATTTCTTAGTTGCTTTACTTCTCGTAACAAAATTTGTACAGGCTTTTTTTCGTAGCTCAAATCTGCCTTTAATTCTACTAGATCATTCTTAAGAATGTGAGAGGGATTAGCAATATATTTCCTCAGCATAGACACATTAAATACATTGTGTATTTGGGACATAAATGTTGGCAGATCTAGTCTGTAAGAAACATCACCAATTCTTTTAATCACCGGGAATGGGCCAATGTATTTGGGACTTAATTTTCCTTTATTCCCAAACTGTATGATGCCCTTCATTGGTGCTACTTTCAAAAACACCTAATCTCCTATCGCAAACTCCAACGCCCTTCTTTGTTGATTTTGGGTAGTTTGCATTCTTTATCGAATTTGTAACACGACTTTTGTCATCTCTCGAATCATATCTGGGCTAAAAGTTTTTTCTCACCAACTTCATCCCAGTGTATCGGAGACCTACACTTTTTTCCATACAATGCTTCATAGGGAGCCATTCCAATACTAGTCTGATAGTTGTTGTTGTATGCAAACTCCTGTAAAGGTAGGAATTTACTCCACTAACCTTGGAAGTCTAATACACAGGCTCTGAGCATATCCTCCAACATTTGTATTGTTCCTTCAGATTGCCCATCCATCTGAGGATGATATGCTATACTGAATGATAACTGTGTTCCTAAAGCTTTGTGTAAACTCCTCCAAAAAGTAGACAAAACTCTTGAATCTCTATCAGAAACTATAAACAATGGCACTCCATGAAGTCTGACAATCTCCTAAACGTATAATTAGACATAGCGATCCATGGAATAGGTAGAACATATGGGAAAAAAATGAGCAGACTTGGTCAATCTGTCAATGATAACCCAAATGGTATCATGACCCTTAGTAGTCTTTGGCAAACCAATTACGAAATCCATGGTGATCCTTTCCCATTTTCATTCTGGAATAAGTAGAGATTGCAAAGTCCCTGCAGGTCTTTGATGTTCGGCCTCTAACTGCTGACATGTTAGACATTGCTCCACATACTGGGCGACATCCTTTTTCATACCCGGCTACCAATAATGTATTTTCAAGTCTCATACATCTTGGTAGCCCCTGGATGTACTGAATAAGGGGTTGAATCATCTTTTAAAATGTCTTCTCGAATGTTATCAATATCTGGCACACAAAACTGCCCTCTATATTGTAAAATACCATTCTGAGTCATCTTAAATTTAGGAGACTTCCCTACAACAACATATTTTCTCATATTGATGAGATATTCATCATCTCGCTGTTCCTATTTGATCCTATCAATTAGCGTAGGTTGAAGTATCAGGGCTGCCAACTTTACCTCTATTACTCCTGTCTATAAAGTCTCTATATTCATTTTCTGCAACTCATTCAGTTCCGATTTTTGAATTAAAGCCATAACTATTGTACCTTGTGTGGATTTTTAGTTCAATGCATCAGCTATAATGTTGGCTTTACTGGGGTGGTAACTGATCCCACAATCATAATCTTTTACCAGTTCTAGCCATCTCTGCTGCCGCATATTCAACTCTTTTTGTATGAAGAAGTATTTGAGGCTTTTGTGATCAGTATAGATCTCGCACCGTTCACTATATAAATAGTGCCTCCATATTTTAAGCACAAATACTACAGCAACAAGTTCTAAGTCATGCGTGGGGTAATTCTTTTCGTACTCTTTAAGTTGCCTGGATGATACACAATTACTTTGCCATTCTGCATCAGTACAGATCCTAATCCATTCTTCGACGCGTCACTATAAATTACGAATTCTCCAATACCTGATGGAATTGAGAGAATAAGTTTTGAAGTCAACCACTTTTTCAACTCTTGGAAACTTCGCTCACACATATCCGTCCATCTAAACGTCACCCATTTTCTGGTTAATTGTGTCAATGGCATAGCAATCTTGGAGAACCCCTCCATAAATCTTAAGTAATATCCAGCTAAACCCAGAAAATTACGCACATCCGAAGGATTAGTAGGCTGCATCCAGTTGTTGATAGCTTCAACTTTACTTGGATCTACTGATATTCCTGCTCCTGATATATAACATGTCCCAAGAATACTACACGATCTAACCAGAACTCGCATTACATAAATTTGGCGTATAACTGCTTTGCTTTCAGGACCACTACTACTTGTGTTAAATGTGCGACGTGCTCTTCTTTAGTTCTGGAGTAAACTAGAATGTCATTGATGAACACAATAACAAATTTATCCAGAAACTCCTTAAACACTCTATTCATTAGATCCATGAATGCTGCTGGAGCATCAGTCAATCTGAACGGCATCACCAAAAATTTATAGCGCCCATATCTTGTACTAAATGCCATCTTGGGGATATCATCTTCCTCTATTTTCAGTTGATGGTACCCAGAGCATAAGTCAATCTTTGAAGATATTGCAACATCCTGAAGCTGGTCAAATAAATCATCGATTCTGGGTAACGGATATTTATTCTTAATCGTGACCCTATTCAACTCTCGATAATTGATGCATAGTCTCATAGTGCCATCCTTCTTATGTACAAATAGAACTGGTGCTCCCTATGGTGAAAAGCTCGGTTTGATGAATCCCTTGTCCAACAAGTCCTGCAATTGTACTTTCAATTCTTTCAACTCCAAGGGAGCTATTCTATAAGGAGTTTTAGAAATTGGAGACATTCCTAGTTATATGTCAATAACAAACTCTATTTCACGATCTAGTGGCAGTCCCTGGAGATCATCGAGAATACTTCAGTATATTCCCGCACCACTGGTATTTCACTTAGAGTTGGTGGGTGTTGTTCCTCAATGTTCATGACACTCACCAAGTACCCTTCACAACCATCATCGAGTAATCATTGTGCCTTCACTGCTGAAATCATAGGGAATCTGAAATTTTTCACAATACTGGCAAATGTGAAAGACTCTTTCCCAGAAAGTTGAAATGTCACTATCTTTTCCTTACAGCCGATAGTAGCCCCATACTTTGACAACTAATCCATGCCCAAAATAACATCGTAATCATTCATATCCAGCACAATCAAATCAACATGTAATTCTCTACTTTCAACAAGTATAGCACAAGCTCTCAAAATCCGATCGGTTTGTCTAACATCTCCAGAGGGGACTGTTATGCTATAAGTGATTTTTGCTACATCTGGTATTCTACCCAGCCTCTTCTTGTACTCAGTAGATGCAAATGAATACGTAGCTCCAGAATCGAATAACATAAGTGTTGGAATACTAGAAATATAAAGTTTACCTGTCACCACCAATGGATTTGCCTCTGCATCTGCCCTGGTCATGGTGAACACCTTGGCTGGTATATTTCTTTGGCCAGCCTGATTTTGTTTAATTGGGCAAAATTTAGCAATATGTCCCGGTATTCTGCATCAAAAGCACATCCTGGTATTTACATAGTAGCCTCCAGTATGTCGATTATCATATTTTTAACATACAACTTCTGGCATCAGTATTTTTCCTTATTCGACCTGTAGGCTCTTACTTTGACCTTCTTATTGTTGGCTTTGTTCTTCATGAAATTTAAATTCCGACTTCTGTATTTGGATTGGCTTCTGCATTTGGATCGGCCTCTTTTGCCCCACAGTCCATCTTTGTCCCTACTGTCTAAATTGCTGTTGAGCCTCTTGTGCACGAGCGATTCTCAATTCAGCCTGTTCTGCCACTAGTGCCCTCTCAACCACCTGTGAAAATGTCACCCCTTGAGTACCCACCACATTCATATCCCGGTATAACTCTGGCCTCAAACCCTCTAGAAATCTTTACACTTTCAGTGCTTCAGTGCTGACCATGTGCGTAGCAAACCTGGACAGTTGTTCAAATTTATGAATATATTCCCCAACAGTCATCGCTCCTTGTCACAGTTGTATAAACTCATTCATCTTCATCATGCAAACTGGGGCCGTGAAATATTTATTTCGGAATAACTCCTTGAATCTGTCCCAGCTCATGGTAGTAATATTCTCTATGCTACTGATCATGTCCCACCAATGGCCTGCACTACTACGAAGCATGAAAGTGGCACACATTACCCTCTCCTCTACTGGCACCCTGCTATATTAGAACATGTTTTCTAGGGTCCTCAGCCAGTCCTCTGCAGTGGTAGGATCAATCGCATCCTCAAATGTTGGGGGATCCAGCTTCCTAAATCATTCTCCCACCATATATATATATATATATATATAGTCCGTCCGTTGTTGGTTTACCTCCACCTGTAGTTGCTCACCATTATCTCTCTATCGAATCAGTTGCTGAATTTGTTCAAACTGTCCTTCAATTAACTCTATTAATCGGTTAATCATGGTATCTCTATCAATAACTAGGGTGGGTGTCTCATTTCTCTGCGCTCTGGCACCACTACTGCTCTCACCACGAGTTCTCACCATTTTACAGCGCTGTTTTACACAAGTTTGACAACATATGGCCAATATAATTCATGGTATATGTAATGGAATGTATGATAATGTAAAATTTACTAGTGTGGCTGCGCTCCGCAAGTTCTAAGATCATATACATGGACACTCTACAGAATCAAGACATGGGCTCTGATACCACTCTGTAACACCCACTACTCGACAACTAGATATCTAGTATAATTTGACATGATAGAACCTATGTGCATGCATGGATTTTTTTTTGTAACACTTTAGGAAAAGATAAATCACTTTTTACATGCACAATCCTATTTAAAATGCTTTCTCACACATGTCATGTATATAGCATGATCAGTATTTATATAAAAGCACAACACCCACAATGACCACAATATTTACATACTTGTTTATAGTAAAGTTTTAAAAGCAAAATATATATACAGTTTAAAAAAATAATACAACAGACTCAAAATATAACAAGCCAACAAAATAGCTCAATAGGTCGTCATCCATGTACACACTCCCTCAGACACCTGCAAGAGCTCCAACAGCCTCCCAGCTAGTAAAAGATACTTCAAGCATCGTCGTACTAACCTACAATGCATAAACTATATGAGCTAATGCTCAGCAAGTAATGATTATGCATGTTAATGAATAATCCACAATATCGAGTCATGCATCTCAAAATGCTATGCCTACAATGCAATTTTATGCATCAAAATATTTCTCTCAAAATCACTTCTTTCTTGGGCCCCTGACCAATGCTACTATCCCATGCACTGGAAAAGAGCTCTGTACACCGCCATAATCTAATGACCAATAATCATATAAGCATGCAAATCCATGCATACTCATACACATGGAAATCCATGCACGTGAACCTGCAAATTCATGCATAAAACCATGCAAATCCATGCATGCTTCGCTACACTAGTAGTGGTCAGCAAAATATTTTTCTTTCTCAGAATCATGCCATGCAATGCAAGATTTATCACAATGCTCGTATATGATATATGTTCGTGCCAATGACCATATATGTATGCTCAATGGAAAGCCCTCTACTATGCACATATGATTTATGATATTACATATAATTCACACATCTACAATGTCTGTGCATTATAGTTGCAAATGAATCTTTACTTATCTTTCACTTGGTTGGTGGCTTAGTCTAGATTTGTTTATTGTTCCCCTCCAATCTTAGATGTAAAATAGCCTGTAATATTACCAACATCAAGCACCATTCCTAATTTGACAAGTTGAAAGTATAAAATATCATAGTAAGACCTTAAACACCAAGCTATCTAGGTTTTATAAACTAGAACCCAATCTAATCCCTCCAATACCTTAATTTCTCATCTTAGATACAGGTAAACATCATATAATTGAAGTATTATAACTCTAATATCATGTACCTAATTGTTAACACTTAATAGCAACATGTCTAGGTTGAAATATGTTAAATTATCAAATGGGACAGATTCACATTTTCATATTTACTTGCTGTCTAATTTAGTTGCATGATAATTTTGACATCCCTAAATATATTTAATCACTCCAAAATTTTTAACACACTTAGATAACATGTATATAAATGTAACCATATCATATAATTGCTAAAAATCATGGATATAGCTTCCTAAGTTTAGCTCTCTTCACAACATACTGAAACAGAATATTTTCCTTCCATGACAGTTTTGCACACTTCACGACATTAATGGTTTTGGCACCCTTACGTATATTTAATCTCTCCCAACTTCTTCCCACACTTATATAACATATACATAGATACAACCAGGTTATATTCTTGCCTAAACTAACGGATTTAGCTCCCCTAATTCAGTCTCCTTCACAGCACAGCAAAACAGATTTTGCTACTTTGGCAGTTTGAGTGTTTCTCCAATATCATTCTCTATTTCAATTTACAATCAATCAAAATTCATTCCAATACTCTTAACTCATATATAAACAAATATATGATGATAATTTCAGGTTTTATTCAACATACCATACACTTTTGAAGCCTAAAAAACAAAAATATAGCAAGGTGATAGTTTCTAGCACAAGTATTTTCTATCAAATATTTCCAACCACAAACCCTTTCTTTATGCATAAAATCCTATCTAATAACATCCTAACACATTTAAAAATAATATTCAAAGCTTAATAATCCAATAAACCTCAAAATAAATATGAATGTCATGCCAAACCCGTAAGTTAAGCTCACCTTGCACAGTTTTCTACTTGAACTTGATTATTTCTCCTTCCCTTTACTTGTTTTGCATCCTTTTTTAGTTGGAATCACTTAGGACCTATTTAGAGAGATTTTTCCATGTATTTAGAAGCTGAAATGGTTCAAAAAAAGGTTCAAGTCGTGGCTGTTAGCTTAAGAGTGAAGAATAGGTTGAGGTGCTAGCTTGATAAGTCTAAGCATGAGGTGGCATAAGCTTGAGGTGGCATGTAATGGTATAATCTGATTTTATCTCTTATCTTGTAGCCCTAATCTTGTGTGTCTCATATTCTTATTTGGTTTCAACCTATCTTCATCACCATTCATTCCCGTAGCTAGTTCCTATGTCCGTTCATTAAGTTCTTCATCCAAAAAATCATCGATTCTTGCGCAATTGATAAGTTTGTGCACCGATAGTGTTACATGCCTATGAACCTAGTTATATAATATTTAAATTATAGTATTGTATGTCTATTTGTCCCAAGTTTATGATTTAAATATACATATAATATTAAAATTCATGATCAAACCGACTCTTTTTCTATAAACTTTTCGTTGACACCTTTTGAACTCTTAAGGTTACCACGTGTAACCTAGCACTATTCCCTATATTGATACCTAAATTTCTTCTTATATCAATACAAAATCAACCACTTAGGTTAGGGGATTTGATAATCAATATCGTGCAAGGCTTCAAAATTAAATTTAATGGTTAACGACGCCTTATAAAATAAAATAAATTATATGATGTCATACCAATGCAAATAGCACATAATTAACATGTAATGCATGAATCATATCTGGACATGTGAGTAGTAAGAGGCTCGGGTATCACACTTGGCTAATATAATTCATGCACTACATGCTAATTTTTATTAACATCTACATCGCAACTTTTGTAGTATTCTTAATCATTATACCTCCAATGCCATCACTTGATGTTAGTGGTTGAGATCCTACAACCTAATTAAGTGATTCTATATTTAGATAAGATAAATAATATATTAATCAATATAGTGGATATTCATAGGTTGCATGTTATAATTTTAGAAGTGTTAAAGGTGTCACTAGTAAGCTTATAAGATTCGATTCAATTTGATCGAGGTGTTTTAAAGGTACACATTGATAGATTAACATACTTGGGATATTGAATATGATATAATGTGATTTAAGTGTCATAATACAAGGTTCATATGTGCATGTGATTTTAGAAAATGAAAACTAGACAATCATTTAAGAATCGGATGGCGATCGGTTTGGAGATCGAATAAACGGTTAAGAAATTAGGACATAATCTATCATCCAATCATATGAAGATTAGGGCTGTATAAGGTGTGAAAAATATCAGATTTGAACTACAACTTGACACCTCAACCTTGCCACCTCAAGCTTTGCCACCTTAAGCTTCCATCTTAACCTTTCTTCATTTCTATCCTTGAGCTACAACCAAAAACTATTTTCTGAGCTATTTCACTTCCAAAACCTTCATTTTGAATGTTAGAAATTTCTCTCAAGTAATTTCAAGTAAAGAAAAAAGTGAAGGAAGCAAAGGGAAGTAAGGAGGAGCAAGTTGAATCTAAAATCTATACATAAGTGAGCTTTAATTCATATATTTTATTTAAGTTCTTGAATTGTTTGAGGGTTTAGGATTTTTAAAGCTTCTATTATTGATTATAATCATGTTAGGATGTTATTTCTGGTCTTTTAGTTCACAAAAGAAGGATTTTTAGATGCAAAATCACCATAAAAATCACTAGGGACAGAAACTGTATACTTGCTAATTTTTTATATTTTTGCTTTATATATGTATAATAACTTGATTAAAACCTATTTATTTCACCATATATGTGTTTATATATGAGTCTAGGTGATGTATGTAAGTTTAGAGAGGTTATAAATTGTAATATAGTGTGATAATTAAATAGGTGCTCAAAACTGTCTCCTTTGAAATTCAGATTTTGTCCTATGTGAATAGTGATGGTTTACATCAATAAATCTAGTAGTTTTGGTAGTAATTTGACCTGGTTGTCTCCTTATATATGTTATCTAAGTATGGTGAAAATTTTAGAGTGATTGGATATACTTAAGGGTGCCAAAACCATTAATGTCATGAAATGTGCAAAACTGTCACGGTAGGAAAATAATCTATTTCAGTATATCGTGAAGAGAGCTGAACTTGGGAAGCTATATCCATGATTTTTAGAAATTATATGATATGGTTACATTGATATACATGTTATCTAAGTGTGGTAAAAATTTGGGAGTAATTGGATATGCTTAGGGATGTCAAAATTATCATACAACTAAATTGGACAGCAAGAAAATATGAAAATGTGAATTTGCCCCATTTTATAACTTAGCATATTTCAACCTAGATATGTTGCTATTGAGTGGTAAAAATTAGGTACATGATATTATAGTTATATTACTTCAATTATATGATGGTTACATGTATGTAAGATGAGAAATTAATGCATTTGAGGGACTAGATTGGGTTCTAGTTTGTGAAAGCATGATTGTTACCTAGATAGCTTAGTGTTTAAGGTCTTAGTATGATATTTTATCCTTTCAACTTACCAAATTGGGAATGGCGCTTGATGTTGGGTAATATTATAGGATATTTTACATCTAAGATTGGAGAGGGATAATAAATCTAGACTGAGCCACCAACCAAGTGAAAGGTAAGTAAAGATCCCTTTGCAACTACAATGCATGAACGTAGTATGTCTTGAAGCATTTATACCTAATGTGTTGATGATATTAAATTTGACTGAGAGTCTTATGATTCTTGAAACATGTTGAGAGTAAGATGACTTGCATTTCATATTGAACATGCCATTCATGAGCATTTACATATGTATGTACGACATATGAGTATAGTGGACGTTTTTGCATGCACGATATGATTTGAGACATGATTTTCAAAAAGAAAAATATTTTGGTTGGCCACTACTAGTGTACCGAGGCGTACTTATATGATATTTTGGGGTGCCGTGTGTGTTTCTTGTTAGAGGATCATAGGGGTTGACAGGGGTGTGACTCTGGTGGTTGCGAGAGGGTGGACCACTTGACTGTGCCCTTATGAACTCCGCCAGTGGGAAGACTTCTGGAGGATCACAGGGAAAGACAGAGGGTGGACCTCTGGTGATCCCAGGAGATGGCCCTTGGACTGAGTCATTAGTTTATGGCCATGTAATTATTGATATTGTTCAGAGCTCTGTCTGGTGCATAGTAAGTGGGCTAAGGGCCCAATAAATGAAGTGATTTTTAAGAAAAACTCTTTGATTTATGAGTACTCAATTTGACATATTTATAGCATCATATCTTAGAGTTGAGTTGCATGAGATTTTATATCATACTCTTGTCATGCATGATTTTTACTTATTGAGCGTTAGCTCATATAGTTCATGCATTGTATGTGAACATGGTGAGACTTGAGACCTCTGGTTTACTAGCTGGCAGTGGAGCTCCTACAGGCTTTCAAGATCAATGTACTTGGATGACGATCTATTGGGCTATTTTGTGGGATGTGTTTTGATTTTACAGTTTTTGTATTATTTTAGTGACTTTATCTTGTATATATCACTTTCAAAACTCCTTTGTGATAGAGAGTTTGGGTTTGTGATGATTTTGATAGACTTGGTTAATATTTAATAACTACCTATGTATATATAGTGTTACAGGATATGAAAGCACTTTACTTTTATCAATGTTTTGTTGAACTAGGTACAAAAACAAAAGTTATACACATGCATACGTGCATAAATAATGTTGCACAAGTTGTTTAAATATATATTGTTGGGAGGTTGTGACACCTAGCATCCCTGGTGAAATACTTATCATAAAATAATATTTTAAACCTTTCCCAAGTCAACTCTTCCATATTCACTGTAAGTTTAGCTCCTTCCCACCAGGTTTTAGCATCCTTCTTCAACAAGAAAATTGCACATAGTACCTTTTCAATATCATCAATTCGCATATAGTCAAAGATAGTCAAATAAGTAGTTGACCGAGTTTTCCAGCCAGGATGTGTTCATATACCTTCTTCTGTCTATAGGAATGACTAAACCTCCGCTCACAAATTGTAACTCCCCTTAACCTAACTGCAGAACCTAAACAAGCTAATGCAGTTAAGTCAAGAAATGTTAACTTTTCATCAATACTAGAGTTATGGTTTTAATAAAATTCCCCTTTTTGGCTACAAGAGAAAGAACTTGAATTTATTTTTTTATTTTTTAATTATTTTAAACACACCATATACATAATTCAAAACTGAGTACATCTGTTTATAAAACCATAATAAAGTGGCTTATTTTAAAAAAAAATAAAACAACTTGAAGCATGGCATATGAACAAATCTCTATCCGGTCGCTCTAGAGACTCAGTTAATCTCTAAACCTGTACATTTCCACTTATATCATATAAATCTAATAAGGTAAATGCTCAGTAAGGTAAAACTGATGCAATAACAAATAGCATATATGCACATCTCATAAATTACTAAAATACATTTTTGTATTTAATAACTTTCATTCATAAATCATTCTTTAGGGCCCTTGAAGTGTGGTACCTAACTAATAGTGATAGATTGAAGTTTTCAGAATCTGTTCATAATGATTGGCCAATAAGAGAAATAATACGGGGTTTCCATACTTGATCTTTCAACCTCAGGTATTAGTGTTTGTGAAATATTTTGCTAACCGTAAGTGAACGGTGTCAAGTTTTAATACAACGGTGAGTTGAGTATCGTATCCACAGGGATTGTAATAAAAAATTGCATTAAGTATTGTAGTTCAAATAGTCCTAATTTTATCTAGAAGATCGAATGATGATTGGAAAACAAAGTAAAGTAAGATGAAAATGCATAGACAAGAATGGAGTTTATAGAAACAATATAACAAACACCTTATGAACAAGATATTCTAGATGAATGACTCACCTAATTATCACATATGTTCTTCCTTCCAAAATATATCAATTCAAGTCAATCAACACATGTAAGTTAAGAATTCCTAAGCTCATCAATTCCCTCTTTCGAGTGCCGAATTGACTATGAGTTCTAACATGAATTTCGATATCCCTATAAAAATTCAAGAATAAAACTCTACAAAAGTTCAATGAATTCTTCTTCAAAACTTCAAAGGTTTCATAAGCTTCTCAATTCTATGATTCCTAAGTTGTGTTATCCCTACGATCATGTATAAAATTCCCTCTCTCGAGTGCCGAATCTCATATGTCAAATAATCTCAATTAGTGATCAATTAATCAAGATGAAATACTAAACAAGATAACACAAACAAGATGAAGAACTTGAACTGATATTATTTGGAATTCAAAACATAAGATCAAATAAGGTTACATCATCCTCTAGAAATAAATGTTTAGTTCACCATGGATGAATACAACTTCAAGAAATAAATAAGAAAGAACATGGAAATTGTTCACCAATTTGTGAAGTGGAATGAATGGTTGAAGCTCTCCTTGCCTCCAAGAATAACTCCTTGTCTTCAATTGCAGAAAATGGAATGGGTCTTGTCTCCAAGCACCCAATGACCTTCTTTGGTTCCAAGAACCAATCCTCCTCCTCCTTTTGGTTGATGTTGATCTTGCCCTTTTAAACTTCTCTCCAAGAGTCTTCCAAAAGAAATCTTGAAATCCTTCCACTTTTCTTGGCTTTTCTTCAAAAGAAACCTAAAAATCCTCCCACTTTTCTTGGCTTTTCAAAAGAAACCTGAAATTCATCCCCTTTTCTTGGCTTTTTCTCCTTCTTCTCTCCGCTAATGTAGTGTATCCACTAGAGCATCACATGGGTAATGATATATAGGTGTATCTAATGTGTATATCTCATAAAAATGCCAAAATTTGTGATCCATTGCCACTTGTCGCCAAAAAATTGCATCAACGTCTTTTTTGTTGGAAGGGCAGCACCTAGGCATGGAATAACAGTGCCTAGGCACTGTGCATTCTGTCTTGGAAGCTTTGGACAGCGCCTACGTGCTCTGTTTTGGTGCCTAGGCGTCGGGCATTCTGTCCTGGCAGCTCAATTTCAGCATTTTGACACTATATAGGCCATTAAAACTGATTTTTGACCTCTTTATAAGCTTAATTAAATTTTTATATATTCTAATAAATTATATATATATATGTCTTTTTTGTTCCATAGGCACTGGAATCAACTGAATAGGACATCGGTGGCCCGTGTTATTCCTGAAATACTAAGATGTGTCGTACTAGAAACTTGCAGCCCATTGCTGACTTTTAAACGCAGTTTTTCTCATTAACATTGACTGAATTGGATTTTGTGGTAAACATAGAAGTTGTAGATATATCTCTTGGCTTTCCAATGGATCAAAAATAAATATGATATGAAATTTTTGCCAATAGTTATGAGTGAAATACAAAAACTGCCATCAATAGCACCACAACTCAAATTATTCACATTTCAACTAAGTTTTTGATATCTTTCCATTTTCTTCTCTTATTGTCATTACCTACAATATTTAAGACTAAATGCATAAAAAGTAACAAAAATACTTGAAAACAAAGTAAATGATAATCAAAATATATATAAATTATTGGTATAAAACCAAATTATCAATTAGCCGTATTCTATCTCATTCATTATCGCTTTCCTATGTTGGTTTTTCAACCTCAAGTATTTCCCACCATTTGTTAGGCCTGCCGATCGCTCCCGTGTCCCTTGTCTGCCCAACCATCAATCAAGTACCCTACTTCCTTTTCAAAAAACCTCATTATATTCTTAATAGTATCATGCTTCATAAACCATAAATGCATCAAACATTACATCATTTGATAAATAATGACAATCACATTAAAACATGAACAACATTATATGATTCTTGTGATACAACAAATGAAAGTTTCAACTTATCTCAAGTCCACTTTGTGCTAAGTGAAAAGGTCAATCTTTTTGGATGATATGATGTGTTAAACGCCTAACATAATCAAATCATGTACCATTTAATATCCTTTTTATAAATCATTTAGTCTATTCTAGTTAAAATCATAAATAATTTTCAATCTTTTGTAAACAATTCCATATTAATTACATAACTTTAAAAACAATGCATACTCCATATTTTACTACTAATTCAAGACATTAAACATTAGAGCAGCCATTAAATAACTAATAATTCAAACATAATTATTAGGGCAGCCCCTAAAACATTCACACAATTTAAATTAACATGACGTAAACTCGATTATAACTTAAATTAATTATAACCTTCAATTAAGCAAACTAATTGCTATTGTTTTCATTCATTCATAGGAGCTTCCAAACACAATACAAGCACTACAAGATTAATAGAAATAAGTAAATTAAGCATATTTCACAAGACTATCAATTTTGTTAAAAATAAGTTTAACTAGCTTGGTTTTGGTTTCAAGTCTAACCCACTTAAATTTTTAATTGTAAAAAAAGATACTAAAACATGTAATCATCCAAGATACCATATTGAAAAAGAATATACCTTGATTAGATTGGAATTAAACTCCAAAATCAATAGTTTTCAAGCTTAAAATGGTGAAAACTTGTTCTAGTTTGTATTCTATGGATTCCTATGGAATTTAATTTTTTTGTGAGTAAGAGAGTGTAGAAATTTAGGAGAAACTTTGGAGAAGAAGGCTGGTCATTGTTTAGGAGTTTCCATAAGAAATCATGGTTAAAAATAACTTGTTTGACATTTCAAAGAGTGGCAAGTGGAGAGTGATGATTGGTTGCATCATGCTTAGTGTCTTCTCATGCCAAAAGCCACGTTTATGGGCTAGGGAGATGACACAAATTGATGCTTTGGTATTGTAATCAAGTACAATGTAGTTTAGAATGATTTCATGCAACCTAGCCAACCAACCAATCAAATTGCACCATTTTGCATACTTTTAGTTCTTAGCCAAATGCAACATAACAAGTATGGAGCAATACAAATAATTTATTTCATGGTCATTCAATACATCAATCTTTCTTAATCGAGATACCGAGCTTTTCACTGCAAAAAGCCAGTTAAGGAATATGTTAAATCAAGAAACAAAAGTTTGATCTCATATTTTGTGTACTAATACATGTTAAAGCATAAATGGAGCATATAATAATAATTATTCATATTTATGCAATCATGCTATTTGTGCATAATTCAATAATACACATTGATTAGATGCATATTCATGCAAGATGTTTATTATTGACTATGTAGGAGATAATTGGACATTACATTCACGATAATTAAATTTCAAGAAAAATATTTCAGGTTGGTTAAAAAGTTTTGGTTTATAATTCTCAATTTTATTTATTTCCTAAACAATTGAGATCAAGGTGGAGTGGTCCTTTGGTTGTAAAAGAGGTATATCCTAGAGAGAATGGCATTGAGAATCCTAATGTATTCAAAGTGAACAGAGAATGACTTAAACTGTTTCTAGATAATCAATTTTTACAATTGGAGACTCTTTCTCTTTCTAACCATTATTATGATTAATATGTGTATATATATATTTTTCTCTAACTTTATTTATTTTGTAAGCTTCTTTCTTTTATTTCTTTTATTTATTTTATTTCTTTTCTTTTCCAGGTCAAATGGTGGATAACAACACTCAGTGGCTATTGAAGTACAACTGAAATCTCTGTACAAAGTTTCTCTTTTTTTTCATTCTCTTTTATTTTTCTTTTTAAAATGGATGACATTCTTCTAACTCTCAAGAAGCGATTTCCTTTTCTTCCTAAAATTATAATTTTTAAAATTTATAAAACTGGAGTGAAACATTAAGGATAATTATGCATAAGGGCATCCTAGGGGACATATTATAGATAATTGAGGCAAATGTAAGAGTAGTAGGTGAGTTTTCAAATTTGCTTACTAGATACATACTTGGTTTTGGTAAAAGAACATATTAAAAAAGACGAAGGGTGAAAAACATACAAGTTTGTCACAAATGTTCTCAATGGGCTTACAACCCAAAGTATCGTTCCTTAAGAATGATTTCTAAAAATTGAGAAGATAAAATTCAATTAATTAGGGATGGACTGAGTATGAAGTCTTTAGATGACATTATATTAACTCTTGAGATGCATTCATGTGGATTAGTATAACGTACAATTCTTGATTTATGGAATGCCTTCTTGGATGAATATGGCGCTATAGTCTTGGGAATTTGACATTAAAAGACTCTGTTTGCCATTTTATAAGAAAATTGGATAGAAAGCATATCCTCGACCCATAGAGGGTGTTTAAGTGGTTACTGGATGTAAAACTAGAGGAAGATATGAGCCACAGTCACAACTATATGTACATTCACGTGTAAGTAACAATTTTTTAAATTTTGTATCCTTATTTTCAACCTTTTTGACAAAAGAAAAAAACATGCAATAAATATATTCCTTGTTCACACCTTAATAAATAGCATCATACTTCATTTTTGCACAACTCACTTTAAAAAAATAAATAAATAAATAAAAATAAGGTCTTCTACTCAAGTTCAACTGTATTTGTGTCTTTTGTGGAGTCAATCTAGAAAAAAATGGTGAGTTTATAGAGGCAGCCAATAACTTTAGTAGAACATTAGCAGAAAGAAAAATTCATTTAGGGTATGGGGGAGGCAGTCTGGGGTTAATGGGGAGTGTTGCTACTTCTGCTCATGTAGGAGAAGTCAAAGTTTTAGGAGTTATCCCACAACCTTTAGCAGTATAGAATATCATAATAGAATGCCTAATATGTTAAACAATGTAGATGCATTCATCATTCTATCTGGCGGTTTTGGTATACTAGAGGAATTATTTCAAGTTGTTTCTTAGGCATAACTCAACATTCACCAGAAACCTATAGGCATTCTTAATGTGAATGATTCTTCGATGGTTTGCTATCATTTGTAGATCATGTTCTAGAAAAAAAAAAATATTGCACCGTCTTCGAGACGAATTCATATTTCTATTCCAACACCTAACCAATTGATTGATCAATTTCTAGTATATGTGTCCGAACTTGGTCCAACATTGGCTCGTATGAATTGGTCTAACAAGGATAATGGTCGAAAACGTAAAGTGAATTTAACTCTCAACCTATAAAATTTATCCTTATTGGTTTCAACTAATAGTGTATATATTATATTGTTTCAACTTTATTTTTCAATAAGTCACATTTCACATAATATATTCTAAACTCTAGTTTTCTATATATTTCATTGGGGACAATGTTACAATTAGGTTAGGGGAGGGGATAGTTGATATCAAGTCTTGTGTGTTCAATGTATGTTTTTTTAGTTTTTTTTTAAATTTAGGAGTGTTTTCTTTTGGGTCTGTCGAAACTATGAAAAATGGTGATAGAGTAAAGGGTAACTTTAACACTCTTGAGATGAGCCCTATTTTTTTAACATAATATGGCAAGTTTGTGAATTATCAATTTTTTTTGAGTTGTAGATGTTCTTCCAACTTCAATGATTAAAATTAAGCACGGATAATGTGGTTTGATTGGTGATGGGTGTTGTTTTGGACTTTGATATTATTCTTTGGTTAATATATTTTTGTAATAATTATATTCAAATCTTTTTGCACACATAGTTATGTTATTCAACGTGGAGACAAGCATGTCAAAATAGGTAGTGCTTATGCCCTTGCTTTAATCATCACTTGAATTTTTGACATGAAGGGTTTGAATGTTCAAACTTTTCTTTTAGTCTATCGAGGTGAGCAACTGATTGAGCACTACTTGAAAAATGATTAACGCATTAGGATTTCTAGCATCATGGCCAAGTCAGCTTGTTACCCATGTGATGTTCTAAGAAAACATTCCCTACAGTGAGCCACTTTGAGCCTTTCAATAAACAAGCATTTTTTTTTGTAACCACATCTTCTTACCTATCTTAAATGCACTATTATCTTACTGTTGTTCTAAAAATGATCTGGAGTTTAAGAAATATTCCATTGACAAGGTGAGCTAGTAAAAGAAAATTGGGTTGGAATATAAGATAAGTGGCGGAGTTTTTCTTCAAAAAAATAGAACAACAAAAAAATTGCATAGTGCTAAAAATATTGTGAGTTGTAAATAAAAATGGAATGTTGTAAAATCAATAAGAATGATGAAGAAGGGTCTAATTCAATAACAATATGCTCTGGTGTTAAAATTTGGGGAGTATGAGAATTCTTCAATGGTAAACTCTGTCTCTAACCGCATGAAGTTTTTAGAATATTTGTGTCACAACCTCCCAATAATATGTATAAAATATATATATAAACAACCTGTACAACATAATTTGTGCATCTATGCATGTGTATAACCCTTTTTTTTTCCTACTTAGTTCAACTAAACATTGATTTTTAGTAAAGTGCTTTCGTATCCTGTCACACTGTATATACATATGTAGTTATTAAACATTAACCAAGTCTTTCAAAACCATCACAAACCCAAACTCTCTATCACAAAGGAGTTTTGAAAGTGATATACAGGATAAAGTCACAAATATAATACAATAACTGTAAAATAAAAAACACAGCTTACAAAATCACCCAACAGGTCATTATCCAAGTATATTGATCTTTGAAAGCCTGTAGGAGCTCCACTGCTAGCCAGTAAACCAGAGGTCTCAAGTCTCACCATGTTCACCTATAATGCATGAGCTACATGAGCTAACGCTCAATAAGTAAAAATCATGCATAACAAGAGTATGGCATAAAATCTCATGCAACTCAACTCTAAGATATGATGCTATAAATGTGTCAAATTGAGTACTCATGAATCAAAAAGTTTTCATTAAAAATTACTTCATTTATTGGGCCCTTGACCCACCTATTATGCACCGGATAGAGCTCTGAATAATATCAATAATCACGTGGCCATAAACAAATGACTCAGTCCAAGGGCCATCTCCTGGGATCACTAAAAGTCCACCCCCTGTCTTCCCCTGTGATCCTCCAGAAGTCTTTCCATTGGAAGAGTTAATAAGGGCACAGTTAAGTGGTTCACCCTCTCGTGACAACCAGGGACACACCCCCTGTCAACCCCTGTAATTCTCCGAGAAGTAACACCCACGGTGCCCTAAAATATCATATAAGCACGTCTCGCGTGCCTCGGTACACTAGTAGTGGCCAACAAAAATATTTTCTTTCTGAAAACCATGTGTCAAATCATATCGTGCATGCAAGAACCTCTACTATACTCATATACTGTGCATACACGTGTAAATGCTCGTGAATGATATGTTCAATATACAATGCAAGTCATCTTGCTCTTAACATGTTTCAAGAATCATAAGACTCTTAGTCAAATTTAATATCATTAACATATTAGGTATACATGCTTCAAGACATACTATGTTCTTACATTGTAGTTGCAAATGGATCTTTACTTACCTTTCACTTGATTGGTGGCTTAGTCTAGATTTGTTTATTATTTCACTCCAATCTTAAATGTAAAATAGCCTGTAATATTACCCAATATCAAGCACCATTCCCAATTTGGCAAGTTGAAAGCATAAAATATCATACTAAGACCTTAAACACCAAACTATCTAGGTTTTACAAACTAGAACCCAATCTAGTCCCTCCAATACCTTAATTTCTTATCTAAGATACATGTAAAATTCATAAACTTGAAGTATTATAACTCTAATATCATGTACCTAATTGTTAACACTCAATAGCAACATGTCTAGGTTGAAATATGCTAAGTTATCAAATGGGGCAAATTCACATTTTCATTTTTTCTTGCTGTCCAACTTAGTTACATGGTAATTTTGACAACCCTAAGCATATCCAATCACTCCCAAATTTTTACCAAACTTATATAACATGTATATAAATGTAAAAATCTCATATAATTTCTAAAACTCATGGATTAGCTTCCCAAGTTTAGCTCTCTTCACAACACACTGAAATAGATTGTTTTCCTACCGTGACAGTTTTGCACACTTCATGACATTAATGGTTTTGGCACCCTTATGTACATTCAATCACTCCCAAATTTTCACCATACTTATATAACACATATAAAGAGACAACCAGGTCAAATTACTATCAAAAATAATAGATTTATTGATTGAAAAGTAGCACCATTCACATAGGACAGAATCTGAATTTCAAAGAAGACAGTTTTGAGTACCTCTTTAATTATCACACTATATTAAAATTTATAACCTCTCTAAATTTACATAAATCACCTAGACTCATATATAAACACATATATGGTGAAATATACAGGTTTTAATCAAGTTATTATACATATATAAAGCATAAATATCAAAAATCAGCAAGTATACAGTTTCTGTCCCTAGTAATTTTTATTGTGATTTTACAACTAAAAATCCTTCTTTTGTGAACTAAAAGACGACAAATAACATCCTAACATCATTATAATCAATAATAAAATCTTTAAAAATCATAAACCCTCAAACAATTCAAGAACTTAAATCAAAAACATGAATTAAAGCTCACCTATGCACAGATTTTAGATTCAACTTGATCCTCCTTACTTCCCTTTGCTTCCTTCACTTTTTTTCTTTACTTGGAATTACTTGAGATCAATTTTTAAAATTCAATATGAAGGTTTTGGAAGTGAAATAGCTCATAAAATAGTTTTTGATCGTGGCTCAAGGGTAGAAATGAAGAAAGGTTGAGGTGGCAAAGTTGAGGTGTCGATTTGTGGTTCAAATCTGATATTTTTCACACCTTATACAGCCCTAATCTAGTGTTTCTCATTACTTATTTATCTATGTACAACCTACTTTAATCTCCATATGATCGGATAATACATTATGCCCTAATTTTTTAACCGTTGATTCGATCTCCAAACCGATCGACATTCGATTCTTAAATGATTGTCTAGTTTTCATTTTCTAAAATTACATGCATATATGAACCTTTTATTAAGATACTTAAATCACATTATATCATGTCCAATATCCCAAGTATGTTAATCTGTAGATGTATACCTTTAAAATACCTCGATCAAATCGAATCGAATC
Organism: Paulownia fortunei; assembly: GCA_019321725.1. Lineage (NCBI taxonomy): Eukaryota > Viridiplantae > Streptophyta > Magnoliopsida > Lamiales > Paulowniaceae > Paulownia > Paulownia fortunei. Next base: position 9,001,945 of record CM033115.1, on the reverse strand, counting down.
ATATAAGCTTACAAATGACACCTTTAACACTTCTAAAATTTTAACATACAACCTTTGAATACCCTATTGATCAATCTATTCTTTATCTTATCTAAATATAGAATCACTTAATTAGGTTGTAGGATCTCAATTACTAACATCAAGTGATAGCATTGTAGGTATAATGATTAAGAATGCTATAAAAAATGCGATGTAAACGTTAATGCAAATTAGCATATAAGTAGCATGTAATGCATGAATCATATTGGCCAAGTGAGTAGTGTGAGGTTTGGGTATTACATCTTTCCCTCCTTATTAAAATTTCATCCTCAAAATTTACTTACCGAAAGAGTTTTGGATACTTGAGTTTCATATCATCTTCCCTTTCCCAAGAAACTTATTCTGTTGATTGATTTCTCCATAATACTTTAACCAATGGGATTATTTTATTTATGAGTTGTTTTACTTCTCATAAAAGAATCTCAATAGGTCTTTCTTCATAACTCAAATCTTCTTTCAGCTCTATTGGTTCATTCTTCAGAATATGAGATGAATTTGCAATATATTTCCTCAGCATAGATGCATGAAATACGTTGTGCACTTGAGACATTGATCCAGGTAGGTCAAGTTTGAAGCCACATCCCCAATTCATTTAGTAATATGAAATGGACCAATATATGTAGGACTTAGCTTTCCTTTCTTTCTAAACCGCATAATCTCCTTCATTGGAGATACCTTCAGAAATACCTGATCTTCTACAGCAAATTCTAACATTTTTCTTCTTTGATCAGCATAACTTTTTTGTCAGCTCTGGGCAGTCTACATTCGTTAACGAATTTGTGCCACAACTTCTATCATTTCTCGAATCATATTTGGGCCCAAAAGCTTCTTTTTACCAATTCATCCCAATGAACTGGAGATCTACATTTTCTATCATATAATGCTTCATAGGGGGCCATTCTAATAGTGGACTGATAGCTGTTATTATAAGAGAATTCCACTAAAGGTAAAAATTTGCTCCATTGTCCATGAAAATCTAATACACAAGCTCTAAGCATATCTTCCATTGTTTGTATTGTTCGCTCTAATTGTCCATCAGTTTGAGGATGATATGCAGTGTTGAAAGATAATTGTGTTCCCAATGCCTTGTGTAAACTCTTCCAGAATATAGATAAAAACCTTGAATCTCTATCAGAAATAATAGATAGTGGTACCCCATGAAGTCTGACCACTTTCTGTATATATATCTATGCATAACGGTCCATGGAATAAGTGGAACATATTGAAAGAAAGTGAACAGATTTAGTTAACCTGTCAATGATAGCCCAAATAGTATCATGACCTTTAACTGTTTTAGGTAATCCCAATATGAAATCCATTATAATTATTTCTCATTTCCACTCTGGAATAAATAAAGGTTGCAAGGTTCCTGCGGTCTTTGATGTTCTACCTTTATTTGTTGACATATCAAACATTGTTCTACAAATTGAGCAACATCACTTTTCATACCTGGCCACCAATAATGCGTTATCAAATCTCTATACATTTTAGTAGCTCTTGGATGCACTGAATATGGTGTTGAATGTGCCTCTACCAAAATATGTTCCCGAACGTTGTCTACATTAGGCATATATAACCTTTTTCAAAACCGCAAGATACCATTCTCTGACATCTAAAAATTAGAAAACTTTTCTAAAGCCATATCTTTCATCATTTTAGTAACGTATTCATCAACTTGTTGTTCCTGTTGAATTCTATCAATCAAAGTCGGTTGAAGTGTCAAAGCTGCAAATTTGGCCTCTACTGATCCCGGTTATACAATTTCTACATCTATTTTCTGTAGATTAATTAACTCTGGTTTCTGAGTCAAAGCTAAAACTGCAGTATTTTGTATTGATTTCCTGCTTAATGCATCAGCCACAACATCAGCCTTACCAGGATGATAGTTAATAACACAATCATAATCTTTCACTAATTCCAACTATCTTCGCTGTCGCATATTTAACTCTTTTTGGGTGAAGAAATATTTTAAGCTCTTGTGATTAGTATATATCTCACATCGTTCACCATACAAATAATATCTCTATATCTTAAGTGCAAACACAACCGCAGCAAGCTGTAAATCATGTGTAGGATAATTCTTCTCATAATCTTTAAGTTGTCTAGATGCATATGCAACTACTTTACCATTTTGCATCAATAGACATCCTAACCCATTTTTTGAAGCATCACTATAAACCACAAAGCCCCAGTACCCGATAGAATAGAAAGAATAGGAGCTGAAGTTAACCTCTTCTTCAATTCCTGAAAACTTTTCTCACAAGCATCCGTCCATATAAACATCACACATTTTCTGGTTAATTGTGTCAAAGGAGAAGCTATCTTGGAGAATCCTTCAACAAATCTACGGTAATATCCAGCTAAACCCATAAAACTTCATATTTCTGAAGGATTAGTAGATTGTAACCAACTATTAATAGCTTCTACTTTACTTGGATCTACAGATATTCCTGCTCCTGATATTATATGTCCCAGAAATACCACTCAATCAATCCAAAATTCACATTTCTTAAATTTAGCATATAGTTGTTTCTCTTTCAAAACCTCTAAAACCATTCTTAGATGTTCACCATGTTCTTCTTTTGTGCTAAAGTAAATCAAGATATCATCAATAAACACAATAACAATTCTATCAAGAAAATTTTTAAATACTCGATTCATCAAATCCATAAAAGCTGCTGGAGCATTTGTCAACCCAAATGGCATCACCAAAAATTCATAATGTCCATATCTCATGCTAAATGCTATCTTGGTGACATCATCATCTTTTATTTTTAATTGATGGTACCCAGATCGCAGATCAATTTTTAAAAATATAGATACACCTTGGAACTGATCAAATAAGTCTTCTATTCTAGGTAGAGGATACTTATTCTTGATTATAACTTTATTTAAATCTCGGTAGTCTATACACAATCGTATTGTACCATCATTTTTATGCACAAATAGAACCGATGCACCCTATAGTGAAAAGCTAGGTCTGATAAAACCTTTATCTAATAATTCTTATATTTATGTCTTCAATCCTTTCAACTAAGTTGGTGCCATTTGGTATGGAGCTTTAGATATTCGATGTGTTCTTGGATTTAGTTCAATGACAAACTCTATCTCACAATCTGGTGGTAATCCAAGAAGATCATCAGGAAATACTTTTGGATATTCCCAAACAACTGGCACTTCACTGAGCATAGGATGGTGTTGTTCTTCAATGCTCATAACACTCGCCAAATATTCTTCACAACCACTATCTAATAATCTTTATTCTCTTAATGCTGATATAATTGGGAATTTGAAACTTTGTACGATACCAATAAAGGTGAACGATTCCTCACCAGGAGGTTGAAAAGTTAGTGTCTTTCTTCGACAATCTATGGTAGCCCAATACTTTGACAACCAATCCATACCCAAAATCATATCATACTCATTCATGGCCAATACAATTAAATCAGCATAGAGTTCTCTATTTTCAATGGGAATAGCATAATCTCTTAAAATATGGTTAGTTTGTTTTGAATCTCCAAAAGGGATTATCACATTGTAACTGACCTCAACAGTATCAGGTACTCTACCTAGCCTCTTCACATACTCAGTGGATACAAATGAATTTGTAGCTCCAGAATCAAACAATACAAATGTTGGGGTACCAAAGATAGAGAATTTACTTGTTACCACTGATGGGTTCGCCTCAGCATCTAATCTAGTGATGGTAAAGACTCTAGCTGGTACTTTTCTTTATCCTATTGGATTTGGATTATTTGGACATGCTCTGGCAATATGTCCAATCTTCCCACACACAAAGCAGGTTCTAGTCTCTGTCAGGTAGACTCCACTGTGGTGACCACCACATTTAGGATAAGTAGGTTGCAATATCGGTGCTTTACCTTGATCAATCTTTGTATGCTTACTCTAATCCCACTGTTGTTGCCCTTGTCCAGGTTGGAATTTAGATGTTTGATTTTGCATTTGAAATGGTCTCTTCTTTTCATTTCCAACCTATCGTTGCCCCTGTCCTTGCTTAAATTGGCGTCGAATCTCCTAAGCATGAGAAATTCTAGGTTCAGCTTATTCTGCCACTAAAGCTCTCTCAACAACTTGTGAGTATGTCACTCTTTGGATTCCTACCATATTCACATCTCTATATAGCTCTGGTCTTAAGCCTTCAAGAAACCTTTCAACTTTCAATGCATCAGTATTGACCATATGTGTGGCAAATCTGGATAGCTGTTCAAACTTAAGAATGTATTCTCCAACTATCATAGTTCCTTGTCGTAGCTGTATAAATTCATTCATCTTCATTGCACGAACTGGAGCTGTGAAGTATTTACTTTAAAATAAATCTTTAAATCTATCTCAAGTCATGACAGTGATGTCTTCGATGCTTCTCATTGTATCCCACCAATGTCCAGCACTGCCTTGAAGCATAAAGGATGCACACATCACTTTCTCTTCTTCTGAAACTTTACTGTAGTGAAATATATTTTCAAGAGTTCTCAACTAATCCTCAGCAGCTGTAGGATCTAGTGCATCCGCAAACATTGGTGGGTTCAGTTTTCTAAATCTTTCCCTAACTATCTCCACCTGTTCTACTCGGGGTTGTGGTTGAACCATTTCAGCCCTTGGTTGTCCACCCATATCCCTCTGCTAGATAAGTTACTGAATTTGTTCTAATTATCGTTCAACAAGCTCTGTAAGTCGATTAATGATAACATCACAATCATTATTCAGAATAGGTGTCTGCTCTCTTGTGATTCTGGCTCCACTACTACTTTCACCCTTTGTTCTCACCATGACTGCAATAATATTTTGTTTATAATAAATGGCCAATATAATTCATGAAATATATAATGCAATATAACATAAAATAAAACTTACTGGCATAGCTGTGCGCCTAAAGTTCTAAGATCTTGTACATAAACAGTCTACAGAATCAAAACCTGGCTCTGATACCACTCTTTGTCACAACCTCCCAATAATATGTATAATATATATATATAAACAACCTGTACAACATAATTTGTGCATCTATGCATGTGTATAACCTTTTTTTTCTACTCAGTTCAACAAAACATTGATAAAAGTAAAGTGCTTTCATATCCTATCACACTATATATACATACATAGTTATTAACTATTAACCAAGTCTTTCAAAACCATCACAAACCCAAACTCTCTATCACAAAGGAGTTTTGAAAGTAATATACAGAATAAAGTCACTAATATAATATAATAACTGTAAAATCAAAAACACAGCCCACAAAATCGCCCAACAGGTCGTCATCCAAGTACATTGATCTTTGAAAGCCTGTAGGAGCTCCACTGCTAGCCAGTAAACCAGAGGTCTCAAGTCTCACCATGTTCACCTACAATGCATGAGCTACATGAACTAATGCTCAATAAGTAAAAATCATGCATGATAAGAGTATGACACAAAATCTCATGCAACTCAACTCTAAGATATGATGCTATAAATGTGTCAAATTAAGTACTCATGAATCAAAAAGTTTTCATTAAAAATCACTTCATTTATTGGGCCCTTGGCCCACCTACTATGCACCGGATAGAGCTCTGAATAATATTAATAATCACATGGCCATAAACAAATGACTCAGTCCAAGGGCCATCTCCTAGGATGACCAAAGGTCCACCCCCTGTCTTCCCCTGTGATTCTCCAGAAGTCTTCCCACTGGCAAAGTTAATAAGGGCACAGTTAAGTGGTTCACCCTCTCGTGACCACCAAGGATACACCCACTGTCAACCTCTGTGATCCTCCAAGAATTAGCACCCACGGTGCCCCAAAATATCATATAAGCATGCCTCACATGCTTCGGTACACTAGTAGTGGCCAACCAAAATATTTTCTTTCTGAAAAACATGTCTCAAATCATATCGTGCATGCAAGAACCTCTACTATACTCATATACTGTGCATACACATGTAAATGCTCATGAATGATACGTTCAATATAAAATGCAAGTCATCTTGCTCTTAACATGTTTCAAGAATTATAAGACTCTCAGTCAAATTTAATATCATTAACACATTAGGTATACATGCTTCAAGACATACTATGTTCTTGCATTATAGTTGCAAATGGATCTTTACTTAACTTTCACTTGGTTGATGGCTTAGTCTAGATTTGTTTATTGTTTCCCTCCAATCTTAGATGTAAAATAGCCTGTAATATTACCCAATATCAAGCACCATTCCCAATTTGGCAAGTTGAAAGCATAAAATATCATACTAAGACCTTAAACACCAAACTATCTAGGTTTTACAAACTACAACCCAATCTAGTCCCTCCAATACCTTAATTTCTCATCTTAGATACATGTAAAAATCATATAATTGAAGTATTATATCTTTAATATCATGTACCTAGTTGTTAACACTCAATAGCAATATGTCTAGGTTATATAATTGAAGTTATCAAATGGGACAGATTCACATTTTCATATTTTCTTACTGTCCAATTTAGTTGCATGATAATTTTGACATCCCAAAGCATATCCAATCACTCCCAAATTTTTACCACACTTATATAACATGTATATAAATGTAAAAAAATATAATTTTTAAAACTCATGGATATAGCTTCCCAAGTTCAGCTCTCTTCACAACATACTGAAATAGATTGTTTTCCTACCGTGATAGTTTTGCACACTTCATGACATTATTGGTTTTGGCACCCTTAAGTACATTCAATCACTCCCACATTTTCACCATACTTAGATAACACATATAAAGAGACAACCAGGTCAAAGTACTACAAAAATAATGGATTTATTGATGTAAAACTAGCACCATTCACATAGGACAGAATTTGAATTTCAAAGAAGACAGTTTTGAGTACCTCTTTAATTATCACACTATATTACAATTTATAACCTCTCTAAACTTACATACATCACATACACTCATATATAAACACATATATGGTGAAATACACAGGTTTTAATCAAGTTATTATACATATATAAAGCATAAATATAAGAAAACAGCAAGTATATAGTTTCTATCCCTAGTGGTTTTTATTGTGATATTGCAACTAAAAATCCTTCTTTTGTGAACTAAAAGAACACAAATAACATCCTAACATGATTATAATCAATAATAAAATCTTTAAAAATCATAAACCCTCAAACAATTCAAGAACTTAAATCAAAAACATGAATTAAAGCTCACTTATGCACAGATTTTAGATTCAACTTACTCCTCCTTACTTCCCTTTGCTTCCTTTACTTTTTTTATTTACTTGAAATTACTTGAGAGCAATTTTTAACATTCAATATGAAGGTATTGGAAGTTAAATAGCTCAAAAAATAATTTTTGATCGTGGCTCAAGGGTAGAAATAAAGAAAGATTGAGGTGGAAGCTTGAGGTGGCAAAGCTTGAGGTGGCAAGGTTGAGGTGTCAAGTTGTGGTTCAAATATGATATTTTTCACACCTTATACAGCCCTAATCTAGTGTTTCTCATTACTTATTTATCTATGTACAACCTTCTTTAATCTCCATATGATTGGATAATATATTATGCCCTAATTTCTCAACTGTTCATTCGATCTCCAAACTGATCGACATCCGATTCTTAGATTATTGTCTAGTTTTCATTTTCTAAAATCACATGCACATATGAACCTTGTATTATAACACTTAAATCACATTATATCATGTCCAATATCCCAAGTATGTTAATCTATAAATGTATACCTTTAAAACACCTCGATCAAATCGAATCGAATCATATAATCTTACTAGTGACACCTCTAACACTTCTAAAATTTTAACATATACCCTATGAATATCCATTATATTGATCAATCTATTCTTTATCTTATCTAAATATAGAATCACTTAATTAGGTTATAGGATCTCAATTACTAACATCAAGTGATAGCATTGGAGGTATAATAATTAAGAATGCTATAAAAGATGCGATGTAGATGTTAATGCAAATTAGCATGTAAGTAGCATGTAATGCATGAATCATATTGGCCAAGTAAATAGTGTGAGGTTTGGGTATTACAATTTTTTACATCCTATCCTTTTATTTCTTAGTTACATCACTACCCTTTGGCTCCTTTACAACCTTTGTTGAAAACCTTTTGATTTTGTATGCTAACTTAGGTGTAGTGGAGATTTGTGCAAAAGTAAGAGACTATGATATTTAACTCATCCATTAGAGATTGGGTGATGGTTTTTGTGAAGTTCTATGGGAATTCACTTATTTGAAGCATGCATGGTTTTATCCCTATTGACATTAACTATTCACACACACACACATACTTGAGTATGCTTATTGTGGAAATGTATTGACATTTGAAGGGCTAAGTGTGATACCCAAACCTCTTACTACTCACATGGCCAAATATGATTCATGCATTACCTGTTAATTTTATATGCTATTTGCATTTCTATTGACATTGCATAATTTATTTCATTTTATACGACATTTTTGAATATTAAACTTAATTTTGAAGTTCTTGCACGGTATTAGTTATGGAATTTCCTAATCTAAGTAGTTGATTTTATATTGAAATAAGAATAAAATGAGGTGGATCAATATTAGATATAGATGGGATATATAGGTTATAATTTTGGAAGTGATAAAAGTGTTACTAGTAATCTTATACGGTTTAATTTGATTTGATCAAGTTATTTCAAAAGTATATATTTGTAAATTAACATACTTGGGATATTAGACATGATATAATGTCATTTAAGTGTCCTATTACAAGGTCCATATATGCATATGATTTTAGAAATGCAAACTTGATATTTTGTTAAGAATCGGATGTGAATCGATTTGGAATCGAATGAACGGACATAGGAAATAACTATGGAATGAATGGTGACTAAGATAGGTTGCAACCAAATAAAAATAGGTGAGACACACAAGATTAGGGCTGCAAGATAAGGGAGAAAATCAGATTTTGCTATTTACTTGCCACCTCATGCTTTCTTATTAAGCTTAAGCTAACATCTCAAGCAAACACCTCAAACCCTTCACCCTTAAGCAACGACCAGACCCTTATTTCAGCCATTTTTATCTTCAAAACACACACCTTAAGGTCTCCAAGTGATCCAAATTGATTCCAAGTTGAAATAAAAGCAAGAAAAGCAAAGGAGAAGTGATTACCATCAAGTTAACCTCAAAATCTGCATAGGTAACACTTATCTACGGTTTTGCCTTTGGTTTTCAGATTATTATGAATGGTTTTATTGTTTATTAATCTTTAAATATCTCTTATAAAAGTGTTAGGAAGTTTTTAGTTAGACTTTGGTTCACAAAGAAAGGGTTTTTGATGACAAACACTTAATAGGATATACTTGTAGTAGAAACTGTCATCTTACTATTTTCTTGTGTTTTAGGCTTCAAAAGTGTATGGTATGTTGAATAAAACCTATAATTATTACCATTTACATGACCATATATGAGTTAAGAGTATTGGAATGAAGTTTTATCAGTTGGAAATTGAAATAGAGAATGACATTGGAGAAACACTCAAACTGCCAAAATAGCAAAATTTGTTTTGGTGTGCTGCTGTGAAGGAAACTGAATTAAGGGAGCTAAATCCATTATTTTTGGTAATATTATGACCTGGTTGTCTCCTTTTATATGTTATCTAAGTATGGTAAAAATGTTGGAGTGATTGAATATACTTAATGGTGCCAAAACCATTAATGTCATGAAGTGTGCAAAACTGTCACGGTAGGAAACAATCTATTTCAGTATGTCGTGAAGAGAGCTGAACATGGAAAGTTATATACGTGATTTTTAGCAATTATATGATATGGTTACATTTATATACATATTATCTAAGTTTGGTAAAAATTTTGGAGTGATTGGATATGGTTAGGGATGTTTAAATTATCATGCAACTAAACTTGACAGCAAGAAAATATTAAAATGTAAATCTGCCACATTTGATCACTTAGCATGTTTCAACCTAGACATGTTGCTATTGAGTGTTAACAATTAGGCACATGCTATTAGAGTTATAATACTTCAATTACATGATGTTTGCATGTATTTAAGATGAGAAATTGAGGTATTTGAGGGGCTATATTGGGTTCTAGTTTGTGAAAGTTTGATTGTTAGCTTATAGCTTGGTGTTTAAGGCCTAGTATGAGATTTTGTACTTTCAACTTGCCAAATTGGGAATGGTGCTTGATGTTGGGTAATATTACAGGCTATTTTACATCTAAGGTTGGAGAGGAATACTAAACAAATTCATACTAAGCCACCAACCAAGTGAAAGGTAAGTAAAGTTTCATTTGCAACCACAATGCATAGACGTAGTAGATGTGTGAATTATATGTAATATCATAAATCATATGTGCATAGTAGAGGGCTCTCCATTGAGCATACATACATGGGTATTTTCATTAGCACATGCATGCATCATATACGAGCATTGTGATAAATCTTGCATTGCATGGCATAATTCAGAGAAAGGAAAATATTTTGCTGACCACTACTAGTGCACCGAAGCATGCATGGATTTGCATGGTTTTATGCATGTATTTGCAAGTTTGCGTGCATGGATTTGCATGTGTATGAGTATGCATAGATTTGCATGCTTATATGATTATTGGCCATTGGATTATGGCGGTGTACAGAGCTCTTTTCCGGTGCATGGGATAGTAGTGTTGGTCAGGGGCCCAAGAAAGAAATGATTTTGAGAGAAATATTTTGATGCATACAATTACATTGTGAGCATAGTATTTTGAGTTGCATGACTTGATATTGTGGATTATTCTTTAACATGCATAATCTTTACATGCGGAGCGTTAGCTCGTATAGTTTATACATTGTAGGTGAGTACGACGATACTTGAAACATCTTTTATTGGCTGGGCGGCAGTTGGAGCTCCTGCAGGTGTCTGAGAGAATGTGTACATAGATGACGACCTGTTGGGCTATTTTGTTGACTTGTTATATTTTGAGTCTGTTGTATTATATTTTTAGACTGGTACTATATTTCGCTTTTAAAACTTTACTGTAAATAAGTATGTAAATATTGGGTCGTTGTGGGTGTTGAGCTTTTATATAAATACCGATCCGCTATATACATGACATGTGTTATAAAGTATTTTAAATAGGGTTGTGCATGTAAGAAGTGATTTATCTTTTCTTAAAGTGTTAAAAAAAATATTCTATGCATGCACACAGGTTCTATCATGTCAAATTATAATATATATCTAGTTGTATAGTAATGGGGGTGTTACAGAGTGGTATCAGATCCCAGGTCTTGATTCTGTAGACTGTCCATGTACATGATCTTAGAATTTGCGGAGCGCAGCCACGCCAGTAAGTTTTACATTATCATATATTGCATTACATATTCCATGAATTATATTGGCCATATGTTGTCAAACTTGTGTAAAACAGCACTATAAAATGGTGAGAACTCATGGTGGGAGCAGTGGTGGTGCCAGAGCGCAGAGAAATGAGACACCCACCCCTGTTAATGATCGAGATACCATGATTAACCGATTAACAGAGTTGATTGAACGACAGTCCAAATAAATTCAGCAACTGATTCGATAGAGAGATAATGGTGAGCAACCATGGGTGGAGGTAAACCAACAATGGGCGAACTATATATATATGGTGGGAGAATGATTTAGGAGGCTGGATCCCCCAACATTTGAGGATGTGATTGATCCTACCGCTGCAGAGGACTGGTTGAGGACCCTAGAAAATATGTTACAGTATAGTAAGGTGCCGATAGAGGAGAGGGTAATGTGTGCCACTTTAATGCTTCGCGGTAGTACAGGCTATTGGTGGAACATGATCAGGAGCATAGAGGACATTACTACAATGAGTTGGGACAGATTCAAGGAATTATTCTGAAATAAATATTTCACGACCCCAGTTCGCATGATGAAGATGAATGAGTTTATACAACTGCGATAAGGAGCAATGACTATTAGGGAATATATTCGTAAATTTGAACAACTGTCCAGGTTCGCTATGCACATGGTCAACACTGAAGTACTTAAAGTAGAGAGATTTCTAGAGGGTTTGAGGCCAGAGTTATATCGGGATGTGAATATGGCAGGTACTCAAGGGGTGATATTTTCACAAGTAGTTGAGAGGGCACTAGTAGCAGAACAGGCTGAATTGAGAATCGCTCGTGCATAAGAGGCTCGACAGCAATTCAGACAGCAGGGACAGAGATGGACTGTAGGGCAAAAGAGGCCAGTTCAAATGCAGAGGCCGATCCAAATACAGAAGCCAGGATTTAAATTTCAAGGAGAACAAGGCCAACAACAAGAAGGTTAAAATAAGAGGCCACGGGTCGAACAAGGAAAATCACCGATGCCAGAAGCTATGTGTTAGAAATATGATAATCGACATACGGGAGGCTGCTATACAGATACCAAGATGTGTTTTTGATGTGGAATACCAGGACATATTGCTAAATTTTGCCCAGGTAAACAAAATCAGACCAGCCAAAAGAATGTACCAGCCAAGGTGTTTACCCTGACCAGGGCGGATACAGAAGCAAATCCATCGGTGGGAACAGGTACACTTTATATTTCTAGTGTTCCAACACTTGTATTATTTGATTCTGGAGCCACGCATTTATTTGCATCCACTGAGTACGTGAAGAGGCTGGGTAGAATACCAGATATAGCATAAATTAGTTATAGTGTAACAGTTCCCTCTGGAGATGCTAGACAAACTGATCGGATTTTGAGAGCTTGTGCTATACTTGTTGAAGGTAGAGAATTACATGCTGATTTGATTGTACTGGATATGAATGATTACGATGTTATTTTGGGCATGGATTGGTTGTCAAAGTATGGAGCTACTATCAACTGTAAGGAAAAGACTGTGACATTTCAACTTTCTGGGAAAGAGTCTTTCATATTTGCCAACATTGTGAAGAATTTCAGATTCTCTATGATTTCAACAGTGAAGGCACAACGATTACTCAATGATGGTTGCGAAGGGTACTTGGTGAGTGTCATGAACATTGAGGAACAACACCCACCAACTCTGAGTGAAATACCAGTGGTACGGGAATATACTGAAGTATTTCCAGATGATCTTCCGGGACTACCACTAGATCGTAAAATAGAGTTTGTTATTGACATACAACCAGGAACATCTCCAATTTCTAAAACTCCTTACAGAATGGCTCCATTAGAGTTGAAAGAATTGAAAGTACAATTACAGGACTTGTTAGACAAGGGATTCATCAGACCGAGCTTTTCACCTTGGGAAGCACCAGTTTTGTTTGTACGTAAGAAGAATGGCACCATGAGACTGTGCATCGATTATCGAGAGTTGAATAGGGTCACAATTAAGAATAAGTATCCATTACCCAGAATCGATGATTTATTTGACTAGCTTCAGGGCGCCGTAATATTTTCAAAGATTGACTTACGCTCTGGGTACCATCAATTAAAAATAAAGGAAGAGGATATCCCCAAAATGGCATTTAGTACAAGATATGGACACTATGAATTTTTCGTGATGCCATTTGGATTGACTAATGCTCCAGCAGCATTCATGGATCTGATGAACAGAGTATTTAAAGAATTTCTGGATAAATTTGTTATTGTGTTCATAGATGACATTCTAGTTTACTCCAGAACTAAAGAAGAGCATGCCACACATTTAACACAAGTACTAGAGGTCCTGAAAGTAAAGCAGTTATATGCCAAATTCAAGAAATGCGAGTTCTGGTTAGATCGTGTCGTATTCTTGGGACATGTTATATCAGGAGCAGGAATATCAGTAGATCCAAGTAAAGTTGAAACTATCAACAACTGGATGCAGCTTACTAATCCTTCAGAGATGCGCAGTTTTTTGGGTTTAGCTGGATATTATCGAAGATTTGTGGAGGGGTTCTCCAAAATTGCAATGCCATTGACATAATTAACCAGAAAAAAGGTGATGTTTAGATGGACGGATATGTGTGAGCGAAGTTTCCAAGAGCTGAAAAAAAGGTTGACTTCAGCACCTATTCTCTCAATTCCATCAGGTACTGGAGGATTCATAATTTACAGTGACGCATCAAAGAATAGATTAGGATGTGTACTGATGCAGAATGGCAAAGTAATTGCGTATGCATCCAGGCAACTTAAAGAGTACGAAAAGAATTACCCCACGCATGACTTGGAACTTGCTGCTGTAGTATTTGCACTTAAAATATGGAGGCACTATTTATATGGTGAACGATGCGAGATCTATACTAATCACAAGAGCCTCAAATATTTCTTTACACAAAAAGAGTTGAATATGCGGCAGCAGAGATGGCTAGAACTGGTAAAAGATTATGATTGTGTGATCAATTACCACCTAGGTAAAGCCAACGTTGTAGCTGATGCATTGAGCTAAAAATTCACACAAAGTACAATAGTTATGGCTTTAATTCAAAAATCAGAACTGAATGATTTGCAGAAAATGAATATAGATATTTTACAGACATGAGTAATAGAGGCAAAGTTCGCAGCCCTAATGTTTCAGCCTACACTAATTGATAGGATCAAACAGGGACAGCGAGATGATGAATATCTCATCAATATCAGAAAATATGTTGCTGCAGGGAAGTCTCCTGAATTTGAGATGACTCAAAATAATATTTTACAATTTAGAGAGCGGTTTTGTGTGCCAAATATTGATAACATTCGGGAGGACATTTTAAAAGAGGCACATTTAACCCCTTATTCAGTTCATCCAGGGGCTACTAAGATGTATAGAGACTTGAAAATGCATTATTGGTGGCCGGCTATGAAAAAGGACATCGCCCAGCATGTGGAGCAATGCCTAACATGTCAGCAGATATAGGCCGAATATCAAAGACCCGCAGGGACTTTGCAACCTCTACTTATTCCAAAATGAAAATGGGAAAGGATCACCATGAATTTTGTAACTGGTTTGCCAAAGACTACTAAGGGTCATGATGCTATTTGGGTTATCGTCGACAGATTGACCAAGTCTGCTCATTTCCTTCCCATATGTTCTACCTATTCCATGGATCGCTATGCCCAGTTATACGTTCAAGAGATTGTCAGACTTCATGGAGTGCCATTGTGTATAGTTTCTACTAGAGATTCAAGATTTTTTGTCTGTTTTTTGGAGGAGTTTACACAAAGCTTTAGGAATACAATTATCATTTAGTACAACATATCATCCTCAAACGGATGGGCAATCTGAATGAACAATACAGACGTTGGAGGATATGCTCAGAGCCTGTGTATTAGACTTCCAAGGTCAGTGGAGTAAATTCCTACCTTTGGTGGAGTTTTCGTACAACAACAGCTATCAGACTAGCATTGGAATGGCTTCCTATGAAGCATTGTATGGCAGAAAATGTAGGTCTCCGATACACTGGGATGAAGTTGGTGAGAAGAAACTTTTGGGCTCAGATATGATTCGAGAAATGATAGAAGTTATGTCACGGATTCGACAAAGAATGCAAACTGCCCAAAATCGACAGAAAAGTTATGCAGATCGATGAAGAAGGGTGCTGGAGTTTATGGTAGGAGATCAGGTATTTTTGAAAGTAGCATCAATGAAAGGCATCATGCGGTTTGGAAAGAAAGAAAAATTGAGTCTCAGATACATTGGCCCATTCTCTGTGATTGAAAGAATTGGTGATATTGCTTACAGACTGGATCTGCCAATGTCTATGTCCCAAATACACAATATATTTCATGTGTCTATGTTGAGGAAATATATTGCTAATCCCTCTCACATTCTGAAGAATGAACTAGTAGGATTAAAGGCAGATTTGAGCTATGAAGAAAAACCTGTACAAATTTTGTTACGAGAAGTGAAGCAGCTGAGAAATAAACAGATTCCACTGGTTAAAGTGTTATGGAGAAACCAATTGGTAGAAGAGGCCACTTGGGAAAGGGAGGATGAAATGAGAACTAAGTATCCTGAACTTTTTCGGTAAGTGAAATTTCAGGGATGAAATTTTTATAAGAAGGGGAGGATATGATACCCAAACCTCTTACTACTCATATGGCCAAATATGATTCATGCATTACCTCTTAATTTTATATGCTATTTGCATTTCTATTGACATTGCATAATTTATTTCATTTTATACTACATTTTTGAATATTAAACTTAATTTTGAAGTTCTTGCACGGTATTAGTTATGAATTTCCTAATCTAAGTAGTTGATTTTATATTGAAATAAGAATAAAATGAGGTGGATCAATATAAGATATAGATGGGATATATAGGTTATAATTTTGGAAGTGATAAAAGTGTTACTAGTAATCTTATACGGTTTAATTTGATTTGATCAAGTTATTTCAAAAGTATATATTTGTAAATTAATATACTTGGGATATTAGACATGATATAATGTCATTTAAGTGTCCTATTACAAGGTCCATATATGCATATGATTTTAGAAATGCAAACTTGATATTTCGTTAAAAATCGGATGTGAATCGGTTTGGAATCGAATGAACGGACATAGGAAATAACTATGGGAATGAATGGTGACTAAGATAGGTTGCAACCAAATAAAAATAGGTGAGACACACAAGATTAGGGCTGCAAGATAAGGGAGAAAATCAGATTTTGCTATTTACTTGCCACCTCATGCTTTCTTATTAAGCTTAAGCTAACATCTCAAGCAAACACCTCAAACCCTTCACCTTTAAGCAACGACCAGACCCTCATTTCAGCCATTTTCATCTTCAAAACACACACCTTAAGGTCTCCAAGTGATCCAAATTGATTCCAAGTTGAAATAAAAGCAAGAAAAGCAAAGGAGAAGTGATTACCATCAAGTTAACCTCAAAATCTGCATAGGTAACACTTATCTACGGTTTTGCCTTTGGTTTTCAGATTATTATGAATGGTTTTATTGTTTATTAATCTTTAAATATCTCTTATAAAAGTGTTAGGAAGTTTTTAGTTAGACTTTGGTTCACAAAGAAAGGGTTTTTGATGACAAACACTTAATAGGATATACTTGTAGTAGAAACTGTCATCTTACTATTTTCTTGTGTTTTAGGCTTCAAAAGTGTATGGTATGTTGAATAAAACCTATAATTATTACCATTTACATGACCATATATGAGTTAAGAGTATTGGAATGAAGTTTTATCAGTTGGAAATTGAAATAGAGAATGACATTGGAGAAACACTCAAACTGCCAAAATAGCAAAATTTGTTTTGGTGTGCTGCTGTGAAAGAAACTGAATTAAGGGAGCTAAATCCATTATTTTTGGTAATATTATGACCTGGTTGTCTCCTTTTATATGTTATCTAAGTATGGTAAAAATGTTGGAGTGATTGAATATACTTAATGGTGCCAAAACCATTAATGTCATGAAGTGTGCAAAACTGTCACGGTAGGAAACAATCTGTTTCAGTATGTCGTGAAGAGAGCTGAACTTGGAAAGTTATATACGTGATTTTTAGCAATTATATGATATGGTTACATTTATATACATGTTATCTAAGTGTGGTAAAAATTTTGGAGTGATTGGATATGCTTAGGGATCTTAAAATTATCATGCAACTAAACTTGACAGCAAGAAAATATTAAAATGTGAATCTGCCAAATTTGATCACTTAGCATGTTTCAACCTAGACATGTTGCTATTGAATGTTAACAATTAGGCACATGCTATTAGAGTTATAATACTTCAATTACATGATGTTTGCATGTATTTAAGATGAGAAATTGAGGTATTTGAGGGGCTATATTGGGTTCTAGTTTGTGAAAGCTTGATTGTTAGCTTATAGCTTGGTGTTTAAGGTCTAGTATGAGATTTTGTGCTTTCAACTTGCCAAATTGGGAATGGTGCTTGATGTTGGGTAATATTAAAGGCTATTTTACATCTAAGGTTGGAGAGGAATACTAAACAAATTTATACTAAGCCACCAACCAAGTGAAAGATAAGTAAAGATTCATTTGCAACCACAATACATAGACATCGTAGATGTGTGAATTATATGTAATATCATAAATCATATGTGCATAGTAGAGGGATCTCCATTGAGCATACATACATGGGCATTGTCATTAGCACGTGCATGCATCATATACGAGCATTGTGATAAATCTTGCATTGCACGACATGATTCAGAGAAAGGAAAATATTTTGCTGACCACTACTAGTGCACCGAAGCATGCATGGATTTGCATGGTTTTATGCATGGATTTTTAGGTTCGCGTGCATGGATTTGCATGCGTATGAGTATGCATGGATTTGCATGCTTATATGATTATTGGCCATTGGATTATGGCGGTGTACAGAGCTCTGTTTCGGTGTATGGGATAGTAGTGTTGGTCAGGGGCCCAAGAAAGAAATAATTTTGAGAGAAATATTTTGATGCATAAAATTGCATTGTGAGCATAGTATTTTGAGTTGCATGACTTGATATTGTGGATTATTCTTTGACATGCATAATCTTTACTTGCGGAGCGTTAGCTCATATAGTTTATGCATTGTAGGTGAGTACGACGATACTTGAAGCATCTTTTATTGGCTGGGTGGCGGTTGGAGCTCCTGCAGGTGTCTAAGAGAGTGTGTACATGGATGACGACCTATTGGGCTATTTTGTTGGCTTGTTATATTTTGAGTCTGTTGTATTATATTTTTGGACTAGTACTATATTTCGCTTTTAAAACTTTACTGTAAATAAATATGTAAATATTGGGTCGTTGTGGGTGTTGAGCTTTTATATAAATACCAATCCCGCTATACACATGACATGTGTTATAAAGTATTTTAAACAGGGTTGTGCATGTAAGAAGTGATTTATCTTTTCTTAAAGTGTTAAAAAAAAAATATTCCATACATGCACACAGGTTCTATCATGTCAAATTATAATATATATCTAGTTGTGTAGTAATGGGGATGTTACACTAAGGGTTAGATTCAACGTTTGTTTGATTTCATTTCTATATTATTTTGTTACTTCATGAGAATAATGATTGGAAGTTAGTTATTATAGGTGTTTGTGAGTATCACCACTGAAAACTCTCACGAGACCATAACTCATCCTCTATGGGCCACAAAGGCTTGTTGCATATGATAAATGCAATCGTAATTTCCTACGAAAGTGAAATATTTTAGGTTTGTTTTAAGCTTGCTTGAGGACGAGCAAGGGTTAAGTGTGGGGGAATTTGAAAAGTGCATATTTTGATATATTTTTATATCAAATTATTTATACTTTCCTTGCTTTTTTCTTTTCAATATTATAGTTTTATTAATGTTTTATGTTAGGGAATCAATGAAAAAAAAAGATATTAAAAAGTGCCAAAATAAAATTAAATAAGACAACACATTTCGTTAGCAAGTTGGGAGATAATATTTTATTGGATCAAAGAAGCATCACAATTAGAAGAAAAATGTCATTTTTTACCTAAGTCCATCATGTGTAGATCAAAACACATATAAGAATTCACTTGGTTTTTGCAAGAGATTGTTGAGCTTGCATTATATTCAAAATAAGCATGTTTCCAAACTTGTATAGTTTTTGTATTTTGTGCATAACTTTATGCTCAAATGCCTTACATACATGATTCTTGCTTCATTTGAAATCCAAGAGATAGAAATACAACTTTGATATTGGAAGCTTAGCCCAATTCAACCTTTATTACAGCAGACAATTCGTACAAATGTGTATATTAGAAAGAATCTATCTATGCTGACACATCTCCTTAAATCAAGCATATCTTTCTCCCTAGCGGTTGGAACTAGGTGATTGAAGTTGAAAAATGAAGAAAATATACAATGTTCCTACTGATAAAATTTCAAAACTCAACTAATTGCATGGAGAAAAATGTGTGACAAAATCCATATTTGAAAAAATATATGAATTTAGAGCATATTTGAAGTTAATTTGGAGTGCATTTAGAGTGAATTTGGAGATGTCAATTTAGAAACTCTTCTACTGTAAATAGGGGCTCTTGGATGACATTTAAGATACACAAAACTCTTAGATAGGGAAAAAAAATTATTGTTGTCTTTCTTTAGGCTATGTTTTCTAGTAGAAATGTAAGTTTTTAAGTAGTAATAGAAATGTATTTTCTAGTTTCTCTCTTATTTTTAGACTTTTCTACTTTTATTATGTCATTTTAAATTGCATTAAGTTGAGGAGAAAGGGTGAAGCTTTTAATAGAGAAAGACAAATGATTATAAAGGTGCATAATATTAAGGTGAGTTGTTTTATTATTTTAATTTTTGATTGAAACCCCTCCTTGTGTAGTGGCGATTCTTGATTTATGTATCACCAATGACACAATAAATACTACTAATGTGAAACCTTGATATGTTGTTGACAAAGGTATGCATAAATATTTGATCCCATAAATAAGTGTTGGCGTTAAAACCTTTCTAGTTTTATGGTGATTATTGATTTATGTATCTCTAATGGCACAACAAATACTTGGGTTCATTTAGCTTATTGTACAGTTCTACCCTACCGACTGCTAATGTGAAATCTTGATTTGTTGTAGACAAAGGTGTGCAAAAATACTTGATTTTATAAACAAGTATGGGTGTTAGGAGATAATTTACAAATAATAAGATAATATCATGATTACCTCAATACATGTGCATAAATACTTGATGTTATTTATATTATAAACCACATTCAGCACATCTTTAAAGAAATGTAAACCCAAAAACTTCAAACAACTTCCCTGTGGATTGACTTTGAACTCCTAATAAATTTATTACTTGACACAACCTGTACTTAGATTTGCAACCTTAAAGTTGTAGCAGTCTCTAGTAGAGGTAATGGCTAGAGAACAAGAAATAAGAGAAATAGCAGCAAAGAATTCCAACAAATACCATTGGTTCAAAGAAAGTTGGATTTCATGGTATACAACACTCACATTATATTGCGATTCACATTGAGAAGTTGGTTAAGTATCTACTCTTTCCAAAAGGGTAAGTAATTAGCTAAATTGATGAAATCTGTTTCCCAATCACTTTTTCAATGAGAGGAATAGAGGTATACCCTTCTCTCTAGTAGCAAGTTAGGCTATGAAAATTCTAATTATTACATCCTAATGCTCTTTATCGTAATTACTTTAGAAATTTTTTAAATAAGAAAATAGTAAGAGCCCCTAAAGTTACACACTTTGGATGAGGTGCAATAATCAACCTATAAAGTAGCATAATTTCAGAACTTGAGATAACTCCTCGAAGCCAAGAATGAAATAGTAGGCTCTGGAGATCACAAACTTCTTCTTTGAGGTCATCGATGAAAGTCAAGCCTCAAAAGTTAAAGTGAATCTGCTGAGGCCAAAAAATCTATAGTTGACCTTGGATATCAGAAACTCATCCCTAAGGTTATCAACGAAAACAAAACCCCAGAAGTTAGAGTAACTTCCCAAAGAAAAGAAAGTTCCCTAAGATTATTGATAAAAGTTAAGCCTTGGAAGTTAGGGTGACTATCCTGAGGTCAAGAATTATAGTTGGCCCCGAAGATCACAAATTTCTTCGTTAAGGCTATTGGCAAAAGTCAGTCCCTTTTAAAACTACCATTTTTCCTTCTAAAATTAAAAGAGATCATTCCAACTTACATTGGTGGATCTTGATAATCTAACAAATTTGATGGTGAAAGCTAAAAGTTAAAACTTCTTGACACAGGAGGTCAAATAGGAGAGGTAGAGGCAAAATTTCCTCACCTTAACACTTAGTGCGGTAGAGGGAAAGTTTCTTCACTCCAGCACATAACATCGAGTAGAAGCCCCCGACCCAATACTTAGTTAAATAAAAGTTGAACTGTAAATCACCTCACTCACCTTAAGCAAAATGATGTCTTGCTGAAAAACATTCATGGGCAAAGTGATGACTTGCTCGAAAAATTCACAAGTGAAATGATGTTCAGCAGAACAAATTCACAAGTGAAGAGATGTTTCACTTGGGCAAAGCGATGTCTTGCCTGTACAAATTTACGGGTGAAATGATGTCTCTCCTAGATAAACTTAACTGTTCAAGCAAGTCTCATAAGTTAATCATCATCTTTTGCTAATTAGATCATCTTTTACTCATCATGTAAAATCATACTCTCGAAATCAATTTCTACAGCTAAATGGCATTGCTACTCACACATGCACATAAAATAACATACATAATGGGACATTTGAGTTTTTCTTTTTTCTATGACTAGAATGGTATACCTATCTATACATTCAAACAAAGCCAAGTGCATCTAAAATGGATAAAAAATTATAGAGTGAAAATAGTAGATCAAGTCAAAATTAGAGCCCATGAGATAACATGACATTATCCAACATTCTAATTTTACTAATCTCCATGAACATTTTAAAGGTTTAGTTCTAGTCACTCCCTATTAGCTTAAAATCTAAAAATAAATAATAAATTATGCATCAATGATAAATATAATAGTTACCATGAGACAGTCAAAACAAGTTGCAATCAGGCATGTAATCATAAACCAAGAACATCTTATCTCTAGCAAAATAGTAATCCTCCATCCTAATCAAATTAGGATGCTTAAGCTATTAGAGTAGAATGCCCAATGCCCTAATTGACTTGGGTGTATTGTAAAGACAATCTTATTAGAAATCATATTAATAAAAAAGTATTTTTTTATCTTATGTCATGCATCCTTTATTTCTACATATTAGATATAAAGTGCTTAAACCAAATTTATCTAGGGGTATGGTCGCACATCTGATGAAGATCATGGAACGTGCCTTTAAGGCTTTGGTCTAAAATAAGTTTTGAGTCGAAAGCTTTTTGATATAGGACATCAAATAGCTCAGTAAGACTCACACATATGATGCTTGTGAGATGAAGATGTCGCGTTCCATTGGTATTAGCGTAGAGACACAAGTGCATGTATGTGGGTACTTGTTAGAGAACAAGTACATCAAACATGGCCCGCAAGAAATTCTTAGCTAGAGGCTTTGTCTGTCGAAATAAAAATTTCTGTGTTGCGATAGTACACAGCTAGTCCTCGGACATGAGGTACGATGGTAGTGTTGTGTGCATCCTATAGCACTTTGATATATTTTCTGATTGCTTGACAATCACAAAGGAAGTATGTTAGGTGTTGCCTTGGTGTGCATAGAGGTTTGTCAATAGTCAATATAGAATTCGACACTTGTCATTTTAAATAAGAGAATCTCCTGTGTTTTCATAGTTTGCCATTTAAAGACCTTGGCCAAGGCAAGATGAATCATGATTTATCCAGAATGATTAGAACTTGAAATGGGATCATAATTATTGAATTATTTAGGGTTTTAACTTATAATCTATACCCTAGATTCAATCGAAAGATTAGCTATCGAAAGGACTGTATGTGTATAGTACAAGTAACTAAAATAGGTTTACTCAATATTTCACCTAAGACTAGTTTACCATGATTACTTGCTAGGTGTTTTCATGAATAATGTGGTTTTTGCAATTAAGGAGTTATTTCCAAAGCAGATTAATTAATTGGATTAATCAATTAGAATAATTATTATTCATAAGTTGCAAATATTGCAAGTCCACTACTAGCTTAGTTGTGAACCTAAAAGGGTCACACATCTTTATGGAAAATAACATTTCTAATTTTGGAATTTATCCAATGGTTGGGAATTAATTAATTAATATTTATTGATTGATAATTAAATGTTCTATTTAATTTAATGGTTAAAATAGATTATTCAATTAAGTAATTAGATTATTTAATTGGATCTAATTTGATTAGAAATCTTAAATGGAGTAAATTAAATTAATAAATCGGATTGATTAATTTGGGATTAAATCATTTGGATTGATTTGTGGATTTTTAAGTCCAAGCCCAAAATTAATGTGGATCACTTAAGAAGCCCACTAAAATATGAAGAAAATAAATTAAATAAATATGATTTATTTAATTAACATATTTATAAATAAATAAATATAGTAACTGGTTTTTATGGGATAAAAATCGGCCTTTTGGATTTATTTAATATATAAATATATTTATGGTACGTGTATTTGATATATATCTATCTTGATAATTATTTGAAGAGTTCAAATTAATATCAAGAATGTATGTAGACAATTTTGATGATTAATGTAGTCTCAAATAAGTCCACATACATAGGAGAGAGAAAAATAGAATAGTTGTTGGAAGATTTGGAATCTTTCCAATATAAAATTTTGAAATAGTTCAAAATTGACAAACTTTCCAATAGTTAGAGTAAAAGCAATTTTCCAACCCCTATAAATATGGATGGCCGAAAATTAGCTATGATAATAAGCAAAAATTATTTTGGTAAGTTTTCTATTTTTCTCTCCAAGAAAAGAAAAGAAAAGAAAAAGTGTTTTCTTGAAATCTTGATTTTCTTGTTCTTTAGAAGAAAACTAGTTTCTTGATATTCTCTTTATATTCAAGTTTCAAGAACTTAAAAAATCAATCTTTATTGTTCTTGAAAACTTGTTATTGATCCATCAATTGGATCAAAAGACAAAATTTACTCCGATCGTAGATTAATAAACAATCAAAAGAATACTAGTGAATCTTTTTAATTGGTGTTGCTCTTTCATATTGTGGGCCTAATAAAGGGGAGACACTTAGATCCCTACGAGTTTTAAAAATTCAGGATAAGCAATTTATTACTTCATTCCCTATACAACTGGAGTGGGAGAAAGGTATAATCTGAATTTAATATTTATTTATATTTTACTTGAATAAGCACGAATTACTTTCGAATCGAGGGGATATATATATTTATGTTTGATAAAAAAAATTAATTTTCCACTGCGTATGCCCCTGCGATTATAGCGAACCCAACAACAGAGCCACGATTTCGCTTATTCAGTGAATTTTGGATTTATATATGCATGTTTTAAAATTGTTTAAATTCATGTAAAGTATGTAAAATTTGATTTTGCATATTTTTTTATAATTTTTAATTGGAATTATTTTAATTATTTTTTAAATAAATTTATTTTTTGAGCAATTAAAATTTATCCAAAGTCAAAAATTGTGTTTAACAACTTGATAAATTTACATGTTCTGATAATTGCATTTGATGTTAATTATGAGCATATATGTGATGATCATGAGCCATTGGACCAATGTGATTGGTTTTGTTTAATTTTTTTGGGTTTTAAAATAGGGTCTGCGAGCCTCTTATTCCATCTATGTAAGTTATTTAATTTTCTACAAAGAGAGTAGAATAGAAGGTGAGATTTTTCTATTTCTTTAGAAGATGAATAAGAATCAAGAATGAGGTTCCAAATAAGGCCCATATTCGTATGGGATACAATTATGTAATAGAATATGTTCTATTCTATTTTATTACTCTTAGACTGATCTTAGGTCCATTTTTGGCTGAAATAGAATGCATAAGACTGATTTATGATCATCCATTTATTTAAGTATGTATTAGATGCATGCTTAAAATTTTGTTTAATGCTTGCGCAATGATATTATGATGCCATGTATTAAATAACCAACCTAATTTATATTACGATGAGGTATTGGATAAAATTTAAACCCTACTTAATTTACTAAAATTAAATAAAAAAATTTTTAAAAAATTTAATTTCAAACAAAAATGGACAAGTTAGGTAGGACCTATCATTCAATAACTACCATCAAAGGTAGAGACATGATGACTACCACACTTATTACTAGCCATGAGTCATAGAGTGGTCTTGTGTTAGAAAGTGGTGATCTTTACCAAGCATTGAGATGCTCGTGGGATGGACTCATCATTATGTTGACCATGAGCCATGGGTCATCTTGATGCTCTATCTGCATGAATGTTTGATGGGTATTATTGGACACTTAGTATCATATATGTTCATAAAATTGGGGTATATGGGAAAAAGTGAGGCAAAACTAACTTGACGATTGTATTGTCAAATAGTTGACTACTAATAGAAATATTTTATGGACTCATAAAATTAGGGTGTGAAATGCTTCCTTGGACCTCAATCTTACTAGGAAATTCAATTTTCCAAAATTCGATTACGGGTTATGGAATTTGAAGAAAATAGTGGGAGGCATTTAGTTTACTTATATCAAATGAATATACTTTTTCCATAGTTTACTCATTTTCTGTTTCGTGCATATTTTGTAGATTATTCTACTAAAATGGCAAAGAATCCACTTGCAACAATCCTTGAACAAAATAAATTAATTGGACCTAACTTTGTCAATCAGCTAAGAAACCTGAATATAGTTCTTCAATCTGAGAAGAGGGTGTATGTCCTTGACGTTGCGCCTCCTTTGCTTCCTCTAGATGATATTGCTTTAGAGGCTTCCCCCTTCACCTACAAGAGTTGTATGGTGAACGAACTCGGTAGACGAGATATCAGATCTCAAAAGAGCTTTTCAGATATCGTATAACAAAGGGCTCTTTGGTCTATGACCATGGATTGAAGATGATAGCCCCTATTAAAAGGCTAGCGTCCCTTAGAGTCATTATGGAAAACGAACTCTATACGGACCTTCTACTGCAATCTCCACTTCCATCATTTGATCTTTGTTGTCAACCTTATCATGCACAACATTGAGACTAGTCTCACTGAGCTTGTGAATATGTTAAAGACGACTAAGTCTACCATGAAAAAGAACAAGCCGGTTCTACTTGTTGGATTTTTTTCTGGATCAAAGGCTAAAAAGCTCAAGAAAGAAAGAAAGAAAGGAAAGGGTTCCTCTAAACTCAACAAGCTGAAGGCTAAGGGTGGTGTCAAGAAGGTTTCTTCTCAAGCTAATGACAAGTGTCATTACTGCGGCAAACCAAGACATTGGGAGAGGAATTGCAAGGAGTATCTTGCAAGTATGAAGAGTTCTGGTATATATTTTGTTGAAGTTAACTTGTTTGCTAATAAGACTTCTTAGGTATTAGATACCAGTTGTGGCTCATATATCTACAATGATTTGCAGATGATAACAAGAAGTAAGAAGTTGGATGGAGGAGAGACAGTCCTTAGGATGGAGAATGGAGCAATAGTTGTTGCATTAGCTATAGGGACTGTTAATCTAGCTTTAGAGAATAGTTTTGTAATGGTTTTAAACAATTATTTTTTTATTCCGGATATTATTAAGAACATTATCTCTATTCCAGTTTTGGATAGAGAAGGTTTTAAATTTACCATTGAGAATGCAAATTATTCCAATTTCAAACATTTTGATTTTATCTATTCGGGTTCTTTAACAAATTGTTTATATACTGTTACTTCCCATAACCCTATTTTCACAATTCAATAAAATAAAAAAAAATAGATAATCATAGTTCCATGAACCTAAGGCATGCAAGATTAGGATATATTTTTTAGAAAAGAATTAACAATTTGGCACAATTGTTTAATCTAAAGAACGAGCAAGAATTGCCAACATGTGAATCCTACCTCAAAGGAAAGATGACGAAATTTCCATTTATTAGACTAGTGGAGTGAGCCAAGCATCTATTGGATTTGATCCATACAGCCACTAAGTGTTAGTACATGCGGGAACTATAACTACTTCTTAACCTTTACCGATAACTTCTCTAGGTTTAGTTATGTGTACCTTTTAAGGTATAAGTAAAATCTCTTGAGGAAACTTTGCAAGAATTTATGCATGCACTAAAAAATATCAATAACCAAACTTCACAAGCCATCGATGAGATCAAAAGCACACTTTCAAAATTAACAACCACTTTTCATACTCATGAAAAAGGTAATTTTTTTGTTCAATCCCAACTTAATCCTTCCACTTAGTGTCACTTTAGGTGAAAACTCAATCAAGAAGGCTAATTCAATCACAACTCTTTGAAATGGAAAAGTTGTTGACAAGACTATTCATTTTAAGAAGAATCCAAAGTCGGTAACCACTTCTAAATCTCTCTCTCTCTCATACTTTTGTAACACCTCCACCTTTTCCTAGCAGGTTAGCAAATTCTAAGAAAAATGAGCAAGAAAAGAAAATCATTGAGACTTTTCAAAAGGTGGAGGTAAATATTCCTCTTCTTGATGCGATCAAGTAAGCGCATTGATATGCTAAGTTCCTCAAAGAGTTATGCACTAACAAATGGAAGTTGAGGAGGGATGAAAAAGTTAGTGTGGGGAGAATTTTTCGGCGGTTCTTCAAAGAAAACTCCACCCAAAGTATAAAGATTTAAGCACTTTTACCATCCCTTATACCACTGGTAAGACCAAATTTAAAAAATGCATGTTAAATTTGGGAGAATCAATTAATATTTTGCCATATTCTATTTGTGCTTCTCTAAAAATAGGATCTTTAAAAGAAACTGGTGTTATCATACAATTGGTTGATAGATCTAATGCGTATCTAATAAGGGTTGTGAAAGATGTTCCACGTGAATGAATTAGATTTCTCTGCTGATTTCTAGAGATAGAAGATGGCACATGCCCTAATCCTATACGCATTCCTTTGGGAAGATCATTCATGAAAATAGCCTAAGTTAAGATTGATGTTCATGATGATACTGTTACTATGGAATTTGATGGCGTGGATATAAAATATAATATTTTTGAAGCCGTAAGATATCATACTAACGTGAATTTTGTTTCTACAGTTGACATTATTGATCCCAAGTCACAACAAATGCTTAAGTTCACTGATAAGGATGGAATAGAGGTTACTTTACAAAAATATCTCCTTATTGAGGATTTGAAAGAAAAGAAGTTAGATGTGAAAATATTGGGGGACGTGGAAAATGATGTACAAAGTTTTTCTCTTTTTCTCATTATTGGACTTATTAATTTTTCAAATAACTGAAATATTTATACAAAGTTTTTCTCTTTTTCTCATTCTCTGTTTTTGTTCTTTTCAAAATGGATGACATTCTTCTAACTCTCAAGAAGCGATTTTCTTTTCTTCCTAAAAATGTAATTTTAAAAATTTATAAAACCAGAATTGAAATATTAATTATGCTTATGCACAAGGGCATCCTAGGGTACATACGATGGATAATTGAAGCAAAGGTAAGTGTAGCATGTGAGTTTTCATATGAGTTTTAAAGCTTGCTTACTAGATACATGCCTGATTTTGGTAAAAGCACATATTAAAAACAATAAAGGCAAAAAAATACAAGTTTGTCATAAATATGCTGGATGGACTTGCAACACAAAGTGTCGTTCCTTAAAAATAGTTTCTAAAAATAAAAAAGATAAAATTCAATTCATTATGGACTGATTGACTAAAGAGTCTTTAGATGTCATTATAATGACTTAGACTCAAATTAGTTCATCATGTAATTCTTGATTTATAGAATCACTTTTGGGATGAATATGAGCATTATAGTTTTGGGAATCTTACATTAACAGACCTTGTTTGCCAGTTTATAAGAAAAATGGATGGGAAGTATATCCTCAACTTATAGAGGGCGTTTAAGTCATTGCTTGACGTAAAACCAAAGGAAAATATGAGCCACAGTCACAACTACATGTACATTAACTTTGTTGTTGTTGCATTTTCTTTTATAGGGGCAACTTGTGCGCTGGGCTCCCTAGCTCTAGTTGTGATCTGCATCCTCAATGTCTTGGCAGTGTTCCAGCAAACAGCGCCAAAATAATATGGTATGGATCCAAATTCTCAAACGTCAGTTTCTCATGAGTTTTTAATTTAGTGGGTTCTTGCCTGTAACACACAAGTCGTTAAGGTATCGGAATTCCTCCAGCTAAAACCCTTTATTGCTCAAGTTAGAACTAGAGAGAGAATGATCGTTTAAGAGCAAAGAGTTTAGAGTACTAGAAATGTGAATGAATTGCATATCATGGAACTATGAAAATTGATAGTATTTATAGCACAGATTAGAAGGTTTTCGTGGGGCTTGGACCTTAATGGGCTTAGCCTAAGTTTTATGACATAACTTGTTTTGTTGACTTGTAAAGCCCATGAACTTGGCTATCGGATCTTGTCTTTTTTTTTCAGTCCAAAATTCGGATGAATCTCTCAAAATTAGCCTGTTCGGGCTCCTAGCCCCTCAAAACATTTTCAACCATTTACAAATTAAAATGAACCAAGCAGGACCTTACTTCTTTTGTTATTTTATTTGTAAAACTAGGCAAAAATTAAATTAATATCTATTCCATTCATCCATAGTATCCTTCCCTTCACGGGGCCTTTATGCTAGGAATTATGTTCTAAGTGAAAATGATCTTCTAACATTGTGAACTCATGTAAGTCATTAGATTGTAAATTCTTTGTGGCCCAACAGTACTATTCCAGGATTCCATCAACTGGGCACAAAAACCGCAATAACTGTGGGGCAGATGAATTATTACACTTGACTTTTAATTTGACAACACAATTACCAGCTTGCTGTTTAGCAGGCTCCACTCTCTTGCGCCCCTTTCAACCATTGCCAGAGCTTTTTCCCGATTTTTCTAATCAGTATTGTAGTATAGATGATTGGATTTTTTTTCAGGAGTTAGATTTCTTCAAGAGTACAAGAAAACTCGAACAGTTTCTCTTGTCTTGCAGGGTAATATCATGAGACTTGCAGGTTTCGTAATGATGAAATGAGAACTTCTGCAGTCACTCTATTGAAATCCTCTCGTTCTAGTAATTTTTTCAATTATAAATATTTTAATTGATATTTATAATTTTTTCAATTATAATTATTTTCAATATTATTAATTCTATAATCTCATTTTATTGAGAGTTACTTACTTCATAATAATTAATTATTATGTATTTATGTCATTTTTATAATCATTATGATATTATTATTCAATTTAGGAGCTTTTTATTATAAATTTATTATCAAATTTAATTGGGTCATTATTACTTGTCATGAAAAATGAGTTGGATTTAGGATTTTTGACTGAATTGATATTCATATTTGATATGAATTTTAATTTCATAATTTAGGTGGGATTAAGTTCATATTTAAACTTTGATTTTTTATATGTCAAATCTCTATTATAATTGAATTAGTAAATGAACGTATTCTCTAATAAGAACACTTACTCTAAATTTTTCTCCGTACAGTTTTTTCTCTACGTCTTGTTTTGAAATATTATCACAAAACTCTAAAAATTTGAGGTGTGTAATTGAGTAGACAACTCTACTACCTACCCATCATCGTGAGACAAAGCATGTTTGTTGTTGATTTCGAGGAATAGATATATAGATTATGGACATATTCATGATTAGATTTTAAACAAATTTGATTAGAGATTCGTGGATTAAGAATTTCATTGCGTACAGATGTACCCGATTCACTCTCCATTTATGTGTTTCATATTCATTACTTGATTATGTGTGAATATCAGTATAAACTATCAATTTTATATAGTATTGGAGCGAATATGGCTTGTTCTAGCCACTTTGGTTAATTAAATTTATAAATATGATTTTAATTAAACAAATCCTTTTAAAAGCTTATCTTTTCCATTAATTTTTCATCATGTGTAGATCTTGATGCTTAAATTACATTGTCAAGGTTAGGTGAAAAATAGAAGAATGGATTGAGAGAAAAAATAATTTTAGTATAAAATTATTTTCTTTGGTCTCAAAATTGAACCTATTTTTTGCAATTTTGTTGTAAACTCTTTATACTATGTTGCAGAACATGAAAATATGTTTAAAATAAAATAAATATCATAAAAAATGAACTTAAAATAAGTGAGACAAAAAAATTGAAGTCTTTTTATCAAAAAATTAAGAATCTCCACATAATTTTTGTCGGTTGATGCCAGAGAAGAAGGCGACAGCCGATGACGTAGCAGACAACTAACTCGAGTCTAGCAAGTGCAAAGCTAGTACCTAAGTGGAGTGCGCATCACGCCTGCCTTGCTTCACACGGCTAAAGGCTTATTTGGCCCAACCCTTCTCCTCCAAGAAAAAAATGGGGGAAGTTTGGATGAGCTAAGTTAAGTGAGATCTGCCACTAGACCATTGGTACTTCTGGTTAATTAATGGGATGCTAAATAACCACATGGCATTTTTGAAATTTTATGATACTTTTTTGTGATTTGACTTATTTGTCCCATTGAAAATTAATTTGGAATTCATTGGCATTGTTTTCAATTCAAGTTACTTGAAATTATTTTTGCGCATTAGGGTCCATGTAAAAATATTTTTTTAGTCAAAAGTTTCATGCAAATATATTTTTTGTGCATTAGGGTGCATGAAAAAAATATGTTTTGCACATTATGGTGTATGCAAAAATATTTTTTCGTATTGTGGTGCATAAAAAATATTTTTGTGCATTAGGATACATGCAAAAAATAATTTTATGTGATTATGAGTTGCAAGCTTTATAAATTACACTTTTATGTAATTATCTTTTGCAATTAATATTTAATAGATGCGATATGAATTATGTATGTTGTGAATGGATGGACATTGACATTTGGGTGCTCATATAAATTGAGTGTTTATTGTTTTAGATTATTGCTTATTTTTTGTCAGAGATAAGTTTTAGCGATGATGGTAATCCTCTTTTGATTTGATTGAAGTAATAGACCTTGATTAAAGTAATTATTATTTTCAAATTATGTATTTCTTGGACCAATTTTGGAAGGCCATATACCATCAATTTTATGGGAATATTTTGTTTTACCATCATAGGCCAAAATTATCTTAAGATAATGCACCAAATATTAATGTGGCCCTTATGGCCTAAACTTTGTTTATATTGCATAGTTGTATTCATAACATATGGGGACAAACTGTTATTTTATTTATGATAAATAAATTTTTGTCATGTTTTTAACTCAATGAGAGATGATTACTAACTTGAGTTGAGAAACTTATGATTTTGTTGGGTATAAAGAATAATAAATGATTTACTGGGTTTAGAATAAAATATTTGACCAGTACCCAGGTTTTACAAAATTAATTTAGAAGTCTTAAACCATCTCATCAATTTTATATTTAAGCCAATTGATCATAAAATCAGACACGTTGTCCAATATTGTCGCGATTTAGATACTGCAATATGCTAGAGACCTAAGACTAAAGTTTGTGCTTTAATTTGTTCAATCTGCAAACACAAGATTTCATGTTGCCCAATATTGCTGCAACTTAGACGTTGACAATATACCAATGGATCAAGTATAAAGTTTATGCTTTAATATAATACAGAAGGGGGCCGAAAATGAGGAGCTTTGGCAAGATAAAATCCCCCCCCCCCTTCTTTGTTTTGTCTTTTGTCTTCTTCTTTAGCAAGAAAATTCTTTTTATCAAGATTAGTTCAGTATCTTCTTGATTCAAATTTGATCTTTAATCACAACTTGATTTAAGAATAAAATTGCACTTGCAAAAATTAGATTAGAAACAAAAATATTGATTCACTAGCAAGGATCAATCATTCGTGGACTTGCCCGAAGTATGGATGCGAATAGAAGGAAGATGATTGGATTCCTTGCAAACTCATTTTTTATCTGGGGCCAACAATTTGAATTACTACATTCCCTATAATTAGTCGGAGTGTCTTCAAGTATAATTTTTGAATATTTTAATTATTTATTTAAGTGAGTAAATCAGAACGCAAATTGATCAATAATATTGATTCCACAAATTACATGTTTATATTTTGAATATGCATGTTCAAATTTTTAAAGTTTTATTGGGTACCCATACCGGGATATACGAACCTAACAATCCATCCAATGATTTTTTAAACCCAATTACATATTCCATAATCGCCATCATATGCGCAACTATGTCTTATAGCTCTATATGATTTAAGGAATTTATCTAATTGATAAAATACATTAAAGAAAAAAATGCCTATATTTTAATAACTTTTGAATAAGATCATTTTTCTAAGAGTATAACAGTTACTCTAACTAAGTGGCTCTCTAGGCTGTACTTAACGCCCACAACTTCTGGCCAATATTTAAACATCGCATTACATGTGTATCTCCATGCAAGTAGTGATTACAACTTTTTTTTCATTTAGCAGATTCCTCGATTCGTGGCCAATGTACTAAATACAACAATATATCACATGTCACTACCTTTTGATGAAAAGCATAGACGATTATGTTCAAGACCCAATATGACTCATATTCGCTTGATATAGAACTAATTAAAATTCCTATATTTGAATTTTATTTCAAGTGAGGGTCTAATTTTATAATGCAAGACCTTATCAAATATTTTGTTCATTTAATATTTTACTATCTAAGTGATTGCAAGCATAATCATAAGGAAAAGGGTGTGCACAAATTGATAAAGCGGTTGAACCGTACCAAAACAGAAATATCGGTATGTACTGAATACTGAACAAAAATTTTATTTTGGTATTCAATTTTTCATTTTTCATTTTTTCATTATTTGGTTTGCCACCAATAATTAAGTTCAATTTACCATAACGAATCAAATACCGAATTTGTTTACATATATATACATATATTTTATTTTAATTTAGGGCTTCAAGTTTTGAGTTCTGACCAGTCCACCACTATATCTTGCTGTTGACGTCTGATCACGAGCCACGAGCCACCACCACCATCTACCGTTGCCTCCACAGATTCAACTGAACACCAATACCAATCCACAACTTTCAATTCCCATCGATTGTCTGCACCCCGCCTTAGTTGTTAATTCAACATTCTTCAAAACCTTAACCACCCAAAATTAGGTAATCCTTAATTATTTTCTAATTTGTTGATTTGAGGTATTGTATGGATAGAGAAATACGTAATGATTCTAAAGCTTAAAGGACTTCAATTAAATTGTTATTAGATTATCCAAACTTATGTTTATTTATTATAGTATACTTATTACTATAGTTTCATCTACACTATGTTTATTCAAGTTGGTAGTTTAATTTGATATATTGTATATATTCATGGGCATTCTCTTGATCCTTCTTCTTGTCCACCAAAAATAAAAATAAAACCTCACCCTATGCTACTCTCATTTCAAAATATAAAGTACATATAAGGAATGAATAAGAGACTCGTAGGTCCTATTTTAAAACTCAAAAACATAATAATCCAATCGCATTGGTCAAAAGGCTCCATGATCATCCTATACATGCCCATAAACTCATCTCATGAATTTATAAAAACATGTAAATTTACCATCCATTTAAATTGTAATTTCACAACTTGGGATAAAATCTCAATTTTTCATGAAAACCTATTTTTTCAAAAATTAAAATTAACAGTTTAATTAAAATTCTGAAAAATTAAAATTTTCAATCTAACACAATGAGGCGTCCAACACCCCACATTCTACATGGGCATGCACCATGGGTAGGAAGTAAATGTTTCTTTCTAGAGGATGATGTAACCGTATTTGATCATATATTTTAAATTCCAAATAATATTAGTTCAAGTTATTCATCTTGTTTGTATTATCTTACTCAGTATTGCATCTTAATTATTTGGTCATTCATTGAGAGTGTTTGATGTATGAGATTCGATAATTGAGAGAGAAAAGATTATACATGATCATAAAGATAACATAACTTAGGAATTATAGAGGTGAGAAGCTTATGAAACCTTTGATGTTTTGAAAAAAAAATTATTGAATTTTTGTAGATTTTTATTTTTGAGTTTTTATAGAGATATTAAAATTCATATTGGAACTCATAATCAATTTGACACTCAAGAGAGGGAATTAATGAGTTTAGGAATTCTTAACTTATATGTATTGTTGACTTGAATTGGTATGTTTTGGAAGAAAGAACATATGTGACAAGTGAGTCATTCCTCTAGAATTTCTTGCTCATAAAGTATTTGTTGTATTACTTATAAGAACTCCACTCTTGTCTTTTGAAATTTTCATATTCTACTTTGTTTAATCATCACTTGATTTTCTAGATAAAATTAAGACTATTTGAACTACAGTACTTGCTGCAATTTTTTATAACAATCCTTATGGATACTCAACTCAACTCACCATTGTATTAACACTTGACACCGTTCACTTGTGGTTTGTATAATATTTCACAAACAGTGCACTCAAGCAAGCTTCTCGAAATTGGAATATCTAATTCAACAAGAAAATCAAAATGTTTGGTTTTCTTACAAATCTAGATGAGCCATATGTGCA
The DNA here is from genome assembly GCA_019321725.1 of Paulownia fortunei. Lineage (NCBI taxonomy): Eukaryota > Viridiplantae > Streptophyta > Magnoliopsida > Lamiales > Paulowniaceae > Paulownia > Paulownia fortunei. The sequence goes on along the minus strand of CM033115.1, from coordinate 8,965,978 downwards.
AAGAAGGTCAGTGGGAGCGCAATGACATTTTTTATCTTACACGTTGATGAAATCCTACTCATTGGGAATGACATAAGAGTGTTGCAATCAATAAAGGCTTGGTTGTCTACGGAGCTCTCCATGATATATTTGGAAAAACAACTTACATATTGAGAATTAAGGTCTATACAGATAGATCCATGTATATCTTTAGCATGGAGAAATCTAAGATAAGATTCTTGATAATGAGTCATGGGATTTCTCATTCAAAGACTATGTCCAAAAAAGACTTTGGAGGAAATAGAAAGAATGACTTACCTAACTTATATATTTGTTATAAGAAGCATAATATATGCAATACTATGTACCGAGCCTGATATCACATATGCTCCGAGTGTCATAAGCAGATATCAGTCTAATCCAGAAGAGCCATAAAGAATATCCTAAAGTACTTGCAAAGAACTAAAGATGCCTTCTTGATTCATGGCCATGTAGAACTGAAACTAGAATGCTTCACTGATTTTAGCTTCCAGTCCAACCTAGACGACTACAAGTCATCTAGATATATTCACCTTCAAATGTGGTGCGGTTAGTTGGAAGAATTCCAAGAAGGAGACAACTGTTGAATCTACCACCAAGGCTAAGTATATTGTAGCATGTAATGCTGTAAAAGAGGCTGCTTAGATGCATAACATTATCCAAGAGTTAGTGTAGTTCTAGGAGTTGTTGATCTGGTACCATTGTACTGTGACAAGAATGGAGAGATTGTGAAAGAAAACGAACCAAGGCCTTATCAAAGATCTAAGCATATCATAAGGTGATACCATCTAATTCGAGAAATTATTAGTAGAAGTGACATCGAAATGGAGATAGTCACCTTGGCAGAAAATAAAACAGATCCACTAACTAAACCCTTAGCTTAGTGAGAATTTAAATGGCATCTTCAGAAGATGGATCTTAGATACATAGACAATTGGCTCTAGGATAAATGGGAGATTGTTAGAGCAGTACCCAGCAAGCCAATAAGTTTGGCTACTTTTATACTCATGTAAAATACATTCTTGTTCGATTAACATTATTAAAAAGTAATCTTTATCCTAAATTTGCTTTATTAGAATTAGATGAAGTCCCTAGCTCACAGAAGACTATGGGGCTTGCACATGCATAAGATGATAATCATATAATAAACCTTTGTAGCTGTGATATGAAAAATGTTCCAAGTTAAAGGGCTTCTTGGGAAGGGACATCAAATAGGCTATCATGATTTGCACATACGATGTAGGCTCATAATAAGGGTGCCTCACTCCTTAGACTGACATAAGTACATGTATGCATGTGCTTGTTATAAAATAAGTACATTAAACAACTGCACTTGGAAAATCACAAGAAAATATAGATTGTCAACTAGGAATTTTCTTCGTTATGATAGTGTTTGAATTAGTCCTTTGACTTAAGGCACCATTGTAATCTTGTTCTCAACATAATGCACTTTGATTTATCTTCTGATACCATGAAAATTACAAAGGAAATGTTTTGGGTGCATCATCCTGACTATGTAATTCCATCTATTGTTGATCCAATTATGATTTACTGTGATAATAATGGAGCCTTGTGCAAGCAAAGGAGCCAAGATCTCATCAAAGATCCAAGCACCAAATGAGATGATATCACTTGATTAGAAAGATCATTAGTAGAGGTGACATCATTGTGGATCAAGTTGCCTCAACAAAAAAATATAGCAGACCTATTTACTAAGCCCTTAGCAAAGAAGGTATTCGATGGACATCTCAAGATGGGCCTTAGATACATGGGCAATTGGAGCTAGGGCAAGTGGGAGATTGTTAGAGTAGAATGCCCCACGGTCTAATTAGATTGGGTGTATTGTACTCCTTTTCTTTTGTAAAGATAATCTTATTAGAAATTATATTAACAAAAAAAGGCATTTTATTTATCATATGTCTTGCATCTTTTATTTTTGCACATTAGATAAAGTTTTTAAACAAAATTTAGCTACTGAGCATGGTCACGCATATGCTGGCGATTATGGAACATGCCTCTAAAGCTTTAGTCTTAAATAATTTTTTAGTCGAGAGCTTTTTAAGATGGGACATCAAATAGTATAGTAAGACTCGTACATACGATGCATGCTAATGAGGTGAGGACGTTGCATTTTATTGGCATTAGTGTAGAGACGCATGTGCATATATATGGGTGTTTGTTAGGAAACAAGTACACTGAACATGGCCTACAAGAAATTCTTAGATGGAGCTTTGCTTGATGAAATAAGAATTTCTATGTTGCGATAGTACACGGCTAGTCCTCGAACTTGAGGCACGATGGTAGTCTTGTGTCCATCTTGCACCACTTTGATTTATCTTCTGATTGCTTGACAATCACAAAAGGAGTATGTTGGGTGTTACACTGGTGTACATAGAGGTTTGTTAGTAGCCAACATAGAATTCGACACTTGCTTTTATTAAATAAGAGAATCTCCTGTGTTTTTATAGTTCATGATTTAAAGACCGTGGCCAAGACAGGATGAATTGTGATTCATCATAAATCATTGAAACTTGAAATGACATTACAGTTATTGAATCATTTAGGGTTTCGACTTATAATCTACACCATAAATTCAATCGGAAGATTAGCTATTGAAAGGACCATACGTATCTGGTACTCATAATTGAAATATGTTTACTTACTATTTTACCTAAATCTAGTTAGACCTATAACTGTTATTCATAAGTTGTAAATGTTTCAACCCACTATTAGCTCAGTAGTGAACCTAAGAATGTCACACATCTTTATGAAAAGTAACATTTCTAATTTTTGGATTTATCCAATGGTTGAAAATTAATTAATATTGATTAATTAATTAATTAATTAAGAGTTCTATTTAATTTAATAGTTAAATTAAATTATTCAATTAAGTAATTAAATTATTTAATTGGATCTAATTTTATTAGGAGACCAATTGGAGTAAATTATAATTAATCAATTCGATTGATTAATTTAGGATTAAACCAATTACGTTGATTTGTGAACTTTTTAAGTCCAAGCCCAAAAGTTAAAGTGGATCAATTAAAAAACCCACTAGAATATGAAGAGAATAAATTAAATAAATATAATTTATTTATTTAACATATTTATAAATAAGTAAATAAAGTGATCATTTTTTATAGGATAAAAAATCAGCCACTAGGATTTATTTTATATATAAATATATTTTTGGTATATATTTGACATATATATCCATCTTGATTTTATTTGAAGAGTTCAAATTAATATCAAGAAATTATGTAGACAATTTTGATGACTAATGTAGTTTCAAACAAGTCAACATAAATTGAAGAGAGAAAAAGAGAAAAATTGGTGGAAGATTTAAAATTCTTCGAAGATCAACTTTGAAATAGTTCAAAATTGACAAACTCTCCAAAAGTTGAGTAGGAGAAAATTTCCAGTCCCTATATATAGGGATGGACGAAAATGACATGAAATAATTAGCAAAAATTATTTTGAAGTCTTTTATTTTTCTCTCCAAGAAAAGAAAAGAAAAAAAAAAGAGAAAAAGAAAAAGTGTTTTCTTGAAATCTTGATTTTTTTGTTCTTTAAAGAAGACTACTTTCTTGATATTCTCTTTATTCAAGTTTCAAAAACTTAAAGAATTAATCTTTATTATTCTTGAAAGGTTGTTCTTGATCCATCATTTAGATAAAAAGGTAAGCTTTACTCCAGATCTAGAATAGTAAATAATTAAAAGGATATTAGCGAATCATTTTAATTGATGTTATTTTTTTCATATTTTGGACCTAATACAGGGGAGACACTTAGATCCCTGCGAGTTCTGAAAGTCCAGGATAAACAATTAATTGCTTCATTTCCTACAACAACCGGAGTACACGAAAGGTATAATCCAAATTTGATATTTCTATATATATTCACTTGAATAAGTACAATCGTGAGAATCACTTTTGAATCGAGGGGATAAATTTATTTGATAAATTTATGTTTTTTATAAAAAAATTAATTTTTTCCTATTCATGCCCTTGTGATTGTAGTGAACCCAACACTATTTACCTCTCTAATTATGTTTTCATCCATATCCATTATTAATTCACTAATGAACACTTAATTTATAACAAAGTTATAAATTGAGCGCTCAAATTATTTAGTTATAGAATTAACTAATAAGGGAACTGTCTTTTCGCTTCCTACACAAAGGTATGGGTTCCATATTTATAAGTTACATTCAAGCTAGTTGTCCTAGTGTGGTCCCAAAAATGCAAGTATTATGAATGCTAAATAATAAAATTTTAAGGAGTAAATCAAAGATTACACTAAAATAAATATGAATCTGTAACTACTCAGGATTAAGATGTATCCATATATGATAATCTATTGATGACATTTTAATTTTAAAACATAAGTTGTTTTTTGAAAATTCAAATTACATCTATTCTAATCTTATATAATCTCATTAATTATATGAAATGTCTTTGTTATAATGTCAGTACATCAGTAGTCTACATAAAACTATCACATAATGGACTGCACTAGAAATGATTTTTAATTAAAGATCCCAACTTTAATTAATTCACTATGGACTAATTTAGTTTATTATCCTTAATCTCAGTCCTCTTGTATATAACACTTATATACAAAGATTATGTTCACATTACTAAACATGGATTTTTTTATATTCATTGGCATACTAATATGCAAAAAATCAAGTGTGAAATATTATTTAATAATTCAGTAAATAATGTATAAATACATACTTTTAGAGCACTATCTCTAACATTATCCCAATTTTCCTAAAGTAGGTGAGACATGTTTCTCAATTCTAGTCCCAACATATAACTCTCAAGTATGATTGCAAGTAACATCTTGGTGAATGAGACAACAAGGTTGTTTTTGAATGCTATCTTTATAATCAACACATTGCCTCAACGTACTATCTCCCTAATTAGATGGTACTTTCTCTCTATATGTTTTCCTCTGTTATGACTCCTAGGTTCATTCGAATTAGCCACTGCCCCATTTTCATCATGATACAACATCAATAGCTTTTCTCATATTTGGAATAACTTCTAAATTAGCAAAGAATTTCTTGAGCTAGATTCTTTTTTTCAGCTACTTCACAAGCGACTATGTATTCAGGATCTATAGTTGACTTAGTAGTGCTAGTGTTAGAGTAGTACTCGATACGCTAATTAGATTAATTGCTTAATACTCTTATATAAATAATCTTTTTCAATCAATGTCAACAAAAATAGGGAATTTAGTTGTTTAAATTCAGATAAATTCCTCAGACCATACATTGTTATAGGGAATGGTTGTGCATATGATGGCAATCATGGAATATGACTCTATAACATTAGTCTTAAAATGTTCCAAGTCAAGGATTATTGAGATAGACACCAATGATCCCATTAAAACTTGAGCATACGATGCAGGCTTATAAAGAGGATGCTTCTTTCTATAGACATTGGTGTGGGGACACTAGTGTATATATGCAAGTGTTTATTAGAGAACAAGTACACTAAACATGGAGTTTTCTTCTTATGATAGTGCAAGATTAGTCCTTCACTACAGACATCATGATAACCTTGTACATAGTTTGTTGTACTTTGATTTATTCTCCAATTACATAATACTCACAAGGGGAATATTTTGGGTACAATATAATCATGTATTAATGAGTGATCAACGGAGGATCCATCACCTATCTAGATGAATAGATAAAACTATATATTTTCTACCTTACTTGATTTGTAAAACTTTAGCCAAGGTATGATGAATGTTAGAAAAGGTTTTCTAAATTCTTCATGGAGTTAAGTGACTAAGAAATTATTTTTTGTGGCTAAAGCCGCTTGTTCCTAGGAGTGGGGTTAGGAAAGACCCCCATCAATTTATTATTGTACCAAAAATCGAATACATGTAAATGTTCATGAAGAAGAAAAATAAAGAGTACTTACTCCCTTTACATTAAATCTAAAGTGACAAAAGACAAAAATTCAAAAAGCCTAAGTACAAATGCAATTGTAACAGAAAATTCAAAACAATTATCCATTCCTAAAGCCAAATGTCATAATTCCTAGCTTATCTATCTTGATAAGGCCTACAATATCATGAGGAATATTTTTTGTAAAGACAATCTTATTAGGAATCATATTAATAAAAGATACTTCTTTATCTTATGTCTTGTATTTTTTTATGCACATTAGATAAAGTCCTTAGACCAAATTTAGCTACGTTGTATGGTTGTGTATATGATGGAAATCATGGAACATGCCTCTAAAGTTTTAGTTTTAAATAAGTTCCGAGTCGAGGGCACTTTGATATGGGATATCAAATAGCATAGCAAGACTTGTGCATATGATACATGCTCATAAGACTAGGATGTCACATTCCATCAGCACTAGCATAGAGATGCAAGTGCATGTATGTGGGTGCTTGTTAGAGAATAAGTACACTAAATATGGCCTACAAGAAATTCTTGGCTAGAGACTTTGCCTGTCGAAATAAGTATTTATGTGTTGTGATAATATACGACTAGTACTCAGACTTGAGGTATGATGGTAGCCTTATGTGCATCCTACAACACTTTAACATATCTTCTGATTACTAGACAATCACAAAGGGGGTATGTTGGGTGTTACACTAGTGTGCATGGAGGTTTACCAATGGCCAACATAGAATTCAACACTTGTTTTTTTAACAAGAAAATCTCCCGTATTTTCATAGTTCATGATTCAAAGACCATCCTAAGGAAAGATGAATTTTAATTCATCAGAAACCATTGGAACTTGAAATAGGATCACAGTTATTGAATTATTTAGGGTTTTAACATACAATCTATGCCCTAGATTCAATTGGGAGATAAGTTGTCGAAAGAACCGTATGTGTATGGGACTCACTACTAAAATAGGTTTACTCACTATTTCACCTAAGACTAGATTACCATGATTACTTGCTACGTGTTTTCATGGATAGTGAGGTTTTTGGAATTAAGGAGTTAAAAATTTAAGCGGATTAATTAATCAAAATAATTATTATTCATAAGTTACAAATATTGTAAACCCACTAATAGTTTAGCTGTGAATCTAAGAGGGTCACAAATCTTTATGGAAAGTGATATTTTTATTTTGGAAATTTTTCAATGGTTGGAAATTAAATAATATTGATTAATTAACTAATTAAGGGTTTTATTTAATTTAATGGTTAAATTAAATTATTCAATTGGACCTATTTTGACTAGCAAGCCTAATTTGGAGTAAATTAAAATTAGTCAATTAGACTAATTAGTATGGGATTAAATCAATTAGATTGATTTATGGACTTTTTAAGTCCAAGCCCCCAAAAAATAAAGTGGATCACTTAAGAAGCCCACTAGAAATATGAAGAGGACAATTAAAATAAATATAATTTATTTATTAAATAATATTTATTTATATAAATAAACAGTGATCAATTTGATGTGATAAAAATAGGCCACTTAGGTATTTATTATATAAGCACATTTATGATATATATATTTGATATATATCTATCTTGATATTATTTAAAAAGTTCAAATAAATATCAAGAATATATGTAGACAATTTTTGATAACTAATGTAGTCTCAAATAAGTTCACATATATTGGAGAGAGAGAAAAGATTTGTGGGAAGATTTAGAATCCTTCCAAGATCAAATTTTGAAATTATTCAAAATTGATAGAACTTCCAAGTCTTGGAAAATGAAATTTTCGGCTCCTACAAATAGGGTAAGGGCCGAAAATTCCATCATTTTTTTTGGGAAAAATTATTTTATCTTATCTTCTATTTTTCTCTCTAAAAATGAAAAGAAAAAGATAGTAAAGAAAAGGGTTTCTTGAAAATCTTATTTTTCTTGTTCTTTAAAGAAAAATATTTTCTTGATATTCTCTTCATATCAAAACTTCAAGAACTTAAAGAATTCATCTTTATTGTTCTTAAAAGCTTGTTCAATTAATCAATTGGGTTAAAGGGCAACATCTACTTTGGTTCTTCACTAGAAAATGATTTTGAGAATACTAGCACATCTTTTTAATCAGTGTTGCTTTTCATATCGTGGACCAAATATAGGGAAGACAAGTGGATCCTTGCGAGTTCGATAAGTCAAGAATATAGCAATTGAATGCTTTGTTCCCTAGAACAATTGGAGTTTTGGACAGAATATTTCGTGCCTAGCTGTCCAGTCCGTGTCTGCATCCTGCCACACGGATAAAAGGGGAAAAATGTTTTTTTTTCCTCCTTAGGGTATCTCCCATCTGATTTTAAGGACCCCAAAGAGCCTACAAAGGTATTCTTGGATGTGAGAAGTTGTTCTTGACAGAAAGAGTGCTGTTGGACAAAAGGGGGAGATTCTTAAAGACAAGGAAGTCATTTTTGGAGACAAGGAGAGTTTCAACCATTCCTCTCACTTCACAGATTGGTGAACAATTTCCATGTTTCTTCTTATATATTTTTTAAAGTTATATTCATACATGATGAACTAAATATTTTTTTCTAGAGGATGATGTAACCGTATTTGATCCTATATTTTGAATTCCAAATAATATTAGTTCAAGTTATTCATCTTATTTATGTTATCTTGCTTAGTATTGTATCTTGATTATTTGGCCATTCATTGAGAGTATTTGATGTATGAGATTCGATAATCGAGAGAGAAAAGATTATACATGATCATAAAGATAACATAACCTAGGAATCATAGAGTTGAGAAACTTATGAAACCTTTGATGTTTTGAAAAAAAAAATCATTGAATTTTTATAGAGTTTTATTCTTGAGTTCTTATAGAGTTATTGAAATTCATATTGGAACTCATAATCAATTTGACACTTGAGAGAGGGAATTAATGAGCTTAGGAATTATTAACTTATATGTGTTGTTGACTTGAATTTGTATGTTTTGGAAGAAAGAACATATGTGATAATTAAGTAAGTCATTCCTCTAGAATTTCTTGTTCATAAGGTATTTACTGTATTACACTTAAGAACTCCACTCTTGTCTTTTGCAATTTTTATATTCTACTTTGTTTAATCATCACTTGATTTTCTAGATAAAATTAAGACTATTTAAACTATGGTACTAACTACAATTGTTTATTATAATCCTTGTGGATACTCAACTCAACTCACCGTTGTATTATAACTTGACACCGTTCACTTGTAGTTTGCAAAATATTTCACAAACAGTGCACTCAAGCAAGCTTCTCGAAATTGGAACATCTAATTCAACAAGGAAATCAAATTGTTTGGTTTCCTTACAAATCTAGATGAACCATATGTGCAAAGATGGTCAGTAGGAGCGCAATGACATTTTTTATCTTACACGTTAATGAAATCCTACTTATTGGGAATGACATAAGAGCGATTGTTAGAATCACTTTTGAATTGAGGGGATGTATTTATTTGATATATATATGTTTTTTATAAAAAAAATAATTTTTCGCTACGCATGCTCCTGCAATTATAGTGAACTCAAAACTAAAGCCAATTCCCTAGACTGTTTTGTTTAATTATTTGTAGCTCAACCTAAGAGTCACTTCTACCCAAACTTTATTAAGCCGTCGAGCTTGGCATAATCTCAAACCATAAGCTAAAGCTTTGAGCTCAACCATTATATTTGTGGCATCTCCAATGAGAAAGCATGGTAAGCCATGCTCATCATAAACTAGACCACCAATCCTTGCATGTCCTTGATTACCCTTGCTAGCCCCGTCTATGTTAAGTTTAAAACTAGATTGAGGTATAATCCACAACACTCTATGAATATTAATCTTAACACAACAATGAGGTTTCAAAATTCTAGTCCTAGAGGCAGCAATATTACCTCTCTTCCAAATTAGTTTAGAAACTAAAGTAGGTTGTAACACCCCCCTCCCCAACACTAAATATAGATATTGGTACAGTAATAATTTTGACAATGTAGCACATGTGTGTGCATGTGTATATATATATATATATTTACTTTTGTCAAATGTAGCACTTTGAGAAATAGTATTTTCACACATATAACCCTTTACACAGAAAAATTACCATTTATATAAAAACACAACACCCATCACAGTCATGTTATTCTCAGGCTGATTTACTATCAAATTTCAAGAGTTATATAGGACATGACATCCCAAAATTATAATATGAGAGACTCAAAAATAAAAATAATAGCCTTTACTTTCGGAAGAAGTAAGGACATTTTGCATATTGTAGCCCTTTTTATATAGTTAACAATTTACATAATAATAATGAATGTCAAAATTAGAATATGCCCGCAACACAACCCAACAGGTCGTCATCTATGTACACTGATCCTCAGAACCTGTAGGAACTCTAATAGCTTGCCCAGTTAGTCCATGGTATCAAGTATCACCAGACTCACCTACAATGCATAAACTATATGAGCTAATGCTCAACAAGTAAAGATTATGCATGTGAAAGAATAATCCATAATATCAAGTCATGCATCTCAAAATGCCATGCCCATAATGCAATTCCATGCATCAAAATATTTCTCTCAAAATCATTTCTTTCTTGAGCTCCTGACCAATGCTACCATCTCATGCACCGGAGAAGAGCTCTTCACATCACCATAATCCAATGGCCAATAATCATAAAAGCATGCAAATCCATACACACTCATACGCATGCAAATCCATACACACGAACCTGCAAATCCATGCATGTTTCGGTGCACTAGTAGTGGTTAGTAAAATATTTTCCTTCCTTAGAATCATGCCTTGCAATGCACGATTTATCACAATGCTTGTATATGATGCATGCACGTGCCAATGCCCTTGTATGTATGCTCAATGGACATGAATGACAGTAATGCATGCCCTCTGCTACGCATATATGATCAATGGTATTACTTATAAATCACACATTTACTATGTCTATACATTGTAGTTGCAAATGAATCTTTACTTACTTTTGATCGATTGTGTATTACTTCTAAGTTTCTTAAGTATTACTCCCCAACCCTAGATGTGAAACAATCTGTTAAAATACAAGATATCAATCACCATCCTCAATTAACAAGTTCATTATACCTAATATAGTATAAAGATCTTGAATCTCAATTTAACTAAACAACCTTACCACTTAGAAACTATAACCGAATACAACCTTCTACATACCTTAGTTCCACATCTTAGATGTATACTAACCTCACTTAATTGATGTATTATAACTATTACAATATTTCCCTAAACGTTAGGGATCAAATGCACCACATCTATGCTGGAACATGTTAATGAACCAAATGGGACAGATTCACCACTTCACATTTTCTTGCTGCCACATTAATGTGCATGATGATTTTGACACCCTTAGACACATTCATTCAATCCCTACCGATTGAGTAATTCTATCCCAACCTTATAATCTTGACTTAACTTTGGAAACTAGATCTTCAAACAAAATTTCCTTTTTCTGTCCTTTGTGCAGCACCAAGATATTATATGCGAACCTATAAGTCTCATCGTGACCGGACTAGAAGCTACTATTTTGCTCACCAATAAACAATATTTAGAATTGTTAATAAGTTGTATGGATGTAAGTTGGTGAAGATTCACCTATGTAAAGATAATAATATCATCCGTGTATTCAAGGTGACTAATCCAAGGCCCTCCGAATATAAACAGTATACTAGAATTACAAGTAATTAAATTATGCAACCCCTTAGAGAAAACTTCAACAGTTAAAAAAAGAAATAAAGAGATAAAGGATCTGCTTGTCTTAATCCTCTAGAAGATTTGAAGAAGCCATCTGGTATTGTTCAATTTAGTAAATGCGATCTTTTGGTTATATAATATCATATATTTTTTGGGGATTGGAAATTTTCTTAATAAGGTATCCTTGTAACTATTCAAAACTTTGAGGTTGTACTAAAATAGAGAAGACCAATAAATGTGATAGAAATAAGAAACATTATTTGGGTTAGTGATATTATTAGGTATTCAGTCAAAAATTTCTCCTTAGTTGTTACTGCTTTACTTCATCATACATACAGGTAGGTATATGAAATTTGAATAGTTCGCTAAGTGGGAAGAAATTTCTAATTACTTAAAATGAATTGATTTGAGCTTCAGTAGTGACTCCAACTTTAGATATAAGTTATTTATTGTGTATAGTGGTGTATCTCATTGTGTTTTGGTATATATTTGATATAATATAAAAAAGTTACTCAACATTGTTCAAGTTAATTAGATTATTTATGTAATTCTACATGTGACATTATAGAAACCAAAATACTTGAAATGTCTATATACTCAAAAGAAGTTGAACTTGAAAAAATGATGGATATTATTAGTAAGTGAATATATTGTATGATCCATATAACTACAGATGTCATTGGAATGAAATATCTCAATAGACTAATATTCATACAAATTTTACATTATAAACTATTATGGGAGTTAAGGGTTGCACAGAAGATGAATTAGAGTAAATGGTGAATTATTTGTTTATTAATATTTTGGTAAGACTAATTTTGATTGATCCAATTTCAAATGCTCAAAATAAGATCGATGAAAGTTTAGGATTAAGATGAAAGGCATAAAAGGCGCTTAAATAGATTTTTATGATAATTGGTAATAATCTCTTAATAAGAGATAGATGCGATAATGAGAGATAAGAAATTGCAAGAGTAAGTTTTAGGTGATGATCATGTACTTTTGATCATGTACTTTTTATTTGTTTTATTTAGTGGTATGAATGATGTTTGCGATCTCAAGAAAATGTATAGATATCGGATACTAGACGACCTATTATGGAATATATTGTTAATATTTGGTTTGCCACTAAAAAAAAAGGATATACGTGAAAGTGCTTATGTAAGAATGATTTAGTTCTAATTTTATTTTTAGGTGAAAATGGGAAAGCATTCATGAATTTTGTATATGATAATGGAGTTGGGTTATTGTTCATAGGTTAACTGAATATGCTCATTCTTTCTCAATTTATCATAGGTATTTCTTGGAAATCTATGGAAAGATAAATGTATAGGAAGTGGTTAGACGTTATGATTTATTAGTGTCTATTAGTTCTGATATAGATTTAAGGTCTTTGTCAACTTCCTAGAAGATCTTACATCAGGTATTGGTAACAAAATTATATTTTAGTATTGTGATCATCCATGCATCAATGGGCAATCAGAACAATGAAATTAGACTTTGCAATACATTCTTAGAGCTGTGTATTAGATTGTTGATGTTAATTGAGAAATTTTTTCCTTGGGTGGAGTTTCTCATAACAACAGTGATAAAGCTACTTGGGATAGTTCTTTATGAGGTATTGTATGATAGAAAATATAAGTCATCATTTTGTTGAAATGAATTGGGTGTTCTTTTAGGCTGAATATGGTTTGGGAAATGATAGAAATGGTAGAACAAATTGCCAGTATATGGAAACTAGTTAGAGGTGACCATAGAGTTATGCAGATTAAAGAGGAACATCGTTGCAATTTATGATAGGGAATCAAATTTTTGAAAGTGTCACCAATGAAATGGATTATGCGGCTTGGGCAGAATTTTTTTTTTTAGATGTTACATACAAACTTGATCCTAAGTACATTGATTTATTTTGCATTACTGAGACAATTGGGGATATTGCCTATAAATTCGACCTCTTTGCATCAATGTCTCAAGTTCACAACGTGTGTTCATTTTCAAGAAGTATATCGTGAATCTATTTCATCTACTGAAAAAAAAACTAATAGAACTTAATTGAGGTCGGAGATATGAAGAAAGACCTATAGAGATTTTAGTAAGGGATGTAAAGTAACCTTAAACTAAGAATATCTCATTAGTTAAAGTACCAAGGAGAAGTTAATCAATAGAAGAAGCTACTTAGGAAAGGAAGCATAAAATGATAATAAAATATGTAGAGCTTTTTGGTAAGTAAAATTTCAGGGATGAAATTTTTATAAGTAGGGGAGGATATAATAGCCAAGCCTCACACTACTTACTTGGCCAATATGATTCATGCATTACATGCTAATTTTATATGCTACTTGCATTTCTATTAACATTGCATAATTTATTTCATTTTATACGATATTCTTGAATATTAAGTTAATTCTGAAACTCTTGCATGGTATTAGTTATTGAATTTCATTAATCTAAGTAGTTGATTCAATTTCGTCTAAGTATTTCAAAAGTATATATGGGTAAATTGCATATTTGGGACATTGGACATAAGATACTATGATTGAAAGGTAATACTACAATATTCATTTACGTATAAGATTATATAATTTTTAATATGGATAATTATTCAAGAATCGAGTGACAATCGGGTCAAGAACCTAATGAACGGATATAGGAATTACTTATGGGAATGAATGGTGACTAAGGTAGGTTGCAACCAAACAAGAATATGTGAGACACACAAGATTAGGGCTGTAAGATAAGGGAAAAAATCAGATTTTACCATTACATACCACCTCAAGCTTATACCACCTCATGCTTAGACTTTTCAAGCTACTCAACCTATTCTTCACTCTTAAACTAATAGCCATGACTTGAACCTTTGTCTGCACTATTTCAGCTTATAAATACATAGAAAAAGCTCTCTAAATAGGTCATAAGTGATTCCAACAGAAAAAGGAGGCAAAACAAGCAAAGGGAAAGAGAAATAAACAAGTTCAAGAAGAAATCTATGTAAGATGAGCTTAACCTACGGGTTTAGCATGACTTTCAGATTTCTTTTGAGGTTTATTGGCTTATTAAGCTTTGAATATTATTTATAAATATGTTAGAATGTTATTAGATAGGCGTTGGTGCACAAAGAAAAGGTTTTTGGTTGCAAATACTTGATAGAAAACATTTGTGCTAGAGACTATCACCTTGTTGTATTCTTGTGTTTTATGCTTCAAAAGTATATTGTGTGTTAAATAAAACATGTAAGTATCATCATATAAATGTTTATATATGAGTTAAGAGTATTTTAATAAATTTTATTCAGTTAGAAATTGAAATAGTGCATGATATTGAAGAAACACTCAAAACTACCAAAGTAAGAATATTTGTTCTGATATACTGGAAGGGGACTGAATTAGGGGAACCTAGACCCATGTGTTTTGGAAACTTTATGACACGGTTATATTGTTCTACATGTTATATAAGTGTGGTAAAAATTTGAGAGTGAATAAATATTCCTAAGGATGTCAAAATGTATATGAAACCTAATGTGGCAGCAAGGAAATTAGAAGGTGAAAATCTATCCCATTTGATAACTTAGCATGTTTCAACCTAGACACATTGCTATTGAGTATTAACAATTAGGTACATGCTATTAGAGTGATAATACTTCAATTACATGATGTTTACATGTATCTACGATGAGAAATTAAGGTATTTGAGGGACTATATTGAGTTCTAGTTTATGAAAGCTTGATTGTTACCTAGATAGCTCGGTGTTTAAGATATTAGTATGAGATTTTGTGCTTTCAACTTGCCAAATTGGGAATGGTGCTTGATGTTAGGTAATATTACAGGCTATTTAACATCTAAGGTTGGAGAGGAACACTACACAAATCTATATTAATCCACCAACCAAGTGAAAAGTAAGTAAAGATTCATTTGCAACTACAATGCATAGACATAGTAAATATGTGATTTATAAGTAATACCATAGATCATATGTGCATTGTAAAGGGCACGCATTACTGTCATTCATGTCCATTGAGCATACATACATGGTAATTAGCACGTGTATGCATCATATCAAGTATTGTGATAAATCTTGCATTGCACAGCATGATTCTAATAAAGGAAAATGTTTTGCTGACCACTACTAGTACACCAAAGCATGCATAGATTTGCATGGTTGTATGCATGGATTTACAGGTTCATGTGTATGGATTGGCATGTGTATGAGTATACATGGATTTGCATGCTTATATCATTATTGGCCATTGGATTATGGCAGTGTGCAGAGCTCTTTTTCGATGCATGGGATAGTAGCACTGGTCAGGGGCTCAAGAAAGAAACAATTTTGAGAGAAATGTTTTGATGCATGGAATTGCATTGTGGCAATAGCATTTTGAGATGCATGACTTGATATTGTGGATTATTCTTTGACATGCATAATCTTTAGTTGCTGAGCGTTAACTCATACAGTTTATGCATTGTAGGTGAGTCTGGTGATACTTGATACCATGGACTTACTGGCAAGCTATTGGGGTTCCTACAGGTTTTGAGGATCAGTGTACAAGGATGACGACCTATTGGGTTGTGTTGTGGGCATATTCTAATTTTTACATTTATTATTAATATGTAAATTACTGACTATATATAAAGAGCTACAAGATGCAAAATGTCCTTACTTCTTCCGAAAGTAAAGGCTATTATTTTTATTTTTGAGTCTATCATATTATAACTTTGAGATGTCGTGTCCTATATAACTCTTGAAATTTGATAGTAAATTAGTTTGAGAATAGCGTGACTGTGATGGGTGTTGTGTTTTTATACAAATGGTAATTTTTCTATATATAGAGTTATATGTGAGAAAATACTTTACTATTTCTCAAAGTGCTACATTTGACAAAAGTAAATATATATATATATATACACATGAACACACATGTGCTACCTTGTCAATATTATTGTTATATCAATATCTATATTTAATGGTGAGGGTGTTACATACGTAATCCTATACTACTCATTTGCATTTGGAGCATATCTCCATACAAAGGAAAGAGATAAGCGATCAAACTGCTCGTAGAAATATGTGTGAAAGCAATTTAATTTTGTGCAATACTCTCTTAAGTGAAGGAATGACTGGTAAAAGTATGTTTAGTCCTCCAACAATACTCGGCGCCCAAATCATACATCAAAGTGGCTTTATTATCACAAAGAGAATAATAGCCTCATAAATGTGCACACAATGCGCATCATTTCAAAATACCAGATTGCCTCCAACAAATCTCAGACCACTCTATTAAGATATCTAAGTATATATTCAACAACATCACATTATTTGCGTTAATGATCACTTTAATATCAACTCACCAATAATCTAATTATCAAGCACAGTACTAGTCGAGTACACACTAGTGCACATCAAACCTTTCACAACGCTTGCATAATACTAGTTAGTATTTCTTTTCTACTTCCATCTTAAGGCATTTCAATCTAACTAAGAACAAATCTTTAACCATGAAGTGTCAATAGGATTGGTGGGATGCACACAAAAACTCGGTATCACAATACCAAGTATACATCTACTTTTCCTATGTCCATTCAAATATAAAGGACAACTACTACTAAGTGGAGACACCTTCGTGTCCCTTATAGCCATCACATTATTGCCCAAATATGTGAGAACTAAATTCTTTTATTTATGTTGACATATATTCAAGATCTAACTCGACCATCATAAGCTTATCAGAGTGATAGCTTGATGAAATTGATAGCACCACTATTTGGATGATAATTCAAGTTACAAATGGAGCTTCTCGATCAACAATCTTTGCGTTCTTGCCCTACTTCTTGAATTCATTAGGTGATCCACATAGATCACATCATCCACTCCTCATTTGTATTGTCAACCTTAATCGCCCAGGACAAAAGTAGCCAAAAGTGGCAATAACTAATAGTATCTTGGCGAATTGAGGCTATCTCACCACTTAGGGAGAGAATCTCAAAAATAAATTATGCTCCACAATTAGGCATAAACATCTTGTCCTTGGTTGAGCTATTTAGATGTTAATCAACCCATCTACTTTTCACTTGACCTCTACAAACCACATGTTTCTAATGGTCTTGCACCTAGATGGAAGATCAACCAGTTCTTGACTTTGTTCTTAGTCATTAGGCTCATCTTTTCCATCACAACAGTTATTCCATTAAAACATCAAGTGAAGTCAAAAGTTTAAGTTGACTCATCAACATCTACAAAAGTAGTCATGAAGGATACCCACTTAATCTCATATAGACGATGGGGAACAATTCTTGTGAACTCCTTCTTACTTGTGGAATATAAGAGTTATTTTTAAGTGAGACACTTCCACTGACTTAGGAAGCCAATATCCCAGTGATTGCTAGATGACTTTAAAATACATAATCCTCACTAGAAAATTGAGCACCACTTCAAGGATCTTGCAACTCATATAGCGCAAGATTTTATTTGACTTCTCATATACTCGTAAATCCTCTTTGAGGAAATCTACACTGTGCAACTTAATTTTTATAATTTCTCCATCTATGTGTTTATCACTTTTGAGAACATAACTCTTTGAACTTAAATAGACATAAACCCACTAATTTCAGATTATTGCCACATCACAATTCATTGAAGGTTGGAGAATTCACTTGGAGGCACAATTTTCATTATATAGGCCACAATCAAGATTGAATCATCCTAATTGAGATACAAATCAATTTGTACCATCATATCAATCGAGTCATTTTGAAGTATTTGATTCATCACTCTTCGCAAGCTCGTTTGGTTGCGAAATGTTTAGAATCATCCTTCAAATTCTAATTCCATTTTCCCCACACATGTGTCCAAACTATTTAGACATGTTATTGTCACTTCCTGTAAGTACGTTGAACCTCAATGTTCATACTGCCTGTGGTTCACTACCTCTGTCAAGAATCGCTCTAAACAATTTTGCGCTTCTAACTAGTAAGAGTTGAAGTGCACTAGATTATAGTGCGAATAACAAAGAAAGGAAAATAAAATACACTATTTCATACACTATTTAGTACCTCACACTCATAAGTCTGCACTCGTTTTAGGGGACTAGCTCTAGAGGATAAATATCCCTTTTTCTTTCTTTTAGCAGGCTTTTTCCACTAGAAAAATTTATGTAGAGGGAGGTTGTAGCGAGTTACCAATAAAGCCTCCTCCAGCTAATACAATCATCCTCCTAACCTCGAATGCCATGATATAATTAAAATAAAAAATCATGGAAGAAGTACAAAAAATACTACCTTAAGCCAATCGCATCACAAACATGACCTATACCTAAAAGGTGTCTTGCATGAAAGATGGACAAATATACTCGCTCAATCAATGTCTAGTGCATCAATTCAATAGACTATTTCGAATCTAGAGCCTTTTGCACATCTTCAATAAGTAGCTCACACTAGTTGTTGAGCTTGAAAAATAGCTCATGCCCTTTACTAAGCTTGAGGTGACATTGTGAACTTATAATGCCTTCTCTTGTGCGCTATTTAAACAAACATGGCTGCACAACACTCGATAATAGTCTGCTCAATCTCTAATTTCATGCTATGTTTCATCAACTTCTACTATCTATTGAATGAGAGATTTGATAATATTAGCAAATGAGAGAGCTTCAAGTAGTCAAATTTCATCTCAGTACAAGTACGAGTGAAGTGACCAATCTATCATTGCACTTGACATTTGTTGGCGGTCGGTTGCCTTTATCACTAAGGTGATACGTCTTGTCACTTCATTGGATCAAATTTTATTAATTCCTCATGTATGCAGGTTAAACAACTTAAACTGCAAACGTGATTTTTGATCCATTAGTATATTGTCAGTACCTAAGTCACGATAATATTTAACAACTTAAAATCTTGTATTTGCAGTTTAAACAAATTAAAGTGCAAATTTTAAACTTAGTCCACTACCATATTATCAGCATCTAAGTCGCAACAATATTGGACAACTTGTCCATTTTCATGCTTAATTATCTTAAAACATAAAATTGGTGAGTTGGTCTAAAACTTCTAAATTAATTACGCAAAAAATATAGGTATTGGTACAATATTTTATTCTACATCCAAGTAAATTATTTATTATTTCTTTATACTAAGCGAAATCGAAAATTTTACAACTCAGGCTAGTAATCATCTCCCACTGAATAAAAGATATAATAAATTTACTAATTATGAATAAAATACAAATTTATCCAAACATATATTATGAATGCAAATATGCAATATGAAAAATAAAATATTAGCCCTATATAGGCGACATTGACATTTGATGCATCATGTTGAGATAATTTTGGCACATGGTGGTAAAATAAAAAATATCCCCTTAAAATTGATATACACGGCCTCCAAAAAATGGCCCAGTAAATACATGTCTTGAAAATGATAAAAAATTATATTAGTTCAAAACCTACTATATCAATCTAGACAAAAATAAAAAATAGGAATATCGAATTACAACTACCGCCACAAATTATCTCCCATAAAAATATGGGATAATATAAAACAATAAACATTCAATTTACATGAGCACCTAAATGTCAGTGTCCATTTATTCACAATAAATAATAATTTATATCGCATCAAATAAATTTAAATTGCATCATAATTACATAAACAAATATAATTAATAAAGCATGTAACTCATATAGGACATATTAATCATATTAAAAATATTTTCACATCCATCCTAAGGCGCAAAAATATTTTTGCATGCATCATAATGCGCAAAAAAGTATTTTTATATTAAAAAAATCTTTGACCCAGAAAAATATATTTGCATGCATCGTAATGCTAAAAAAAAAATTACATACACTCTAATGCGTAAAAATATTTTAATCACTTTCTATTGGAATTAATCCAATAAATACTATTTTTTTTAAAAGTGTCAAAAAAATATTTATTTACATCAAAAAAACTTATTTTACAAAAAAACACAACAACTGTTATATAGATTTCACAGTCAACTAAGTGATAAAGAGTGCATTGATCTAGTTGTAGTTCACTTTACATCAGCCATAGGCGCCATGTCAGCGCGCCACCTAAGCATCGTGCACCACATGGCTATATGCCACGTTAACCAGGGCACCATGTCAGCACATGTAATACCCAAGCCTCACACTACTCACTTGGCCGATATGATTTATGCACTACATGATATTTATATGTTAATTTGCATTAACATCTACTTGGCATCTTATATGGTATTTTTAATCATTATACCTCTAATACACATGGACATATTTTTAATCTTATATACTATTTTTATTCATAGGTTATATGTTATAATTTTAGAAGTGTTAAAGGTGTCACTAGTAAGCTTATATGATTCGATTCATTTAGATCTAGATATTTTAAAGGTATACATCCATAGATTAACACACTTGGGATATTGGACATGATATAATATGATTTAAGTGTCATATTACAAGGTCCATATGTGTATATGGTTTTAGAAATGCAAACTAGACAATCATTTAAGAATCGGGTGTCAATCGATTTAGGGACCGAATGAACGGTTAAGAAATTAGGGCAAACATTTATTATCCGATCATATGAAAATTAAAATAGGTTGTCAATAGATAAATAAATATTGATAGACACTAGATTGAAGCTGTATATTGTGTGAAAAATATCAGATTTGAACCACCACTAGACATCTCAACCTTTGCCACCTCAAGCTTCCACCTCAACCTATTTTCATTTCTATCATTGCCATAAACCATTTTCTGATCTATTTCACATCCCAAACCTTCATATGGAATTTTAGAATTTTCTCTCAAGTAATTCCAAGTAAAGAAAAAAAGGTGAATGAAGCAAAAGGAAGTAGGGAGGAGCAAGTAGGAACTTAAAACTATGCATAGGTAAGTTTAACTCATGTTTTTTATTTAAGTTCTTTAATAGTTTTACGATTTATGATTTTGAAATCTTCTATTAGTTTTTATAATCATATTAGGATGTTATTTGTGGTCTTATAATTCACAAAAGAAGGATTTTTAGTTGTAAATTCACAATAAAAATCACTAGGGATAGAAATTGTATACTTACTGATTTTTTATATTAAAGCTTTATATATGTATAAAAACTTAATTAAAACCTGTGTATTTCACCATATATGTGTTTATGTATGAGTCTAGGTGATGTATGCAAGTTTAGAGAGGTTAAAAATTGAAATATACTATGATAATTAAAGCGATACTTAAAACTGTCTTCTTTAAATTTCAGATTCTGTCCTATGTGAATGGGGCTGGTTTTACAGTAATAAATCCATTAGTTTTGGTAGTACTTTGACCTTTTTGTCTCCTTATATATGTTATATAAGTATGGTTGAAAATTTTGGAGTGATTGAATATACTTAAGGGTGCCAAAACCATTAATGTCATGAAGTAAGCAAAACTGTCATAGTAGGAAAACAATCTGTTTCAGTATATCGTGAAGAGAGCTGAACTTCGGAAGCTATATCAATTATTTTTAGAAATTATATGATATCGTTACATTGATATACATGTTATCTAGGTGTGGTAAATATTTAGGAGTGATTGGATATGTTTAGTGATGTCAAAATTATCATGCAACGAAATTGGACAGCAAGTAAATATGAAAATGTGAATCTGTCCCATTTGATATCTTAGCATATTTCAACCTAGACATGTTGCTATTGAGTGTTAACAATTAGGTACATGATATTAGAGTTATAATACTTCAATTATATGATGTTTACATGTATCTAAAATGAGAAATTAAGGTATTGGAGGGACTAGATTGAGTTCTAGTTTGTGAAAGTTTGATTGTTATCTAGATGGTTTGGTGTTTAAGGTCTTAGTATGATATTTTATACTTTCAACTTGCCAAATTGGGAATGGTGCTTAATGTTGGGTAATATTACAGGTTATTTTATATCTAAGATTAGAGAGGAACAATAAATAAATCTAGACTAAGCCACCAATCAAGTGAAAGGTAAGTAAAGATCTATTTTCAACTATAATGCATGAACATAGTAAGTCTTGAAGCATTTATACCTAATGTGTTGATGATATTAAATTTGACTAAGAGTCTTATGATTTTTGAAACATGTTGAGAGTAAGATGACTTGTATTTCATATTGAACATACCATTCATGACCATTTACATGTGCATGCATGACATATGAGTATAGTGGAAGTTCTTGCACGCTTGATATGATTTGAGACATGGTTTTTAGAAAGAAAATATTTTGATTAGTGACTACTAGTGTACTGAGGCATGCTTATGTGATATTTTGGGGCACCGCAAGTGTTACATCTCAGAGGATCACAGGGGTTGATAGGGGGTGTGCCTATGGTGGTCACGAGAGGGTGGACCACTTGACTATGCCCTTATTGACTCTGCCAGTGGGAAGACTTCTAGAGGATCACAGGGGAAGACAGGGGTGGACCTCTAGTGATCCTAGGAGATGGCCCATAGACTGAGTCAATTTGTCTATGGCCATTGATTATTGATATTGTGCAGAGCTCTTTTCGGTACAAAGTAAGTGGGCCAAGGGCCCAATCAAATGAAGTGATTTTAATAAAAAAAATTTGATTTATGAGTACTCAAATTTGACATATTTATAGCATCATATCTTAGAGATGAGTTGCATGAGATTTTACATCGTAGTCTTGCCATACATGATTTTTACTTATTGAGTGTTAGCTCATGGAGTTCATGCATTGTAGGTGAGCATGGTGAGACTTGAAACATCTGACTTACTGGGCTGGCAGTGGAGCTCCTACAGGCTTTCAAAGATTAATGTACTTGGATGATGACCTGTTGGGCTATTTTGTGGGCTACACTTTTGATTTTACAGTTTATTATATTATATTAGTGACGTTATCCTGTATATCACTTTCAAAACTCTTTTGTGACAGAGAGTTTGAGTTTGTAATGATTTTGACAGACCTTGTTAATGTTTTAATAACTACCTATGTATATACAGTATTATAGAACGTGAAAGCACTTTACTTTTTCAAATGTTTTGTCAAAAAAAAAGTTATACACACACATACATGCACAAATTATATTTCATAGGTTGTTTATGTATATATATATATATATATGTATACATATTTTTGGAAGGTCGTGACAAAGAGTGGTATTAGAGTCCAGCTCTTAATTCTGTTGACTGTCTATGTACATGATCTTAGAACTTATGTAGCACAACCATACCAATAAGTTTTATTTTGTGTTTTATTGTATTATATATTTTATGAATTATATTGGCTATTTGTTATAAATAAAATGATATTGTAGTCATGGTGAGAACAAGGGGTGAAAGTGGTAGTGGAGCTAGAACCCCATGAGAGCAGACACCTATTATGAATAATAATTGTGATGTTATCATTAATTGACTTACAGAGCTTGTTGAACAATCATAACAAATTCAGCAACTTATCCACCAAATTGAGCCTTTCAAGTCATCCTATTTATGATGTATAATCCCTAGTTCCCTCGTTAAGCCTGTTGAGCCATTTTCTTTGTCACCCTATAAATTAACCTCATTCAAAGAATTAAAATAAACTATTTATCTTAAATATTACCCCACATTTAGCTCATAGCGATTCTAATAACATTATTTTAAGTATTGAAAGTGGTTTGAAGAAAAAATCGCAAAAGAGAGATGGTGATTTGTACAAAACTCCTGAAAAATAAAATTGTAAAGAAAGATGAGAAAAAAATGTAACACCCATTGTTCATTAAAATAAATAAGTTTGGGGTGTAGCGCTTCAAAATAATTGTTAAAAGAAAGAAGAGAGTTTAATGAATAAAGTGGTGTGACAAATTAAAAGATGAAAGGTTTGTGAAGGTGTGAGACGATGTGCTGGTGCCCATAACAAGGTTCTAGAATAGTGGTGTGCTATGAGTAATTTGAGCCACTATATTGTCTTTTATCCTACCATTACCCTAACCACATATTACAAGCTTTTAAAGCCCTAGTGATCCTTAATATTGTGTTAGTTTACATTAGTAGAGAGTGACATGAAAAACAAGCCTATAAAGTTCTAAAATATATGAACAAGAGATCAATAATTTTGTTGTGAGTTTGCATAAACCAATCCAAGTGGCGAAAAGTTATGTGTAAGAGGCTAGACACAAACATACTCAAAGGATTTAAAGATGGGTGAATTTAGCACTTGAATTGAAATTGTGCATTTTGATAATATTTTGAGATTTCCTTAAGTTATAAACTCACAATGATTTTTAAGGCCCATTTGGTTGGTTGGTTGGTTTTAATTATCACTTGATATTTTACTTGTTTTATTTTTATTTTTATTTTTTTGCTTTAGGACGAGCAAAATGTTAAGTTTGGGAGTATTTGATGAGTGGGCTCCATACCCAATAATTTAGTACCATTTACTTAACTTTTTGATTAGTTTTTGAGATTTTTATAAATTTTATTATCATTTTTAGTATTTGTTTTGCAAATTTGAGGATGATGAAAGAATGTCATTTCGATATACAAAAATCTGCATTCATCTTAAATTTTTCTAAAAAAAAAACATCCAGTAACTATAGCACCTAGGCACTGGAAAATTAGCGCATATACGCTGCCCTCATTGGAATACAACGCTTAGGCCCTACCAGCCAGACATATAAGGGCAAAAATCCTATTTTTACCCTCTTTAGGGCATCTCTCATCTATTTTGAGTGATTCCAAGAGTCTCCATGGTGGTTTTGGAGGGTAGAGTGAAGAGAAAATAAGCCAAGAAAAAAGAAGAAAAAAAAAAGAAAGAAAAGGAGAAGAGGAGAGATTTCTTCCAAGATTAAGGAATAAGACATCACAAGGGAAGAAATTCATCCTCTTTCAAGTTCTATTTTATTTTCCTCTTTCTCTCTTTAATTATGTTCATGAATATTGTTAAGTTATCATTTATTTTTATCATCATGAACTAATTTTTTTTTCTAGGGTTGTGATGTGATCTAATTAGGATATTTTGAATAGTTTTATCAATTTAATTTTTGATTTATTTTTCAAGTTGAGTTTTCTAACTGGTTCCTAATACTTTCAATTACTTGGCCACTAATTGAATGATTTACTAATCATATTGACTTAGGAGGTGATTTATGTGTCTAGTTCTATGTGTAGAAAATTATAAATTGTATGTTAGATAGGAATATACTTGTATAGTTTGTGTAGTCTTATTTAAGATCCATAAAACCTAATGAATTGTTGTTTGTTGCAATTCACATAGGAATTTAGTGGGTTAGCAATTGATGGTATTTTCGTTAGGCCTCTAAGAGAGGTTAGTGGATAATTTATGAATTCTCGACTATCACTTGAGAAATGAAATGAGATTGATGAGATAAATTATTAAATTCGGACTAGTTATGGTGAAGTCATAACCCTAGGTCTATAAGTTATTAAATTTCATCTTTAATTATTTTTATTATTAATTAAGTTTATATTCATAAACACATTCTTGAGTGTATTCAAATAAAATTAAAGTTAACATAATTTCGTATTTAATAATTCAACAATTTTCGTGGGAACGATACTTATTCATCACCTTATTACTTGTCCATGATAGCATGCACTTGCATTCAAAAAATTTATAACATTTAGTAGATTTTATAATGATTATGGACACAGACATACAACAGTCACCACCTGAAGGCTGAGATAGAGCGATTAGTCGAAGCTAGCTATTTAAGGGATTAGGTACCCAAAGATAAAGATCATGGTCCAAGAATGGGAATTGGTAAACCTCTGTGGATAAGAGATGAGCATGAGAACTAGGGAAAGGATGGAGCCGAATAGAGAGAAAATGCAATTTATCCCCTTAGGAGAGGCGTGATATAAATGATTGTGGGGGACCAATGCATGGACATTCCAACAAAGCAAGGAGATCTCATGCTAGGATAACCTAACAATGGATTGACTAAGGACATCATCAATAAATTAATGAAGTGGTGAGGGACCCTATAATCTAGTAAGGCCCCTAAGATGTTATAGGTCTCTGGGCATCCCACAATGATACCCTGGTCATTACAATCACTGTAGCAAATTATGACATGGCTAGGGTGTTCATTGACATGGGGTAGCTCATCTATATCATTTTCCATGATGGATATAAAATGATGGATTTAGGAGTAGATTTTCCATTGGAGACACAACTCTATTCAGTTTTAGTAAATGAGAATTGGAGCTATTAGGGCAGGTCATTCTGGCTATACCCTTAAAGATGGAACCTATGAAAAAAACTAAAATGGTAATTTTTTTGGTAGTTAATGTGTATAATGTTATCTTGGGAAAACTTACCCTCAATATCTTTCAAGCAGTAGTCTCTACTTTCTAAATGAAGTTGAAGTTCCCAATAGGTGAGGCAGAGAAATACTAGTACTTGGCCCTAAAGTGCTATGTTGAGGCTGTTAGAAAGACGGACAGAGGAGAACCCATAGAGATAAATCACTCTAGGGGTGCAAAGAAAAAGAAATGGCAGACCCAACTCGTGACCCACCTTCTTATATTCAACCTAACAAGGAATTGATGAGTGTAAAGTTTTAGTACTAGGTGTAAGGAGAAGATTACCTAAATTTGGTCACAACTTGATCCCAATAGCTGGTTACTGACCTAGTTCTTAGGAAAGAAGTAGATGTGTTCGCATGGTGATCAGCCTAGGACCTGGTAGGCATAAGTCCCAAGGTAGCTATGCATAAACTCAGTGTCGATTA
Organism: Paulownia fortunei; assembly: GCA_019321725.1. Classification (NCBI taxonomy): domain Eukaryota; kingdom Viridiplantae; phylum Streptophyta; class Magnoliopsida; order Lamiales; family Paulowniaceae; genus Paulownia; species Paulownia fortunei. The sequence continues at coordinate 8,938,590 of CM033115.1, read as the reverse complement.
TACATACAAGCCTGTCAAATAGAAGAAGAGGTACTTCAGGCTACAAAAGGATAAAATCTTACAAGGCAAGGTGTAGAAATTACTGGAGATAGGGCATATCAAGAAAATGCAATTTCCTGAGTTGTTATCCTATGCAGTGTTGATCCCCAAGACTATGGGGAAATAGAGGATGTGCATTGATTTTAGTGATTTGAATAAGGCTTGCCCTAAGGACTACTAACTATTAGCCAAGATAGACTAGCTCGTGGACTCTATGTCGAGATGCGAGTAAGTGAGCATGATAGATATTTCCCAAGTCTACCATTAAATTATAATAGAGTTTTTTGTACTTTTGGAAGATGTAATAATTGTGATACTCTTGTTGGGAGAGAATATCTTATTTAAAGATATATCTCTTTCCCCTATCACAATTAGATACTGACTAGGAGATATAACCCATTAGGATCCATCAAATATGGATACAAATCCTAAAATACATCAATATCTCCCACTCATACGTATTTGAACCACTTTCCCATAACTTTTTATCTCACGCCCCTTCTTTTATACAGGGAATAAGGTGTGCAACCAAGAAAGAAAAGAACAGGAGAATAGAGTTTTATTAAGTCATCACCAAACTAACATAATCTTATAACTCAGAACTCACTATGTACCCCAAACTATATGGTCACCCACAGATCGGGTATCTCTAATCCCTGAATAAGTAGAGCTTGCTTGATTCTCTCAATTGTATATCTATGCTCATGACTGTGTCAAACATATTTTTGACTTGGTTGGCCAGCCTATGAGCCATAGAACACAAGTGCATTTCCAACTTAGTTCTTCCTTGACCTCTCTTGTCAATCAACTTGATCCTAGCAACTTCCTTAGTCATGCTTCTACAAACTAGATCAATCGGGGCCATTAGACACATGCTAAAGTAGCATCATTAAGCTTATACCTTGTGACATGGTTTCGAGTCCCAAAGGGTACTCAAAGCACATTAAGAGCTAACAAAGTGATGAAACAAGGCTCCATTCAATCTCTTCACTTACAAGGTCGTCGCAAAGCATGTAGTATGAATACATATTATGATGGAGCTCCCACTCATGTTCGGCATGTCACGCTCTAAACATCTTATGAATCTTAGTCTAGTTGCTACTCAAGCACCTAACATATGTACTACTAGAAGTTACTTTGCAAAAGCACATTCGTACATTCTACTACAAATAGGCTTTTACAAAGTTTTATTCATACTTCATAATCAATCAAGTATGATCTCATATTGGCCTCATGCTACTATAAGTAGTAGCCTTCCTCCCTGATCTAAGCGCGAAGGCGATCATTCGCATACCTCTCAGTAGTGCGAACATGATATATGAGTCTCATCCTACTCCCTATCAAATTGCCAAAGTGATTGCCCTGTTTGAGTAGGCTAATTAAAACCTTGTGACAAATCACAAATCCAATAACAACCACATAATGAGAACATGAAACTATCTCAATGAACTTTAAATGTTCTCGCAAGACACAATAATTGAATTCTACATAATCTCATTCAACCAAACTCACCTTTAAAACATATCTCCATACAAAGGCTCAATATAGGGATAAGCGACCACCCCACTCTTTGAAATATAGCCTAAGAACTATTTGATTATTTCCAATACTCTCATTAAGTGAACTAATATCTGATATAACCATGCTTGGTCCTTCAACAATACTCAGCACCCAAAGCATACATCAAATTGCCTTTATTATCATAAAGATAATAACAACCTAGCAAATGTGCACGATAATTCACATCTCTTTCAAGATACTAAGTTGTCTCCAACTAATCTCAGACTACTCTATTAAGATATCTAAGTATCCACTTAACTGCATCATAATATTAGCATCAATGATCACTTTGATATCCATTTATCATTGTTACTATTAAGCACAAGACCAGTCGAGTACACACATAGTGCACATCAAACTTTCTACAGTGGTATTTTAACTAGTATTTCTTTTGTTCTGCCATTTCAAGACATTTCTTTTAATTAGGAATATAATCTTAACCATGGAGTATGAACAAGACTAGTGTAACACACAAAAAAAAAATTATTTTTATGACACCAAGTACGCATCCACTTCCCTTGTGTCATTTTCTAATATATAGAAGAGCCACTACTAAGTGGCGATATCTTTGTGTCCTTTCTTGCCATAACATTATCAACCTTATTTAATGTAATTAGATATTTTTAAGAATATCTAATTCTTGGAACTCCATCTTCCAACAACTCTAGTGGGCCTCTCCTAATGGGCCACTTAAATTGGGCTTGGATTCTTAATTAAATCCACCAATCAATCCAATTAATTGATTGAGCCCAAATTCAATTAATTGATCCTAATCAATTAATTTAATTCCTTCATGCCTACCTAATCAAATTAGGCGTAAATTAGTTTATGGTTAACTCAACTAATTGATCCAATCAATTAAATATTTCACTCCAATTGAGCTCCTTAATCTTATTAGGTCTAATTAAATAATTTATTTAATTAATTAAATAATTAATTATACTCATTGAATTAAACAAAGCTATAATTAATTAATTGAATCCAACTCCTTGGATCACTTAGTAAATTAGAAATATTTCATCCCAAATTGTGTGTGACCTTTTAAGTTCATAACTAAACTAGCAATGGGCTTGCAACACTAGCAACTTATGAATAATAATTATTCCAATTAGTTAATCTAATTAATTAATCTACTTAAAATTAACTCATTAATTCCAAGAATCTGATAAGTTATGGAAAACACCTAGTAAGTATATCATGACTACCTAGTCTTAGGTGAAATAGTGCGAACCTATTTTAGTTAATAGTACCACACACGTAAGGTCCTTCCGTTATCTAATCTCCCGATTAAATCTAGGGCATGGATTATTAGTAGAAATCCTAAATGACTCAATAATTATGATTTCAAGTTTTAATAACTCATGATAAATTATTAAAAAACCCCGTCTAACATTCATCCTACCTAGGATAAAGATTTCGATTGTCAGATAAATAGAAGATATATCAAGATAAAACACGATATGTATAAGGCTACCATGGTACCTCAAGTTTAAGAACTAGTCATGTACTACGTAACATGGAAATTTTTACTTTGACAAAGAGTGTCTCCAACTAAAAATTTCCAACGGTCCTGTTCAGTGTACATATTCTCTAATAAGCACCTGTATATGTATACTAGTTTCACTACTCTGATGCCTATGGGTGAGGCATCCTCCTCATGCGAGCATGCATCATATGCGTTAGTCTTAATAGGCTATTTGATATCCCATCTCACAAAGCCCTCAACCCAAAACTTATTTAAGACTAAAGCCCAAGGGGCATAATTCATGATCACCATTATATGTGCGACCTTTCTCCATTGCTAAGTTTGGTCTAGGAACTTTATCTAATTACTATATGCAATTAAAAATAAAGAGAATGTCTATTTTATTAATGTGATTTAAAAAAGATTATTTACAAAGTACAAGAGTATAAATGATGCCTAATCTAATTGGCACGCTAAGCACTAATGTAACAGAACCTAAAAACATTAACGAATTTTAGTGCCTTACAAGCCGGATAGCAGCTTTAAGCTGACTTATAAGTAGTTTAGAGAAAAAAAAGTCTACCTGTCTTTAAGGTACTAAGGAAGCCAGCAAGTTTGAGTGGACGGATGAGTACAAGAAAGCCTTTGAAGACTTAGAGAAATTATTAGCTAAGTTACCCCTACTCACTAAGTCGGTACCTGGTGAGTCTTTAAATGTGTACGTGTCATTCGGGGAGCCAAAAAGTAGCTTAGTCTTACTCAAGGGTGTAGCGAAAGCTGTCTACTATGTTAGTAAGTTGTTGTAGAGAGTTGAATAGATGTACTATGTGGTAGAAGAGAGGCTTAACATTGGTGATTATGGCAAGAAGGTTGAGGCCATATTTTCTATCACATAGAATAATCATCTACACTAACCTACCCTTAAGACAATATTAGGTAAGCCTAAGGCATTTGGAAGGATAATTAATTGGCCATCTAAATATGAGAGTATGATATGGAGTAGTAGCCCCCAAGTTGTGATCAAAGCTCAAGCCTTAGCAAATTTTATATAATAAATAACAGTCGGGTGATGACTAGCAGAGGTGACTATTTTATGTTGATAGCTTGGCCACAATATCAGGATATAAAAAACATATTATTCTCACATGCCTTTGAGGGTGACGAGCTGGCATTTGCTAACCTCAAATAAAGAAGCGAAGTATAAAGCCCTGGTTAGAGGGTTGAGGATGAGACTAAAGTTAGGAGCTAGATAATTAGTTGTTTATTCTAACTCCAGGGTTATCACACAACAGGTCGAGAGGGACTTCGAGGTTAAAAAAGAAAGGATATAGAAAAAATTACCTCTCTACTTACCTACTTTGAAATGATTATGATACATTAAATACCACGAGCTAAAAATTCAAGGGTAGATTATCTTTCCAAAATTAAAAGTTCGATAGTGGGTTGTAAAACAAGAAGGATCACTCTGCTAATAGCTCTCCATAGCAACACAGAATGGGAGATGAGTACAAGAGAAAGAGAATTGGAGGGTCGTAATCCTTATATATTTATGGAAGGGTATACTATCAGAGAGAGGAGCTTTTGTACCTAGAGAAATTCATGATGGGTGTTGTAGGGATCACTGGGCAGCTGACCCTATTATGTAGGACCTTTAAGGTAGGATACTTTTGCCCAACTTTAAAGAAGGATGTTAAGGAACTAGTTCGTACTTGTGAAAATGACAGAAGCATGCTCCTCTAATCCAACTAGTTGAAGACCTCAAGGTGGTGAACTCATCTTATCCCTTTGCTAAATAGAAGATTGACATATGTGACCCTTCCCTATGGACACAAGCCAAAAGAAAGTTTCTTTCGATAGCTGTGGACTATTTTAACAAGTAGATGGAGGTTGAGTCATTAGCAAAGATCACAGAAGAAAAAATTATGAAGTTTCTTTAGAAAAATATAGTATATGATAAGCTAATTTTATATTAGCTAATTAAGTATGTTGAGGTTCATATTTTGTTAGTTTGAAAGATTATTTTATTAAATTTACTTGTATTTTTATTCTCTTTTGTAAGTTAAGGTAAAGAAATAAAATTACTGCAAAGTGATTGGATTTTGAAAAGAATTATGGACAGAGACTTGAAGTCATAGCACCAACTAAAAGAAAGCTACAACACCAAAAAATTTGTTAACAACAATTTTGGATAAAGATTTGAAGCTGCAACTCCAAGTTAAATGAAGTTGCAGCTCCATTGTTCAAGTTACATCAAGCTGCAACACTAAAGAAATGAAGTTGAAGCACTAAATCATCGAATTGTTGAAGCCGCAACATGAAAGAAGTGAAGTCGCAACAATGAGATTTTCATAAATTCTAAAACTCGAGAAGCTGCAATGCCAATATCGAAATTTGAATTTTATGCGAATTTTATTTACCTAATTTGGATAACCATTTAAATCGAAAAGCGTAGGTTTTCTTGGGTATTTTTGTTAAGTTCTTAGACATTAGTCATCATCTTTTCGAGGGTTTTCCAAGGGAGAAAACACCATAAACATCAAGATCAAGAAGAAAAGTTGAAGAATTTAAAGATTCACTTTAGAGTTTTTCTCATCCTCTTTGCTTTTATTTATTTTGTTGTTTTCAAGATGCTAAAACTCCTTTGTATTGATGATTAATTTATGAAGATGAACAAATTCCTTTTCTAGATTTATAATAGAACTCATACATAATGCTTTAATTATAAATTCCTTTCTTGATTCATCGTATATACTAATTGTTTATTCTTTCTTGTACTTAATGAAATTTAATCAATAGGCCTCTAATTAGATTGAATTAGTGAATCATAATACTATGGATGGAGTTATTGTGTGTTCGTGACTAAAATTGAATAACATATGTTAATATAAGATAGACATATATTTATATTTCATGTGCATCCGGGATGAGAACTTGTTCTTAATGATTTATTCATGATTTAATTCTTATAGACATATAGTAAATTAATTAAGGAGTAGATTTTTACATGACCATCGACTGAGACTTGAAGAAATATAAGTGTTCTTGGGTGACATTCAAACTATAATTTTTAGTCTTGAAAAGTAGGTGAAATTACTCAAGTGGGTTGTTGGGGAAGTTTAAAATCTAGGTTTCTCATACACTAATTTGTAGTTTTTATAATTTAAATATTTTTTTTTACTTCTTATTTATTTCAATTCTTATTCTTCTAATTAATTATTCAAAAAAATATAGAGTGATACAAATTAGTTCTTAGTAATAGAATTGTAGTTAATCTCCGTGAGAACAATATTGTACTTATCACTTTATTACATGTTCAATATGTATACTTGTATGCATAATCAAGACAATAGTATACAAGTATGGGATCCCAAGGACTTGGTCTCTGATAATAACACTCAATTCTAAGGAACAACAATATAGGCTTAGGGCATAGAAATGAACATTAGGCAACGATTCACCTTGATAGCCTATCCCCAAGCCAATGGATAAGTTGAAGTAACAAATCGCATAATTGGAATAGGTTGAAGAACAAATCGCATAATTATGCAAGGTGTAATGCCCAATTCTCTCCTACATAGCCAATAATAAGCATCTTGCATGAATATGAATCTAATCAATGTGCAATATCGAATTATGGCATACAAATAGCATGATTGCACGAACATGAATAAATGTTATTATATGCTTTAGTTATGTTTTAACATGCATTAGTACATGAAATATGAGATCAAACTTTGGTTTTTTTTATTTAACATATTCCTTAAGTGCCTTTTTGTAGTGAAAAGCTCGATATCTCGATAAATTATTTGTATTGCTTCATACTTGTTGCATTCTAAAGTAATTATTTGCCTAAATATTTGCTTTGAATTTGTTACATTTGGCTAAGAACTAAAAGTATGCAAAACGGTACAATTTGATTGGTTGATTGACTAGGTTGCATGAAACCATTCTAAACCGTATTGCACTTGATTATAACAACAAAGCATCAATTTTTGTAATCTCCCTAGCCTATAAACATGGCTCTTTGCATGAGAAGACACCAAGCATGAGTCAACCAATCATCACCCTCCACTTATCTGCCATTGAAATGTCAAACAAATCATTTTTAGCAATGTTTTATTATGGAAGCTCCTCAAAAATGAACAGCCCTTCTTCTCTAAGTTTCTCCTAAATTTCTACATTCTCATACTCACAAAATTTGAATTCAATCCACAGGAATCCATAAAACACAAACTAGAACAAGTTTCTAACCTTTTTAAGCTTGAAAACCATTGATTTTAGAGTTTAATTCCAATCAAATCAAGGTATATTCTTTTTCAATGTTTCTTATGATGAATTTATGGTATCTTGGATGGTTACATATTTTAGTATCTTTTTGTATGATTGAAAACTTAAGTGGGTTACACTTGAAGTCAAAACCAAGCTAGTTAAGTTAGTTTCTAGAAAAATTGATAGCCTTATGAAATATTCCTAATTTATTTGTTTCTATTTATCTTGTAATGCTTATATTGTAATTAGAAGTCCCTATGAATGATTGAAAATAATAGCAATTAGTTTTCTTAATTGAAGGTTACAATCAATTTAAATTAGAACTGAGTTTACGTAATATTAATTTGGATTGTGTGCATATTTTAGGGACTGCCATAATAAATTATGTTTGAATTATTAGTTATTTAATGGCTGCCCTAATGGTTAGTGTCTTGAATTAGTAGTAAAATATAGAGTATGCATTATTTTTAAGGTTATGTAATTGATATGGAATTGTTTATAAAAGATTGAAAAGTGTATATGATTTTAACTAGAATAAACTATATGATTTATAAAAAGGATATTACATGGTACATGATTTGATTATGTTAGGCATTTAACACATCCTATCTTCCAAAGAGATTGACCTTTTCACTTAGTACAAAGTAGACTTGAGGTAAGTTGAAACTTTCATTTGCTGTATCTCAAGAATCATATAATGTTGTTCATGTTTTAATGTGATTATTATTATTTGTCAAATGATGTAATATTTGATACATTTATGGTTCATGAAGCATGACACTATTAAAAATATAATGAGGTTTATGAAAAGAAAATATGGTACTTAATTGATGGTCAGGTAGACAAGGGACGTGGGACGGATCGACGGACCCAACAAATGGTGGCAAATACTTAAGGTTGAAAAACTAGTATAGGAAAGCCACAATGAATGAGATAGAATACGACTAATACCTAAAGTTGAAAGACGAAGTATGAAAACCCTATATTAGTTCTCTTGTTGGCCAATCATTATGAACAAGTTTCGAAAACTACTGTTTATCACTATTAGTTAGGTACCACACTTCAAGGGCCCTAAAAAATAATTTATGAAATAAAGTTATTAAATTGAATAATGCTTTTAATCATTTATGTGATTTGTATGTACGCTATTTGTTATTGCATCAGTTTCATCTTACTGAGCCTTTAGCTCATTAGATTTATGTGATGCAGGTGGAAATGTATAGGTTTAAAAGTTGACTGAGTCTCCAGAGCGGCAAGACAGAGATTTTTTTATATGCCATGCTTCGAGCTGTTTTGTAGCATATTTTGAAAACTTTGTTTTATTTTTAAATAAGTCACTCTGTTATGGTTTTGTAAACAGATGTACTCAATTTTGATTTATGTATATGGTGTGTTTAAAATAAAATGAAACAACAAATGAATTTAAATTCTTTCTCTTATAGCCAAAAAGAAGAACTTTTTATCAAAACCATAACTCTAGATTTAACATTTCTTGATTTAACTGTATTAGCTTGTTTAGGTTCTGCAGTTAGGTTAAGGGGTGTTACACAAGGCATCAATATAGGTAATGTTAGACAGAGCTAGAGGAGGTTGAGAGTTGAGTTTTGTATTATGGGCTTATAGAACAACTCCTAAGACTACCACAGGCGAACCTCCATTTAGCCTGATTTATGGTGCAAAAGCAATTATTCAAGCAGAGATCGAGATGGAGATTCATTGAATCCAAAATTATAATGAAGTCCGAAATGAGGATTTGATGAGGGAGGCCTTAGATCTAGTCAAGAAAAAGTAAGAGATAGTCTATTTGCATATAGAAGCACACAAAAGTAAACTACAAGTAGGGTACAACTGAAAAGTATGAAAATAGAACTTCCAAGTAAGCGACCTAGTGTTGCAGCAAGCTAATATTTTAAGCCTATGCCTCTTCCATTCTCCCCATTTTACAAAGCCCACCAAGCAATGTGTTATACGTCACAATATTTGGCTCCACTTTGTCATTTTTCATCTTTTCCCTTAAATTAAATGCCCCCTCCAAATCCCCAGCTTTACAATACCCATCAATCAAACTATTGTATGTAACTCTATTCAGAGCCACATTTCTTCTGAGCATTTCATCGAACAACTTCTTCGCAGCATCAAAGCTGGAAGCAAACTGAGAAGGACCCTACAAGATTGTGAAAGTTTTAGCAGGTGGAGCATACAAGCTGGAAGATTAGGAGGATCATGGTTAACATGACCTTAGAACATTTGTCAACTAAAAAAGTTCTTTACTTAAATTACCTTGTTTAACTTATAGCAGCTCGACCTGTATTTAGATTTATATTTTTTGATATAATTTTCCTTTTATGGCTTTTTGAATAAACAGTGGTCGATTATTGACCTTCCCTTGAGTTACTTTACAGATGGAGCTCAGCCTAGAAAAGGCAATAAAGCTTTTCCAACAAACAAGGTTCTTATCCTTGAGGAGAGTCCATGAAGATTAGTTTCCTTAGGCTAAAAAAGACAATATAGTCTCATTGATGAATGAAGTGTAATCCCGGGGAGATTTTGCAAAGACCAATCTCCTCGGGCTAGAAAGGCATCCTCCCTGACAAACAAGCTCTTGATGAGAGTTTGCGAAGTAAGATCTCTTTAGGTTAGGAAAGAAAATAAAGCCTCCTTGGCAAACAAGCTCCTGAGGAGATTTGTGAAAACTAATCTCCTCATGTTAGAAAAGGCAATAAAGCCTCTTTGGAAAACAAGCTCCTGCGAAGAGTTAGCAAAGACCGATTTGCTTAGGTCAGGAAAGGCAATAAAGCCTTCCTAATACAAGCTCCTGAGGAGAGTTTGCGAATACTGATCTCCTCAGGCTAGAAAAGGCAATAAAGCCTCTCAGGCAAACAAGCTCCTGAGGAGAGTACCAAAGGTTAATCTTCTCAGGCTAGAAAGAGCAACAAAGTTAAAACTTTTATGAAAGAAGAATTACCTCAAAAAGAGCTGGGGAGAATGATCTCTTTAGATCGAAAAAAGTTAGATGTCTTAATATGTTTTTACATGTGAAAATCTATACAGATGAAACATAGGAACCTGATCTCCTAAGAAAATTAAAAAACCAACAGTGATATATAAAACTTAAGTTCTGGAACTCGAACACGACCAGTTGAAGCTCCAAAACTAGAGGGCAAGCATACTTGTCTCAATTAAAAAATAAATAAATGAGTAGTCATCTCAGTTCAAACTAATTTGAGTAGTCAATCTTCAGTTTTCTACTCAACCATTTTGGTAATTTATCTCAGTCCAAACTAATTTGAGTAACCAATGTTCAAGCTTTTACTTAGCTATTTCAATAGACCATCTCAATTTAGACTTCATATTGGCGAGGCGGGTCTTAAAATTTGGCAAACCCGCCCCAAACCTACCTCATTGCCATCCCTAATCACCGAAGAATAGTAGGCAATGGAAGGTTCTAAGGTTGCAAAGGGAGCAAAAGTGAGGCAATGGTTTGGAGGGTCCTCTTGTAAAAGGTAAGGGAAAGTTAAAGGGGCATGATCTTGGTGGTGTGAGTATGAGTCATTGATTAAGCTTGGCTTGGTAACACGTGGATGGCTAAATTTCCTTTGGCAGTTAAAGGGACAGTTGCTTAGTGGCTACCATAATGAGCGTGGTTTTTGAAAAGTAATTATGGGTGCAAAATTTGTAAGGGCATGGAATTTGAAGTGAAATTGCAAATTTGAGATGTAGTGTCCACATCAACCCTAATCCCAGAGCTGGCTTGCACAAAGAATCTAGTGATAGGGTTTGGTAGCTCAGAAGAATAGTCTCTTACTCTATCTAATCTAATTATCTTAGCTCGGTAGAGTGGGGGGACTAGATGATATAGCTTACATTTGGTCTTGATGTTTGGGTCAAGGGGACTTAGGCCGTTATGATAGGTAGTTGAGCCTGCACACATAGCTAAGCTTGATGGGCTGTCAAATGGTGGTGGTTTGGTTGGACTAAGCCGAGCTGGATGATTCGGGGGTAAGTGATGATAGAGATATCTAGGTTGGGAACCGAGTTCCAAGGTTAACTTGGGCTTATTAAGCATGTCAGGTTTAGTATACTCTTTCATGGAAGAGCTGTGGACCAAAAACTCGGTCATCTTTTAGCATCCTAGTCAAATAAAGAAAAATGCATCCTACCTTAAATAAATTACTCAATTAACGGATGATTGGCCTTTTTATTCTTATCTAAGAATGGTAATAGAATCATTCTCTTATTAAATTATCTTATTATTTTGTGGGCTATATAAGGTCTCCATTGTTAAGGTATGTTTTACTTTGCACTTAAAATTCCAGCATCTCATACTTTTGATCATTCTCCAAGTCTCTTTAATCATCTATATATCGGAGGGTTTTTGATAGGAAACTCCTAGCAACCCTAACCCTGTACTTGTAGGTGATCTCAGACAAAATTTAAGATTGAATGTGATGGATTGAGATTTCTTAGAAGTGCCAATACACTTAGCAAATGGACTTTACAAGTGGCTACAATATTTATTCCTTAACTATAACTTCCAAATCGAACTCATTGTCACCTGGCCATGGTTTCTTATATTTGAGATCTCGACTAGTTTAGTTTCTGAAGAGGGGGAAATGGGCTATTGTTTGTAGCATAATTATCAAATGAATAGGAAACAGTGTGCGGACAAGCTAGCCAGTCATTTAGGTTGGTACCAACATGTACAAATAGTTTTTGTAAAAATAAAATAAAAACATAACAAAATGAAAATTAAACTTGCTACATTAACGACATAAATCATTCTTTCATTTTATTCCTTTTTTTTATTTAGTTTGCATGAATTTTGTATTGCTGTTAATCATACTATGTATCTTTAGATGTTATGTATTCAATACATTTTGTTTTGATGTAATATTTTACTTTTTTAATGTAAATTGTGAATCTATCAAGAGAAAGTAGCATGATGCAGATAAATAAAAGATCAAAGATGAACCAAAATAACGAAACAATAATAGAGGAAATGCAAGTCCCATTGAGATAAAATCCTGATGAATTTATGTTATAGCTTTAAAATATATTTTACTGTTGTTTTCGGTCCAATAGTTTAATAGGAATTTTATAGTTACAAGTATTTCTGTAATTTAGTTTAGAGAGTTTTATTGTTGAAGCGCTATTTTCTGTCAGAAATTGGTCATGAATTAGTTAGATATAATTTAGTTTGTAAGTAAGATTAGGTTTATTTAAGTCTACAAATCCATCTTTATCTTTTTTAATTCAGATGAGTTAATAGAAGAATTCAGTTAAACTTTGCAATTTTGATGGTTAGACTCCATTAATTTTCTTATAAGTAAGATTTGTGGAGGACCTCGCAGAGATTTTAGATTTTAGATTGTCTTAATCTTTATATTTTTCTTATTAAAATCTTCTCAAGTGTATATAAGTAATGTTTTTGTTAACAAGTATTCATTTACCAACATATGAAAATTAAAATAATAAGGCTCACCTCATTTAATGTTATTATTGTTTTTTTTTTTGTTGAAAAAAACTATTACTCCCTATATCTTGTCATTAAGACTCCATTTGTTTTTGGCACAAAGTTTTACGGTGAGGTAACCTTTTTTTTGTTTTCCACTTTCAACTTTGGCCCTTTTTAAAAATATTTTATTTTTTATTTTAATACTGTCAACACATTCAAATGCACATTAAGTATATTAACAAATTGTCAATTCTTCATCTTTAATTGCACTTAAGCAATTAGATAAAGTTCCTACATCATACACAGCTACAGGGATGGTCGCGCATAATGATGGCGATTATGGAATATACCCTTATGGGTTTGATCTTAAATTAGTTCCAAGTTGAGGGTTCATTAAGATAGGATATCGATAAGCCCATAAAGATTTGCACATATGATGTATGCTCGAAAGCAGGATGTCTCGTTCCATAAGCATCAGCCTGGTGAAGCTAGTGCACATGTACAGGTGCTCGTTAGGGAATGAGTACACCAAATAGCCTGTGGAAAATTCTCAATTAGAAATATTGTTCGTTGAATGAGAATTTTCCCATTATAATAGTGTATAAATTAGTTCTTTGACTTGAGGTATCATGGTAGTATTTTGCACAATATCATGCATTTTGATGTATTTTCCAATTGCTTAACAATCTCAATGGATTTACGTTGGGTATATGATCTTTGTTTATGGAGGTTAATGAGTGGCCAACAAAGAATTCGTCACCTATCTAGCAGAATAGGTGAATCTTCTTTGCATTTCATAGTCCTTGACTTAGAAGTTTTTTGCCAAAGTAGGATGAATATTGGATGATGGTTTTCCAATGATTCATCATGAGTCAATGTGACTAGGAATGGAATCATAATTATTAAGTCAATTAGGACTCAATTAATAATACATGCTCTGGACTTAATTGAGTGATTAGTTGATGGAAGGACCAGACTTGCATGGTATTCGTAACAAATTAGGTTCGCTTGCTAATGCAACTAATAGTAGGTAGTCAAGATGGACTACTAGGTGCTTCTCTTGACTTGCGAGATTCTTGAAATTAAAGAGTTAATTTCAAAAAGAATTAATTAATGGGATTAATTGTTAGAATATTAATTTATTCACTAAGTTTCAATAATTGCAAGCTCACTGCTAGCTTAGTTGTGAATCTAATTGATCACACGTAAAAATGAGATGGATCACTTATATCTAGAATATCTTCCAATGAGTTGGAACAAGTTAATTAATAGAGATTAATAAACTTGGAGCTAGAATTAATCTACAGAGTTAAATTAAGAGTGAATTACAAAAGCTACCCTTGAGGTTGGTCTAATTACAAAAAAGCCCAGCTAACTTTCAAAATTACAAAAACTACCCTGGAAGTTTGCAGGGTTGTGTTAAACTTAATGGAAATTGCAAAATGTCACATTTTCCCCTAAAGGAATTTGATTATAAAAAAGCATAAAATAAAAATAAGTGAAGAGATCATTTTGCCCCCCAGTCAAAGTAAATTTCAACCATTTATCTCTCATCTACCATGATCCGATGATCCCTACTTTTTAAATTTAATTTTTTTATAAAAAAAAGGAAAATACATATATTTATATATACACACACACTAACATATATATAAACATATATAGCCATATATATACATAGATACATATTCACATATATATACATATATAAACACACACACACACATATATATATATAGGGGAAGGGGACGGGCGAGGGAACTGTGAGGGCAGGGGAAGCTACTCAGGCGAGGTGAGGGGAGGGATGAGTACGGTTTAGATTAGCAGGGGAGGAGGGAGGAAGGGATGGGGCTGGGTTGGTTGGGAAAAAGGGGATTGGGGCGGGGGGTTAAGGAAGGGGAATCGGGGGGAGGCAGTTTAGGGAAGATGATGAACAATACACTTTTTTTTTTAATATATTTTATGTTTTGTACATTATGCCAAATAAAAGATAATTTATATTTTTATCTAAATTATTTTTATATTTTTATTATCAAATTTATGCTTTGCAATTTACCCTTTTTTAGAATTTTCTAATTTGCTTTTATATTTTACAAATAATAAAAATTAATTTTGATATATATATATATATATATCTATTTTTTAAAACTTTTTTTTTATATTTTGAATTTAAATTTATATGCTAGTCTTCAAATATGAATTCTAGTAATATCTAAAGATTAATATTTTATGATAAGTAATTAAATATACTTAAATTATTTTTTATTTAAAATTTAATATATTGGATTTTTTTGTAATATTTTCATAATATATATACATTTGTTAGTTTTACTATTTACAATATTATCATTTAATTAAAAATAAATTTTAAATATTTTTATTAATTATGAAGTTAATAGTTACATATTTATTTAGTTTTATGCTAAATCCTTATTTTTTATTTCTTGTGCCATAATTTTTAAGAATATTATATTTTAAATTTTATTGAGTTTTTTGAAATTTTACAAAAATAAGAAAAGAAAATTTTATTTGAATTTTTTTTATATTTTTTTTAAAATTAAAAAAATTAACTTATATAAATAGTAAATTTATAATTACATTATATTTAGTTGTTTATAGCAAAAAAATTAAAAAACTGTAAGATTTACATCCCTAAGTCATATAAAACATTACAACCAGCCACAATGGCATTTTTATCTAAAAGAATTTCACAAAATAGTATCACAAGGGCAAAAATGGATTTTCATATCTTTAAAAACATAAGCATTTTCCATTTCCATTAGGTCAACTAACGGAAGGTGCAAAATGTAAGATAGAGGCAAACCTCATGGGTGGTTTTGGTAATTTTGAAAGTTAATCGGATTTTTTTGTAATTAGGTCAAATTTCGAAGGTAGTTCTAGTAATTCACCCTTAAATTAATTCATCCAATTAAATAATAATATAATTTAATTGGACTTAATTAAGATTAGGGGCTTTTGAGAGTGAACTAATTAATTAGATCAATTAATTAATAGGCTTTGAATTAATTTAAGTGTTAAAATAATTTAATCGATTTAAATATTACAATTATTTAAATTGTGCCTAATTTGATTATATGGCTTTGATGGAACCAATTAATTAATTGATTGAATCAATTAATTAAGTTGGGATTGTTTAATTGATGGAAATCAATTAAATGGACTTCATTAAGCTCAAAGGTTCATGGGCCCACCCATAGAAGACCTTTAGGATGTCTTGATTAGAAAGTCAAAGAAATCCTAAGCAAAGATGGAAACAAGATATGATAAGAAAGGGAGGAGTTACATACCTAGGTCTTGGAGGGAGAAATATATATTATCTCTCCTCCAAACAAAATAAGAGAGAGCTTATGAAAAAAGCTCCAAGACATCTTTTATCTCCTCCTTTTTCTTATCTTTTGATATTTTTCTTGTTTCATTAAAAATGTTCCATCTCTTTTTTATTCAATTTAATCCTTCTATCACTAGTTGATTTAACAATTGAATTGCACTCCCAAAATTCTAGATTAGAAACAAGAATTTAATATCTTTTGGTAGAGATATTAAATTATGGTCATGCTCATCATGTGAATACCAATAGAAGAAAGACGCATGGATTCCTTAAGCAAATCAGTTTCTAACGCAAGGACCACTTTTTGAATAATTCAATTCAACATCATCAACCGGAGTGCATTATAAAGGAATATTCGCAAATTTCTTTTTATTTTTTATAAATGAAATATCCGAGTGTAATCGGTTAATCGCATCGAATTATGATTGCATGTTATAAATTATTTATTGGATGTTTAAATTTTTAAATTTCCACTACACTTAGTCCCATGATTTTGAAAACCCAACAATAGTATCAAAAGCCTAGGTTGCCATACCCAGATACTTTTGCGAATGTATGGCTAACTTTCATTTGATGAAAACTATGCAAATAAATATTTTATGGGCGGTAAAATAGCTTTAAATGATTTTTGGTTAGGATAAATATTTTAGATGTTAAAAATAAGAACTAAATGAAAACAATTAACGTTGGACGTAAAAAAACGGGCCAGTTTCATGTATGTTACAGAGCATTTGCGAACTGGCACCACTAGGAGGCATTGCGGTATGAGGCTTATTGAAGCCTTGGCACTGTGGCACCACCCATAAGCACCATAGCACATGGCTTGTAGAATTCATGGCGCTGCGGCGTAGGTAGTTGGCCTAAAACTGTTGCGATTATCGATTATACGTATATTGGTAACTTTTTAACAATTAAAATTTTCATGATTTAATCAAATTATATCTGAAGCTTCATGTTAATAAAAATGATCAAGAAATGAGTCAAGTCATTGGTTTCTAATGATCTTTTCAAAAATCCAAACCCGTAATTAGAATCGACTTGTCTGAAATCCCAAGCATTATTCCTCTAAGTGTATCTATACCTTGGATGTCCACTTGCAATTTAGTCTATGCTAGTAGACTATAATTTTAGAATTCAAGCCCAAGGTGTTTAAGTGTATAGAACAAGAATATATCAAAATATATTTTTGGTGTTCTTGATCAATTCTTAATTCAACTTGTGAATAGAATAATCAATCAAAGAATAAAACTAATCTAAGGTTTGGTGGAATTTTGGACAAAGAAAGCAAGAAATGAAAATAATTTATTGAGAGAGAGAAGGGAGAGGCCGAAATTCAAAACACCATTCTTGCAAATTTTCATCCATGGGGGGTTTAAATAGGACCCCTTGATTCTATCTTATGGAATCCCTATCCTTGTCCAGCCTATCCTTGCCCAACTTGTACTCCTGCAAGGTAAGTCTTGTACACCAATCCAAGGCTTACAACCCTAATTAGTCTAGGAATCTAAACTTTATAAAATTCCTTATGGGCTTCTTACAAGCCCATGCCTAACAAACCTTGAACCAACTAATTAAGTCTAATTTAAATGACCAAATCAATTAAATTCATCCAATGAATTATAAAGGTCGGTATAATTAATTGATCCAATCAATTAATTATTTATTCTGTGATAGGCTACCTATCCAATTAGGTCAATTAATTAATCCAATTAATTAAATAAATTAATTCTAAACTTGAATTAATTAAACCCAATTTAATTAATCACATTAATTAAATTTAATCCAACTACAAGATTATTTATTTAGGCAAAAAATCTTATTCGAGTAAGAATGTGACCCTTAGGTTTACGCATAAGCTAGTAGTGGGGTCACAACTCTTATGAATTTTTTGAATAATTAATAATTTATTCTTGATTAATTAATCTAGTTAAGTAATCATTTTTGAATTAGCCCATTATTTCCAAAAAGACCTCACCAACATGGTTTGCATCTAGCAACGCGTCATAAATACTAGATATAGGTGAAGATGGCGAACTTTTTCAATTAGGAATATCATGCAAGTATAGTCCTACCTCAACTAATCTTCTAATTAAGCCTAAGGTGCAGATTATTAGTCAAAACCCTTATACCTTAATTTTATGTATCTATTTCTAGTATCCTAGTTCTTTGATGCTAATTAAAAAGTCTATTTTCTCATTTCTTATACCAACCATAGTCATGGATTTTAGAATATCAGGTAGTGGAATACATAGGAGATTCACATATTCTATAAGATATGTGACGGTTCCTTTGTTGACTCATAAACCTCCATACTTGAAGATGATGCATCTAAAATATCCCTTTGTAATTGTCATGCAATCAGAAGATAAATCAAAGTATATCATGTCAAGCACAAGGTTACAATAGTGCCTCAAGGGAAAGATTAATTCAAGCACTTCATAACGAACGAAATCTTCATTCGACAATCTATATTTCCTTGGGCTTAGACTTTAAATAAAAGGCCATTAATTAATTCAATTAATAAAATTTATCCAATTCTAATTTATTGATCCAATCAATTAATTACTACCCTTTAATTGGGCTTCCTAATATTATTAGGTTCAATTAAATAATATCTTTACTTAATGGAATAATTAATTCAACCTATTGAATTAATTTAAGCCCCAAATTAATCTCCATTATTTAAATAAAACCAACTACTTAGATTAGTTTCTAGATTAGAAATGTTCTACTCTAAATTTGTGTGTGACCCTTTAGGTTCACAACTAAACTAGTAGTGGACTTACAACACTTCCAACTTATAAATAATAATTTATTTGATTAATTAATCTAATTATTAATCTACTTGGAATTAACTCCTTAATTTCAATAAGCTCACTATTCATGAGAATACCTAGCAAGTAATCATAGCAAACTTATCTTACACATACGGTCCTTTCGACAACAAATTTCCTGATTGAATCTAGGGCAAGAATTATAAGTTAAAACTCTAAATGAATCAATAATTGTGAACCCATTTCAAGTTTCAATGATTCCTGATGCATCAAAATTCATCCTGCCTTGGCCAAGGTTTTCGAATCATGAACTAAGAAAATACAGGAGATTCCCTTATTAATAAAACAAGTGTCAAATTCTATGTTGGCCACTGACAAACCTTCATGCACACTAGTGCAACACCCAACATACCCCCTTTGTGATTGTCCATCAAACAGAAGATATATCAAAGTACTGCAGGATGCACATAAGGCTACCATCGTACCTCAAGTCCGAGGACTAGCCGTATACTATCGCAACACAAATTTTTTTTATTTCAACAGGTAATGCCTCCAACTAAGAATTTTCTATGGGCCATGTTCGATGTATTTGTTCACTAACAAGCATCCACATACATGCACTTGTGTCTCTTTGCTAATGTCAATGGAATGCGACATGCTTGTCTTACGAGCATACATTGTATGCACGAATCTTACTCGGGCTATTTTTTGTCCCATCTCAAAAATCTCTCGACTCAAAACTTATTTAAGACCAAGGCCGTAGAGACATGTTCCATGATCGTCATCATATGTGCGACCATGACCTGTAAATAAATTTAGTCTAAGGTTTTATCTAATGTGCAGAAAGAAAAAAAATATAAGACCTAAGATAACGAAAGTGCATTTTTCATTAATATGATTCTGATTAAGAATGTCATATAAAAGAAAAAAGTATAATATACCCTTAATCTTTCAATCCTGGTTTTATAAATTTTAAAAATTGTATTTTTAGGACGAAAAGATAATCACTTCTTGAGAGTTGGAAGAATATCATCCATTTTGAAAAGAACATAAAAAGAGAATGAGAAAAGGAGAAAAACTTTTTACAAAGATTTCAGTTGTTTGGGAAACTGATAAATTGGACTTTAATAGCCACGAAGTACTGTTATCTACCACTTAATGGAGAAAAAAAATAAAAGAAAGAAAACCTAAAAAATAAATAAAGTTAGAGAAAAAAAATATATGTACACATACTAATCATGATAAGGGTTAAAAAGAAAAAGAATTTCCTCTTGTGAAAATTGATTCTCTAGAAATAGTTTGAGTCTTTATCTATTTACTTTGAATACATTACCATTTCTAATATTTTCAATGTCAATCGCTCCATAAGAATATACCTCTTTTACAACAAAAGGACCACTCCACCTTGATCTCAATTTTCTAAGAAACAAATATAATCAAAAATTATAAAACAAAAACTTTTGACCAACCTCAAATATTTTTTTTTGAAATTTTATTATCATGAAAATCTTTGATTTTTACTTTATGAATTTTAAAACTCTCATATGCATCATTTCTTAATTCTTGAAGTTCAATGATTTGCAATTTGCGCAATTTTTCTTTATCAAGGTTGAAGTTAAATATTTTGATTGTCCAATAAGCTTTATGTTCAAGTTCAATGGGTAAATAACAAGGTTTTCCATAAACTATCATGTAAGAAGACATGTCTAATGATGTTTTGAAAGCAGTTCTAAGTGTATCAGCAAGTCTAAGAGACCAATTTTTATAATTTGGGTTAACTGTCTTTTTCAAAATTTATTTTATCTCCCTATTTGCAAATTCAACTTGTCCATTTATCTAAGGGTGATATGAGGTTGCAACTTTATGTATGATTCATATTTCCTCATTAAAGTTTTAAAAACTTTATTACAAAAATATATTCTCCCATCATTGATAATGGATCGAGGAATAAGTTTATAGAATATTTTGTAAAGCGCAAGTGCACGGTGTTAAATTTTAATACAACAGTAAATTGAGTATCGTATCCACAAGGATTATAATAAAAAATTGCATCAAGTACCATAGTTCAAATAGTCCCAATTTTATTTAAAAAATTGAGCGATGATTAGTAAACAAAGTAGAGTAAGATAAAAAATACAAAGACAAAAGTGGAGTTCTTAGAAGCAATACAACAAATACCTTATGAGCAAAAAATTCTAGAGGAATAACTCACCTAATTATCACCTATGTTCTTCCTTCCAAAATATATCAATTCAAATCAACTATACATATAAGTTAAGAATTCCTAACCTTGTCAATTCCCTTTCTCGAGTACCAAATTGGCTATTTGTTCCAACTTGAATTTCCTTATCTCTATAAAAATTCAAGAATAAAGCTGTACAAAAGTTTAATGAATTCTTCTTCAAAAATTCAAAGGTTTCATAAGTTTATCAACTCTATGATTCCTAGGTTGTGTTTTTGTTATGATCATGTATAATCTTCCCTCTCTTGAGTATCGAATCTCATACATCAAATAATCTCAATTAATGATCAAATAATCAAGATGCAATACTAAATAAGATAACACAAATAAGATGAATAACTTGAACTAATATTGATTATAACTCAAAACATCAAATAAGGTTACATTATTCTTTAGAAAGAAAAATTTAGTTCACCATGGATGAATACAATTTTAAGAAATACATAAGAAAGAGCACAAAAAATTATTCACCAATTTGTAAAATGACAGGAATGGTTGAAACTCTCCTTGTCTCCAAGAATGGCCCCCCAAAAATCGTTCCCTTGATTGATGCCAATTTTTTCTTTTTAACTCATCAAGATGATTCATCTCCAAGAGTTTTCCAAAAAACCCTTCAAATCCTTCTGCTTTTCTTGGCTTCCCCCACCCCCCCTCAAGAATCTTCCAAAAGAAACCTGAAATCTTTCTCATTTTCTTGGTTTTTTCCTATTTTTCTGCTCTTTTTCCTTCATGTTTTTTTAGCCAAAAGAAGTCCCCAAATTTTTCTTAGAAGATGCCTTTTAAAGTCCTCTAAAAAGAAGTTCCAACATTGGACTTAAAAATTGTGTTTTCAAATTTACACGAACTGGAGCAAAGACTGAATTCAAGGTCCCCAACCCCAAACTGTCTGTCAGAGCACAAATTAAACTGGCGCTGCAGCGCCAAACAATCTATCCTCTGGCACTGCGACCCTACTTTCTGGCGCTGCAGTGCTAGACATTATGCCGTTGTGGCTCCAAGTGGTCTGATCATTCTTCTTGCAAGCAATTTTTGAGCTTTTTATACTCTGAATTAGCTTTTTATGTCTTGTAATGAATTGTAACTCTATGTCTTAGATTTCCGCAAACACTTGAATTAACTTTATATGAAATCTTTGGTGAGAATTATGTCTAAAATACCAAAATATATCTTATCAAAAAGTTTGAGTCTAGTATTGACTCTTAAAGTCAGTTTTTCTCATTGAAATTGAAAGAATTAGATTTTTTGGTAGACATAAAAGTTGTATATTTATTTCTTGACATTCTAATGGATTAATAATTAAGTCAATATGATATTAGAGTAAAGAGTTATGATAAAATATGAAAACTGCCATCAGTAACACCACAATGCGGGTTCTTCAAAATTTCAACCAAGTTTTTGTTTCTTCCCATTTTCTTCTTATTTTGCCATTACTTACAAGATTTCAAACTAAATGCATAAAAAGTAACATAAATACTTAAAAATAAACTAAATATTAATCAAAAGGCATATGAATTATTGGTATAAATCTAACTTATCAGAATTCCAAATCGACTTAAGATATTTTCTTTCAAAAATATTTTACAGCAAAGAACACCTAGCAATTCCTTAATTCCTTAATCTATTTGAAATTAACTCCTTAATTCCAAAAACCTCACTATCCATAAGAATACTTAGCAAGTAATCATGACAAACTAGTCTTAGATGAAATAGCAAGTAAACCTATTTTAGTTGCGAGTCTCAAACACGTATGATCCTTCCAACAACTAATCTCCCAATTGAATTTAAAGCATGGATTATAAGTTTAAACCCTAAATGATTTAATAACTGTAATCTCATTTTATATTTCAATGATTCCTGATAAATTAAAATTTATCCTACCTTGGCCAAGTTTTTCGAATCATAGACTATGAAAACACAAGAGATTCTATTATTTATAAAACAAGTATCGAATTCTATGTTGGTTACTACAAACCTCTATACACACTAGTACAATACCCAACATATCCCCTTTGTGATTGTCTAACAATCAAAAGATATATCAAAGTGTTGCAATATGCACACAAGGCTACCATCATGTCTCAAGTCTAAGGACTACCCGTGTACTATCGCAATACAGAAATTTTTATTTCAACAAGCAAAGCCTCTAGCTAATAGTTTCCTATGGGTCATGTTCAGTATACTTGTTCTCTAACAAGCACCTATATACATACACTTGCATCTCAACGCTAATACCAATAGAATGTGATATCCTCGTCTTACGAGTATGTATTGTATGCGTGAGTCTTACTGGCCTATTTGATATCTCGTCTCAAAAAACCCTTGACTCGAAACTTATTTAAGACCAAGATTTTAGAGACATGTTCCATGATCACTATTATATACGCAACCATCATAACTATGTAATCAACATAAAGAAAAAAAATGTAAAACATAAGATAAAAAAGTGAATTTCTTATTAATATGATTTCCAATAAAAATATCTTATAAAAGAAAAAAGTGCAATACAACTAATCTAATGAGTGCATTAGACATCCTACTTCAATAATTCCATGATCATTATTCTATATGTAACAATGTTTTATAGCCTTATGTTATCTAAATTTTTTATCTAATTCTAGTAAAACAAATTTGAGATGAAAATTGCCTTTTTCTATTGTAAAGAATATAAAAACGACCAGATTAATTAACTTATCAACAACTACTTTAACACTTTTTATATGTTTAAGAGTTTAGATTATTTATAACTACATAATCATTCAACTACTTAATTTTGAAATTTTTTTTTGTAGTGACTGATCTTATATATTTCCACCAAGTCTAATTTGACTATACCCTGAAGTAAAAACCACCAACTCAACACTATCTAAGAGTTTGTACTTGTAGTTAGAATTTCTTGCGGACAAACTAAACTACGTGTGTGTGCATAAATGTTCAAAAAATTGCAGAAAAGGAAGTTGATAAAAATGGTGAGTAAGATAACTTACAATTGCTACCTGTCAATCAACAAGGAATCCTAATGCCCATATCAACTGGCTTAAAAAATAAAATTTCAATCTACCTTTATAAAAGACCTAACAAGTAGTGTCGCCATAGTCTGAGGCTGGGAACCACGTCTAGCAACTCCTCTTGGCCTCTTTCTACTTTCTACTCTCAAATGTGATTGGTTGGCTATCTTGCATTAGGACTCTTCCTAGTTCAATATTAGAAGTGTTTATCTCCACCATAGATAGCTTTCATAATTTTGGTAAGGCTAGTAGAGGGCCTATTATGGTTACCCTTTTTAAGTTATCAAAGGCAACCTGGCATTAGGATGACCACTTCCAAGTCTCCATCTTCTTCGTCAAATTTGTTAGAGACATAGCTATCTCATAGTAGTCCTTCACAAATCCTTGGTAGTAGTTTGCCAACCTAAGAAAGGACCCAACTCATGTACATTATTCGGCGGCTACCACCCCTGAATAGCCTGAACTTTCTTTGGGTCTATGTGGATTTTCCCTTGCTCCATAATGTGACTCAAGAAACGGATCCTCCATTGAGCGAATGAACATTTTGATATCTTCGCATATAGTTCGTGTTTGTGAAGCATTGTAAGAACCTTCTATAGATGCTCTACATGTTTCTCCAAGATTCCAAAGTTTCCACTTGCTTTCAGTATCATCCTTCTCGGGCCTTTGGGTTCTCTCACCCTCGTTGCCTGCCAAGTTTGTAGAATTACTAGGGTCCATCACCTCATCTTGATACATCGATCAAAAGTTGAGGCTTTGATACCAACTCTCACAAGGCGCCTTTTTGGTTATGTAGAAAAGAGGCACCGAGTGTGGCTAATAGCAGCCAACTCTGACTACTTCTGCCAAATACATAATAAAACATGTTGCACACTAACTATTGCATCACAATCATAATCACAATCAAAGGTTCTTATCGAGGTATAGTAAATTGAGAATGAAACCCATTTTCAATAAATATTTAAAGTATACTACATTATGGAATGTGTACAATGTGTGGAGCAGGGGTGAACTCCAACATGATGATTAGCAACTATCTTCAACAACTCATTATCCCCTATAATAGGCTTAAAAATAAAAGACTTGTGGAGGTAGTACACATTATAAGGGCTACGGGACATGCCATACTGCTCATCACTATTTACAACAAGAATAAAACAAAAGACCTAATAAACTCTAAGTAATGTGCGGAAGCTCTCTAATCCGCAAGTGAACGTTGGTACGGACGATCCTAGGGTGGGCCTAGTGGAGAGATGACCTTTAACATCATGGGGGCTTC
Organism: Paulownia fortunei; assembly: GCA_019321725.1. Lineage (NCBI taxonomy): Eukaryota > Viridiplantae > Streptophyta > Magnoliopsida > Lamiales > Paulowniaceae > Paulownia > Paulownia fortunei. The sequence goes on along the minus strand of CM033115.1, from coordinate 8,913,153 downwards.
TACTCTAGTAGCAGTTGTCACTTCTGAGGCTAGTTCAAGCAATTATGGTGATCCTTCGGTAATTTGGCCAAAAAAGGATAGTCAAAGATTTGAGTCAAATTTCAGTGCAAATGCTAGTGGTGATAAGGAGAAAGATGCATGTTCAGTTTTATTTTTGATAACTTGTTTCAATTTTGATGTTTGAATATAACTGTTTTGAACATGCATTGTATGTCTAAAGTAAGTAGGTATGTTTTGACAAAAAATGGCATAGGAATAGATTGTTAAGTCCATATTTTAATGGTATTTATTTACAAAATAAAATCTACAAAGTTGGAAAGTTCCAAAATTGGTAAGATGTACTTTCCATATTGAAACTTGAATTTTGATGTCAATCTAACTTATTTTGTTTGTGTCCTTATAGGATTCTTCATGCTTAAAATCTTACCATAAGTGGGCATATTTTATGGAGATTGTCTTGCAAATTTAATGGATTAATACATCAAAATTTTCCTATTGAAATCCGCATCCAAAGTCCAAGTTTTGAGGATCCTGAATTCCATCTTAATAGCTGATTTATGAAGAGCCTTCCAAAGCGAATTCAAGTAGATTTCCTACCAAACATAGAAGTCTGATTTTGAAGCTTTTAGGGTGGGAATTCGCCATGTTTTATAGATTCCATGTTGTAATCTGTAACACCCCCACCACTAAATATAGATATTGGTATAACAATAATTTTGACAAGGCAGCACATGTGTGTGCATGTGTGTATATCTATATATATTTACTTTTGTTAAATATAGCACTTTGAGAAACAGTAAAGTATTTTCTCGCATATAACCCTATATATAGAAAAATCACTGTTTATATATAGTCAGCAATTTACATAAAAATAATGAATATAAAAATTAGAATATGCCCACAACACAACCCAACAGGTCTTCATCCATGTACACTGATCCTAAAAACCTGTAGGAACCCCAACAACTTGCCCAGTAAATTTATGGTATCAAGTATCACCAGACTCACCTACAATGCATAAACTATATAAGCTAGCGCTCAGTAAGTAAAGATTATGCATATGAAAGAATAATCCATAATATCAAGTCATGCATCTTAAAATGCTATGCCCATAATGCAATTTCATGCATCAAAATATTTCTCTCAAAATTATTTCTTTTTTGGGCCCCTGACCAATGCTACTATCCTATGCACAGGAAAAGAGCTCTGCTCATCGCCATAATCCAATGGCTAATAATCATATAAGCATGCAAATCCATGCATACTCATACGCATGCAAATCCATGCACGCAAACCTGTAAATCCATGCATACAACCATGCAAATCCATGCATGCTTCGATGCACTAGTAGTGGTAAGAAAAATATTTTTCTTTCTCAGAATCATGTCGTGCAATGAAAGATTTATCACAATGCTCGTATATGATGCATGCACGTGCCAATGCCTATGTATGTATGCTCAATAGACTTGAACGATAGTAATGCGTACCCTCTGCTATGCACATATGATCAATGGTATTACATATAAATCACATATTTACTATGTATATGCATTTTAATTGCAAATGAATCTTTACTTACCTTTGATCGGTTGTGTGTTACTTCTAAGTTTCTTAAGTATTTCTACCCAACCCTAGATGTGAAACAATCTGTAAAAATACAAGATACTAATCACCATCCTCAAGTAACAAGTTCATTATACCTAATGTAGTATAAAGATCTTGAATCTCAATTTAACTAAACAACCTTACCACTAAGAAACTATAACCGAATACAACCTTTTATGCACCTTTGTTCCACATATTAAATGTATACTAACCTCACTTATTATGCGAGGTCTTCTCCATCATCTGACGATGCGGTGCCATTAAAAATGGACCTCATTGCCTAATTTTAGATACTTACACAGCGACGCGACCCATGGGTTGTCCGGTGCGAGATTCTCTTTATCCAATTTTTGCCACTTTTTATCGTATCTTTACTCCATTATTCATTTTTAGTCTCTGTATGCAATTATCACAAAATAAGGCACAATTATATCAATTTTAAAGCAAAAATATGTGCAATTATGCTCAAGAAGATATCAAAAGTGATATAATTTATGAGCCTATCAATGGGCAATAAGAAAAGATGATAATTGAGGCTTGTTATGTCATTTGTCACTCAAGAAGATTGGAGAAAAAACTTTGTTACGCCACCTGGTGCTGTAGCCCAAGTTTCTTGTATTAGAGCACCAAAATTTCAACCCTCCCTGGCACAATTGGCATTGCAATACTATTTTCTGGTGTTGTAGTGCCAAAACTTCAGAATGCTTCTGCAAAACCGATGCTACATCGCTAGAAATTCAGCCTTTGCTTTACCATTTGCACTGTTCAACCTCTTTTAATCGATTTTTGACCACTTTCTAGGATAAACTGCTTTGGTGTATTTATAAGAATTATGGCCTTATCTATTAGCTTAATATCACATTTGTGAAGAAAATTATACCAAAATTTTGAAGATTACCACATTTGGAAGTTTATGTATACTGATGACTCTTTAACCTATTTTCCATCTTTCAACTCTATTTCTTCAATTGTCGAACCTACATAATAAATATCAAAGATAAGGCACAATTCCATCAACTATGAGATAACATATCCGAATTTGTGCTTTTGAGGTTGTTGAAAATATGTCAAATTATGAGTTTATCAATATTACATGTGAAAAGCCAAACTTTTGTGTTATCAATCTAGCATTTAGTGAAATTTTTGGCTCTAAATTAGCTTGAACCACTAGTTATCTTACATACTCGATTCAGCAAATTTTGAGAGTTTTCTTTCCAACAACCTTATATTCCAAATAAAAAATTCATTATACAAGTAGGAGGGAAAAAAACATCTGAAGTTGATATGTTGCTACTTCTTGTCTGAATTTATCAAAGAGCCACTTGTTTTTTTTTTTCTAATTCTATCCTTAGCTTGTTCAATATTTTCGACATCCTCAAGAACCCTATCATCTAAATTACATGATGAGCTTTGTTGGAAAATTGAGTCAGCCCTAACCTCTTCAAAAATTTTGATCATCTTTTTCATGATCTACTCCTCAATTTCATCCCCAACCTCTAATTCACTCTCTTTATTCAATTCACATCAATTTGTATCAGTATTAAGGTTTATATTGGAATTAAGTTTAAGGTTAGTGTTAGGGTTTGTAATCAAATTAGGTAGGCTTTTGCTCCTAACCCTAGCTAGAATCTCTTCTATAATTAAATTCAACTTATCACATTCATTAATAGCATCTGAATCTAGATTATGAATATCATGAGATGAGGGATTCTCTTCAACATTAGGTATTTGACCAACTACCATATTAATCAAATTTACCCTAGGAGCATTTAAAGAAGGGCATTTTATCTAGTTACCTTATTTGCTTTGGTTGTATCAATATTCTGATAAGCTTCATTAATTTTATAGGTTCTTTTACTAGAGTTATAATTAATTGGCTTCCTAATCCAAACGGCTTTATCCAAATTCTTATCTTGAACTGGTCTCTTCCTATAGCTATCTCAGACTATTTTTGAGTAGCCTATGCATTAGCCCTCTTTTGATCTTGGTTGCTTATCTTCTTCATATTATTCTTCATCAGAATAGGCCATCATGTCCAAGATGAAGACATTTTTGTGCATTATTTTGGTAATTTTTTTATTGATCACCTTCTATGTAAAACCATGATCTCCACTTCTTATAAAAAAATTATCCTCTAGTGGCTTCAACAAGTCAATTTCAATACAAATTCTAACTATGCTAGGTTGTGTCCAATCTACAGTAGGCTCATCAATTTTCAATGGCATGCCAAGCATAAAAACAATCCTAAATAATATCTTTTTGTGGAACAAGTGAAGAGGGAGTTCTGGCATGCTAATACATAGAGGGACAATAGATGATTCGGTCTTGGAGCTAAATTGAGGCATCAATTTAAAGATCCTTATAGCAAACCTACAACAAACCAAATTTACTTTGTCCATAAATGTGCAAAATCATCCTCATCTGTAATCTAATGATGATGTGTTTAATGTTGACAACCCTTATGTTGAATGCGGCCTTCATTCTAAAAGTTGAAAACCTAGATCAGATGTTATGATTATTAGGGCATTCTTGAAAAACTTACTGGCAAGTGTGTATTTTCAATGGATCAACTATATCCAAAGTCTCTTCCGTGGGAAATTAGATGAAACTCTTCCCATGATAAGAAAAGATCGATCTCCTTTTAATTAACTAAAAATTTTCTTGGATGATCATAGGTTTTGCAAGGAAGGATGTTTAGCCATGTCTGGTGTTTGCATAACAGCAGCAAAGGAATGAGTAGGTGCTTTTTCGGCAGGTTTAGAGGTGGAAGATCCAATGGCTTTGTTGTAAGGTTAGGGAAAGGGTTTTCAGAGAGAGAATTTCTGCTGGCTGCCATTAGTTCTATCTCCCCATGCTATTAAGAATAGTAAAGCTACTAGGATTTTTTTTTAATCTAATTGTGCCTAAGTGGGGTTTTGACAAGACCCATATCAGTTTATTGATCTCTAATAAGTCATAGAATCAAACAATATCAAATGCAATTAAATGAGGAGTACTACTCCCTTACAAGCATAAAAAAGTAAGTAATTAAACATGGCTAACTAAAATCTAAAAGAAGGAAATCCTAGCCTATCAATCTTTAAAAGATAAATAATGCAACTGCATAAAGTTTGCTTCTCAAAAATTCCAGTTGCCATAGTATCACAAGCATGATTTATACACCAATCTACCGATTGATTTCCCTCATGCTAAATGTGAACAAACTGAATTTCCATGTCCTGTTGGAGGTTGCGTATCTTAAGTTTAAGTGGTTGAAGTCTACAATTACAAACATTAAGCTAGTAGGATTTTTTTTAAATTAAAGCCATCTATATTTAGGTGGGGGGTTTGGCATGAATCCCTACCTGTTTATTGATCAAAAAAATCCAAAGTAAAACCACAAAAACCAAAAGCAGGAAATAAGGAGAATGAATAGTCAAAAGGAAAATAGAAGCATTACTCCTTTGCACATGTCCTAATCAGAAAGGCTGGAATATTCAGCCTATCTACGTTAATAATTCCAGTAACCTCTCTAGGAAGTTGTCCAGGCTTGTAAACACAAGAAATACATTGAGCACATGCCAAATTAGCTAAGCAGTCTGCAACCTGATTGCTTTCTCTATAAATGTGAGTCAATTTCTTGAATTTCTTCAAGTTCTACGACATTGCCACTTCTATCTGAAAGAAATTCTTCTTCAAGGAAGGTAGCATTCTTTAAAACTCTTGTTTCGTTGAATTGTGTAAATGGGGTTATAGAGAGTAACAATATATAAACAATTCATAAAGGACCAGAATAGATAAAATCAGAACGTTTGAAAATAGAACAACTTCTATTCTCAATGGTAAATCTAAAACCTTCTCTATCCAAAACTGGAATAGAGATAATGTTCTTAATAATATCTTGAATAAAAAGACAATTGTTTAAAACTATTATAGCACCATTTTCAAAAGCTAGATTAATGGTCCCTATAGCTAATGCAGCAACTCTTGCTCCATTCCCCATCCTAAGGACTGTCTCTCCTCCATTCAGCTTCCTACTTCTTACCATCATCTGCAAATTATTGTAAATATGTGAGCCACAACTAGTATTTAATACCCAAGAAGTATTGTTAATCGATAAGTTAACTTCAACAAAATATATACCTGAACTCTTCAGGCTTGCAAGATACTCCTTGCAATTCCTTTTTCAATGCCCTGGTTTGCCGCAGTAATGACACGTGTCATTGGCTTGAGAAGAAACCTTTTTGACACCTTCTTTAGCTTTTAGTTTGTTGGGTTTAGAGGAACCCTTTCCTTTTTTCTTTCATTTCTTGGACTTTTTAGCCTTTGATCCGAAAAAAGATCCAACAAGCATAACTGGCTTGTCCTTTTCCATGATGGACTCAACTATCTTTAACATGTTCACAAGCTCAGCGAGACTAGTCTCCATGTTGTACATGTTAAAGATAACAACAAAGGTGTCAAATGATGGAGGCAGAGACTGCAACAAAAGGTCCGTATAGAGTTCGTTCTCCATAACGACTCCAAGGGATGCCAACCTTTCAAGAAGTGCTATTATGCTCAATCCATAATCATGGACTGAAGAACCCTCAGTCATACGACATCTGAAAAGCTCTTTTGAGATCTGATATCTCATTTGTCGAGTTCTTTCGCCATACAACTCTTGTAGGTGAATGAGGATCCCATAAGTTACCTTGATCCTCATTCTGCCTCTGTAGTTCATATGACATCGATGCTAACATGTAGCATCGAGCCTGTAGATTATCATAGACATGACGTAAATAATCTGCATATGCCTCTAAAGTAATATCCTCCGGTGGAACCAAAAGAGGCACAGTGTTGAGGACATATGCCCTCTTCTCTGACTGAAGAACTATCTTCAGGTTTGTTAGCTAATCAATAAAGTTAAGTCCAATTAATTTGTTTTGTTCAATGATTGTTGTAAGTGGATTCTTTGCCATTTTAGTAGAATAATTTACAAAACATGCACAAAGCAAAAAATGAGTAAACTATGGGAAAAACATACTCATTTAATATAAGGTCTTTAATACTAAATGTCTCTCTCTATTTTCTTCGAATTCCATCACCCCTAATGGAATTTTGGAAAATCAAATTTCCTAGTGAGCTTGAGGTCCAATGGAAATATTTCACACCTCAATTTTATAAGCCCATAAAATATTTCTATCGGTAGTCAACTCTTTGACGATTGTATCACTATATAACCCTCAAGTTTGTTTTGCCTCACGTCTTCTCATATACCCCAATTTTATGAGCCCATATAGTACTAAGTGTCAAACAATACCCATCAAATACTCATGTAGATAGAGCATTAATATGTCCCACGACTCATAGCCAACATAATGATGATTCCATCTCACAAGCATCTCAATGCTTGGTAGAGTTCATAACTTTCCAGCACAAGACCACCCCACGACTCATGGCCAGTGATCAGGTGCGATAGCGGTTGTCATGTCTCTATATTTGATGGTAGGCATTGAACAATAGGTCCTACCTAACTTGTCCATTTTTGTTTGAAATCGAATTTTGAAAAAAAAATTCTTTTACTTAATTTTATTAAATTAAGTGGGGTTTAATTTTATTCAAAACCTCATATAATTTAAATTAGGTTGGTTATTTAATGCATGACATCATAATATCATTGCGCAAGTATAAAAGCATTAAATAAAATCCTAAGCATGCATCTAATACATACTTAAATAAATGGATGATCATGAACCAGTCATATGTAGTCCATTTGAGCTAAAAATGGGCCTAAGGTCAGTCTAAGGTTAAAAAAAAATGTAATAGAACCTATTCTATTACATAATTGTATCTCATACAAATATGGGCCTTCTTTGGAATTTTCTTTTTGATTCTTCTTCGTCTTCCAAAGAAAAAGAAAAACTCACCATCTATTTTACTCTCTTTACACAAAATAAAATGACTTAAATAGATTGAATAAGAGGCTCGCAGACCCTATTTTAAAACTCAAAAATATTAAATAAAACCAATTACATTGGTCAAATGGCTCATGATCATCCTACACATGTTCATAATTAACACCATATGTAATTATCAAAACATGTAAATTTACCAAATTGTTAAACATAATTTTTTTTAACTCGGTATAATTTTTAATTACTTGAAAAGTAATTTTTCTTTGAAAAATAATTTTTCAGAAAAAATTAAAATTAACATTTAATTTTAATATTCAAGAAAATAAAAAATAAAAAAATGGACCTAGAAGGGCACGACGAGCAGCGCTACTGCTGCCCGTCGGGTTCGCATCGGGTGCCCGCTGTCAAGCACCCACGCACGTGCCGACACCCTCTGCTAGGTATCTGACACCCGACAGCCTATTTCATCACCTTTTTTTATTTATTTTTTTTATTTTCATATTTAAACAATTTAAATAAGCAATTAAAATTATTCTAATTAATTTTTTTTGAAAATATGCCAAATCAAATTTTACATAATTAACATGAATTTAACAATTTAAAAATATGCATTCATAAATTCAAAATTCATTGAATAAGCCAAATTGTGACTCTGATACTACTGTTGGGTTAGTTATAATCGTAGGGCTATACGCAACGGAAAATTAAAATTTTATCAAATATAAATTTAACCCCTCGATTCGAAAGCAATTTTAAGGATTGCATTTATTCAAGTGAATATATAAATAAATATTAAACTCGCAAGGATCCAAGTGTCTCCCCTCTTTCAAGTCCACAATATGAATGACCAACACCAATCAAAAGGATTCGTTAATATCCTTTTAATTGTTTACTAATCTAAATTGATTCTTTAAGTTTTTGAAACAATAATATGAAGAGAATAACAAGAAAATAATTTTCATTTTCTTTCATTTCTTTTCTATGGAGAGTAACATAGAAAATTTTAAACAAAATAATTTTTGCTCAAATTTTCTGAATTAATTATATAATTTTCATCCATTATATATATAGGGCTAAAGATTTTAATTATTTTCCAACTCTAGGAAAGTTTTTCAATTATATTTATTTATCTATAAAAATGTTAATTAAGGCATACCTATCTCCATAGATGTAATAATTAGTTGATTCAAGTTCCTGTGGAAAGGAAAGAATTAGAGCTACAATTCGTATGAAGGCATCATAAATTGGTTCGGGCTAGAAAGTGGTCCAAAAAGAGTTTAAAGAGGCTAAAGACGCTGAAGATAGTGCTTAGCTGTGTCAGGCTGTCCAGTTAGTGTCTATACATTACCACATGGATAAAAAGGGGTAAAATAGGTTTTTAGCCCTCTTTAGGGTTTCTTCTATCTGATTTTAAGGACCCCAAAGAGCCTCCAAAGGGATTTTGGAGGTGAGGAGTTGTTTTTAGATAGAAGAAAGCTGCTAGATAGTGAGAGCTTGCTGCTGGGCAGAGAGCTATTCTTGGAGAGAAAGTGAGCCATTCTTGGAGACAAGCAGAGCTTCAACCATTTATTCCATTTCACAAATTGGTGAACAATTTTCATGCTCTTTCTTATGTAGTTCTTGATGTTATATTCATATATGATGAACTAAACATTTCTTTCTAGAGGATGATGTAACCATATTTGACCTGTGTTTTGAATTCCAAATATTATTAGTTCAAGTTATTCATCTTGTTTATGTTTTCTTGTTTAGTATTGCATCTTGATTATTTGGACATTAATTAAGAATGTTTGATGTATGAGATTCGATATTCGAGAGAGGGAATATTATACATGATCATAAAGATAAGATAATCTAGGAATCATAGAGTTGAGAAGCTTATGAAACCTTTGAAGTTTTGAAGAAGAATTCATTAAACCTTTGTAGAGTTTTATTCTTGAGTTTTTATACAGATATTGAAATTCATATTAGAACTCATAATCAATTCGGCACTCGAGAGAGGGAATTGATGAGATTAGGAATTCTTGACTTACATGTATTGTTGACTTGAATTAGTATGTTTTGGAAGAAAGAACATAGGTGAAGTGTTTGTTATATTACTTCTAAGAACTCTAGTTTTATCTTTATAATTTTTATCTTATTCTACTTTGTTTACCAATCATCACTTGATTTTATAGATAAAATTAGGACTATTTGAATTATAATACTTGCTGCAATTTTTTGATGATAATCTTTGTGGATATGATCCTCAACTCACCATTGTATTAAAACTTGACATCGTGCACTTGTAGTATGCAATATATTTTACGAACAAGTTTTTAGCACCGTTGTTGGGGACTGTTTATCCTAATTACATTAATATTGTTATGACTTAGTCTTGATTTTAGTTTAGATTGCTTTTACATTCTTTCATATTTTGACGATGTCTTACCTTGCAATATGTTAAATGTATTTGTATGCATAAGGATTGGAATCTTGAGGGGATGGCTACTAATAGCTATCAATGGTTGTTCGAGAAGTCTTCCATTGAAAAGGTTGCCGATGTTCTTGAGGTAGATTCATTTACATAATTAGCTGCACAAATTTTAGCTCTTTCTAACCAATTTACAGCTTGGACTTCTTATAGAGCTTCTCAACGAATGGATTCCATGGCATCTACTAGCACTTCATTTATGGAAACTAGAGTTGAGAAAAAGGTATCATTGGAAGATTTTCTAAGCACTTTCATTGGCAAAACGAGAGCCCGATTTAATAAAAATGAAGCAAAGATAGACAACATTTAGACTCAACTGGGGCCGCTATCTTTAAGTTTAGAAGCTCAAATGAATTCAATAGGAAATCAAATTGGACAGCTTGCGACTGAAATTAATGGTAAAAATCATAAAGAAAAATTTCAAATGATATAAAAATCAATCAAAAGGAGCATTACCAAGCCATCCAAGAACATCAAATGGAGGAGTGCGAAACTACTGAAAAGTGTTATGTCATTTGCAAGAGAAGCCACCTCAAGTGCTTACTAATTCAGGGAGTTTCATTATCCCTTATTCAATTGAAAACTCTACTTGTGAAATAGAATTATATGATCTAGATGCAAGCACTAATTTAGTTTTCTTATTTAATTTCAGAAAGCATACATTAGATGAAGCAAGGCCTACTAGGGTAACTCAAGATATGCTTAGCAATGATGACCAATTCTTGTGCTCTACAGATTTTTTCATTTTTAATATGGAAAAAGATAGGTACATCTTTACCATGTTTGGAAGACCATTCGCAGTAATAGGGGATATACTTGTTGATGTCCAGAAGCCCCTTGATGCTACTCTGGATTATCCTCGCCTTGCCTACCAGAAGGATCACCTACACTCTTAGAGCACACAAAGATGTGGCATGATAAACACTTATTTTTAGATCTGGGATGAGTAAAGAAGATAGTCAAGCCAACGACTTTAAATCAAGCGCTTATTGGGAGGCAACCCAAGCCCTTTTTTTTTTTCTTTTTAATAATTTCTTAGTTAGTTTCTAAAATATGTTCACTTTCAAGCATGTTTAGCTATTACATTTCTTTGTCTATGTTTGTGTTCTCACTTTTGTTACTTTCGTTGCTTTAACCCATAAGTTTTCATGCTTTCTTTTCTTGTGTAGGTGGATGTCGAGTTGGTGATATGTGTGGATCTCCCATGAATTCGAAGTGCATTATCTATTGGAAAGGGGAGTTTCTTATTTCCATCTCTTATGTGCTTTAATTCTTTAAAATTGAGGATAATGTTAATTTTAAAGATGGAGATGACATTTATATTTTGTGTGTTTGAGCTTTATATGAAAAACTGAGCCAAATTTTTCAATTTGTATTACACATGTTGAGTGATGAGAGTCTAAGAGCAGGCATGCTTTGTTGATAAACTGATTTGAGTTCATGTTTTGTGATTGAATGAATAACTTAATTACCGATTGCCTATGATGATACCTAATTGATATTATATAGAGAATAGAGAAAAGAAAGATTACTAGTCTTGTGATATGGCGATTCATGTGTGTATTTGATCCTTATCATGAATGATAAATTTTTATTGAGCACATCGTGTCAAAATATTGTGAATTATATGCTACTTGGTGTTAGATTTTGCTTCTAATGAGTTGTATTGGTCATTTTGTGGTGTTCTAGAACTTCCTTGATTACTATTTGAGGCAAAATTCTAGATAACTACAAAATGGAAAATGATTTAGGCCATCTTTGACTCGTTTGTGCCATTAAGGACTACCATGATCACACTTCTATTCACTAGTTACCCCTTTGAGCTATTTTTCAAAGAATGGTATATGCAATGCATATGAATGACCACCATTCAACTTTATTTCTTTAAGCTCACTATACCTATATTTATAGCCCGAAAAACCAATGATTGCCCCTAAGAGAGCTTAAAGTATGATATTTTGTTCACAATCTTATCAAGGGATCATATAGAGACATACTGAGGGTGTAGATGAATGTATTTAGGGTATGAGCAAGGACAATATGCAAAGAAAAAAAAACAACTCATGTTGAAGAAAAGAAATAAGTTTGGGGGTTGTGAAAGCAAAAGAATAAGAAATGAAGCATTGGGATTCATTAAAAAAAAGAAGAAAAAAAAGAAAACAAATTATGAAAAAGAAAAAATAGAAAAGCATGAATCCTAAAGAAAAAAAATTGGGAAAGAGAAAAGAAAGGAAGAGAGTGAGATTCTATGTGCAACGTTTTATGCTTTCTTATGTTATTTATCCCTACCTTTCTTCGTAAGCCAATACATAGGCCTTACGTTATAAGCTTATTGAAGTCCTTTTGATCCAAGTTTGCAAGTGTCTATATTAGTGGAGAATTTGTATGAAAAGCAAGCCTATGGAATACCTAGAACTCCTTTTCATAGACTATGAGAATCATTGGTTATGAAATTCATACCTAAAATGCATGCATGAAACTTAAGTTTGACACTTCACAGACACACGTTTTGAATTCATGACTAGATTGATGAAGCACAAGTTTTGTAGTATCCTTCGACTAGCTTTGTCACTAACCTTTTGATTCATGTGCAATAAAAAATTGATGATGCATTTAAATTGGTTGATCAAGTTTATTAATTATGCTTGTTTGATTTTGAGTTTTCCTCGAGGACGAGTAAAAGATAAAGTTTGGGGGTATTTGATAAGTTGGTTTTATACCAATAATTCATATGCCTTTTTATTAACATTTAGTTTGTTTTCAAGTGTTTTTGTTATTTTTATGTATTTAGTTTGAAATCTTGTAAGTAATGACAAAAAGGAAAGAAATGGAAAGAAACCAAAAACTTGGTTGAAATGTTGAAGAATCTGAATTGTGGTACAATTGATGATAATTTTTGTATTTCAATCATAACTCTTTACTCAAATATGATTTTGACTTGATTATTAAACCAATAGAAATATAAGAAATATATCTATAACTTCTATGTTTACCACAAAATCCAATTCTATCGATCTGAATAAGAAAAATTGAGTTCAAGAGTCAACACTGGGCTGCAATTTTTGGCTACAACACATCTTGGTATTTCAGGCATACCTATCTCCATAGATGTGATAATTAGTTGATTTAAGTTCCTTTAGAAAGCCAAGACATAGAGATACAATTCGTATGCAGATAATAAAAGATGGTTTGGGGTCCAAAATGGGTTTAAAGAGGCTAAAGATGGTGAAGACAGTGCCTAGTTGTGCCAAGCTGTCCAGTCCGCACCTACACGTTGCCACATGGATAAAAGGGGCAAAATGGATTTTTAGCCCTCTTTAGGGTTTCTCCCATTTGATTTTAAGGACCCCAAAGATCCTCTAAAGGGATTCTAGACATGAGAAGTTGTTCTTGGACAGAAGAAGGCTGCTAGACAGTGAGAGCTTGTTGTTGGGCAGAGAGCTATTCTTGGAGAGAAAAGTGAGCCATTCTTGAAGACAATGAGAGATTCAACACTTTCTTCTATTTCAAAAATTAGTGAACAATTTTCATTCTCTTGTATAGTTCTTGATGTTATATTCATTTATGATGAACTAAATATTTCTTTCTAGAGGATGATGTAACCTTATTTGATCCTATATTTTAAATTCCAAATATTATTAGTTCAAGTTATTCATCTTGTTTGTGTTATCTTGTTTAGTATTGCATCTTGATTATTTGGCCATTAATTGTATAAGAATTTTATCATTATTAGCTCTATATTTCTATCTCAGTTCTTATAGCATTAAAAACTACATCGTTTGATAAAATTTTAACTGGGGTAAAACATGCTAAGTACATTTGTATTAACTTACTCAAATCATCCATCATTCCATTAGATCATCATACTCTTCATAAGCTCATCAGCTAGATTAAAAGGTCGGCACATTTGAGCATGCTCTATATAAAATAAAAGCTTATACTCTTTGTGGTTAATGTCTACTGATCTGGCACAACCCATCTGATCAAAGGCTTTTGCCTATCATCACAAAGAGATCAGTGGACCGAGCATAACCTTTAATATCAAAGGCTTTTGCCCATCATCGTAAGGAGGTTGGTAAACCGAGCACAACCCTTAATATCAATGCTTTCACCCATTATCGTACGAAGGTAGCAGACCGAGCAAAACCCTTAATATCAAAGGCTTTCACTGATCATCGTAGGGAGGTCGGCGGACCGAGCACAACTCTTAATATTATAGGCTTTTGTCCATCATCATAGGGAAGTCGGTGGATCGAGCACAACTCTTTTCATATAATATTATATTAATCATCAAAAATTCATTTTATTCATTCATTACTAAAAAAAAATCATTACAAAAAGAAATAAAAAAACCTCTAAAATTTTAACCTATGTATAGAATTTTCGTAGATGACAGATATTCCATGGCCGAGGAAGTTTCGTCCTTCCATTTCTTCTAGTTCATATACACCTCCAGTTAGGACCTTTACAATCCTATATGATCCTTCCCAATTAGCTTCCAACTTTTCTGTGGCTTTCAATGCATTCGCTCGGTGTAATACCAAGTCGCCCACTTGGAATTATTATCGTTTCACTTTCAAGTTATATCCTGCTCGCACCCTACTTTTATATGCTTCCATTCAAGTGCATACTTGATCCTTATGCTCATCAATCAAGTCTCATCAATATTTCATTCTGTTCTTTATCAAAATTCTGGATCTTGTACATTTCTATCCTGATCTCTGCCGGAATTACTACTTCAACCCCATAGATAAGGCTAAATGGGGATTCTCCAGTTGTAGTTTAGGGACTAGTGTGGTAAGCCCATAACACTAAACTTAACTCTTCAACCAATCATTTTCCTGATCTATCTAGTCTCGCCTTGATGCCTTGTAGAATAATTCGGTTAATAACTTCAACATGTCCATTTACTTGTGGATGAGCAACCGAGGTGAATTTCTACTTGATCTTCATTTTCTCACACCAAGCTCATATTTTGGCGCCATTAAATTAGGTACCATTGTCTGATATCAAGTTCTTTGCGACGCCTACCTGCAATAGATATTTTTCCAAAAGAACTTCATTACTTCTGCTTTTGTTATTTTAGCTTGGGGCTCGGCCTCCACTTATTTGTTAAAATAGTCAACTGCCATTATCAGAAATTTTCTTTGCCTAGAGGCTAATGGAAAAGGTCCCACAATATCTATTCCCTACTGTGCAAAAGGACAAAGGAAATTCATCACGGTCAGCTCTTGTATAAGTTGGTGTATCAGTGGGGCATGCCTTTGATATTTATCACACTTCTTAATCATTTTATATACATCTCTGCGAATGGTGGGCCAAAAATATCCTACTCTCCAGACTTTCCTCACCAGGGCTCTGCTTCCAAAATGATTTCCATAACACTCTTCGTGGATTTCCTTGAGAACATAACTTCATTCCTCCATTAATAAGCACCTCAAATAAGGTGTGCTAAACATCCTCTTGTATAAAAATTCTCCTATGATGCAAAATTGCATTGCACGACTTTATATCTGAGTAGCCTCTTTCTTGCTTTGAGGAAGGAGCCCATCCTTTAGGTATGATAGAATATGCGTTCTCCAATCTCCTCTTTCCTCTATTTCAATTACTACTTTTTCAATGCTGCTATGCGGTGTAGATATTATAGTTATCCTTCGGGTCTTACAATCAACCGTAGAGCTGACTATTTTGAACAAATAATCTGCTTTGCTATTTTTTGATAAAAGAATCTGATGTATTTCCACACAGTCAAATTACAACCTCAAAATTGTAATCTACTCTACATACTTCCCCATCCTTTCTTCCTTTATTTCATATTGACCTTCTACCTGTTGAGTCACAAGTCTAGAGTATGAGTAGACCACTATATGCCTTACTCCTAATTCCAAAGCCATCTTCAACTCTCTCACCAAGGCCTAGTACTTTGCTTTATTATTGGATGATTTGAAGTTAAATTTGATTGCAAATTCCAGCTCATCTCCTTCTGGGGTAGTTAGGACAATTCCAGCCCTACATCCCCCCATAGTAGCTAATCCATCTATATGTAATAGCCACTTCGGACCTTGTTCCTCTTGTCCAGTCAACTTTTGAATGAAATGTACTAAAGCCTGTACCTTAATTGCTAATTTGGGCTGATAGTTAATGTCATATTCCCCAATTTCTATAGCCCATTTGATTATTCTTCTTGAAGTATCAGGCTTGCCCAAAATATGCTTCAATGGCAAATTTGTGGGAATTTATCCTTATGTGATAGAAAATAAGGTCTTAGCCTCCTTGCTGTAATGACCAGAGCTAATCCTCCTTTCTCTATCTGAGAACATCTTTGTCCACCTCCATGAAGTAATTTACTAACATAGTCTCATAATGGGACAGAACTAATAGCACACTCCCCTATTGATAAGTATGCATATAACACTTCTCCTGGAGTTGGCTTAGTGAGTAATGGAAGCTTAGCTAGAAACTCTTTCAGCTCGTCAAATGTCTTTTTGACATTCTCCTGTCCATTCAAATTTACATCATTTTCTCAAGATTTTGAAGAAAGAAAAACTCATCTTCACTGATCTGGATATTAACCTACTCAACACTACAATCTTTCCTATAAGACACTGCACATCTTTGATACTTGAAGGAGAAAAGCTCGAACTTTTGTGGGATTGACCATGATTCCCTTTTCTGTCACCATGTATCCTAAAAAAACTTTCTTGATTTAACTCCAAAATAACACTTAGATGGGTTCAGTTTCATGCCATACTTTCTTAACACATCAAATATCTCTTTTAGATCAAAAACATGAGATTCTTCTTTTTTGCTCTTTACTAACATATCATCTACATATACCTCTATGTTCTTACCCAATTATTGCTTAAACATTCTATCCACCAACCTTTGATAAGTCGTTCTAGCATTCTTTAATCCAAAACGCATAACTTTATAGCAGTAAGTACCTTTCGATATGACAAAACTAACTCTTTTTTGATTTGCTGGGTGACACATGATTTGATGATATCACTGAGAAGCATCCATCATACTCAATAACTTGCATCCTGAGGTAGAATCCTCAAGCTAATCAATTCTAAGTAGGGGATAGTGGTCTTTGGGCATACTTTATTCAAGTCCCAAAAATCAATGCACATCCTCCGTTTTCCTATCCCGTTGGGAACCATAACAACATTAGACAACAATTCTAGAAATTACATTTCACGAATATGACTAGCTTCCAACAACTTCTATACCTCATCTTCTATAATTTTATCCTTTTCTGGACCAAAATGCCTTCATTTCTGCTTAACTGGTCGAGTTGCTGGGTCCACATTCAAATGGTGCATGGTTATTTAAAGATTTATCCCTATTAAGTTTTGAGCAAACCATGCAAATACATCCACATTCTTTCTTAGAAAATCTACCAGTAATTCTGCCAATTGTTGATCCAGTTGAGTACCAATTCTGGTTATCTTCTAAGGTTTACTAGGAAGTAGCTAAACCATTATCAATTCTTTATCAGATTGCACATAGGGTTCAAGTTCATCATCTTATTATATTTTTGTCTTCTTTTTTTCTCAATCCTTTCCTTTAGGAGCATCTATATTCATTATTTCTTCTTATCTACTCCTTTTATGGCTTCCACATAATATTTCCAGCAGAATACTGATCCCCTTTTACCTCTCCTGCAGTCTCTTCTATTGGGACCATTATCTTCATATGATAGGCAGATACGACTGCCTAGAACATATTGAGCATAGGTCTACCTAATATAACATTATATACTAATGGTGCATCAATTATTAAAAAATGTACCATCCTAACTTTCACAAAGATAACGAGCCCAACGCCACCGACAAGATCATCTATCCTCTTGGTTGGATTACTCCATCTATAAAGCTAAAAAGTGATGTCTCTACAAGTAGCAGCTCAGCTCTCAATTCCATTTGCTTGTAGCAGTCATAGAACAAAATATCCGCAGAGCTCCTTGTATCCACAGAAACTCAGGCTACATCATAATTGGTGATGGAAGCCATTATAACCAAGGCGTCATTATGAAGGACCTATAGACCTCTCTCGTCTTCAGGTCAGAATTAGATTTTTATTCCCTTAGTCGCCTGGTTAACTTCATGCCTTTCTTCCTGCTAGAATCTAGCTGCTCTGGCATTAGCTTTCCTATCTCAATGAGAATCCCATCTGTAGGTCCTCCCACAATTATATGTATAGTTCCCCTCTTAGGAGGAGCTGGAGGTGCATTCTCTCTCTCTTGGTTCAGTTCCTTCTTCCATTTTTTTCCTTTCTCAAGGCATTCTGCCAATTCTTCCTCTTCATCTTTTAGCCTTTCAACTATTCATCCTTGTATATAAAATCTTTTAGATGTCCTGCTAGAATCATTTTCTCGATTTCAACATTCAAATGATAGCAGTCCTCTGTGGCATGGCCATAATCGTTATGGAACTAACAAAACTAATATGACTTAACTCTTTTAGGAGCATCTGAATATGTTTTGGGCCATCATAGAGTAGTATATCTTTCTAATACGACTAGCATCTACTCATAAGAAATGACTAAAGGCGTGTATTTCTCATATGTCAGCTAAAGTCCTTCTATTCTTTCTATCTTAGGCCGATTGCTAGTGTTAAAATTGACCTTTCTTTCTTCCTCTTTTCTTCTTTCTTTTTTCTTTCTCCTCCTTCATCCCTCTTTGTTTTCAAAGCTTCCTCTACATTAATATATGTTTTTGCTCGAGTTACTAATTCATTAAAAGTTTTAGTAGGTTTTTTAGCTAAGGACCTAAAACACTCACCATCATGTAATCCATGGGCCGAGGTATTTGACAAGACATCTTGCGAGGTTGATGGGACCTCCAGTGCAGTTGTAGAGAATATTTTAATATAACTACCAAGCCCTTCATTCTCTTTCTACTTAAGATTGAACAAAGCCAAGGCAGTCTTTCGATACTTTATGGAACTGATGAATTGATGCATGAACGTTGAGCTGAACTCATCTAAATTACTGATAGAATTTGGGGGCAGACCACTGTTGGGCTAATTTAGTCAATGTAGTAAGGAAAACTCTGCATTTTACTCTATTTGTATATTTGTGCAACAGAGCTATATTCTCGAACCTGCAAACATTATCCCACGAGTCTGCAGTCCCATCATATTCACAATGTAGCAACTTGAAACTAGAGGGTATTCATCCGCCATAACTTATCCAGAAAAAAAATTCCCTTTGCACCATAATCTTTTTAGATATCTTTTGTTTAATCTCTCTCAATTCCTGATAAAGATTATCCACTTTTTGCGACATGTCCGGATCAACATCTACTCTAGCTTTCCCAATACTCTTCCTTGGAACGACTATTGTGTAACTTTCTTCATGGATATCCTCTGTGGGTTAAGGTTTACTCATTTTTTTAAATAAAGAAAAGTTAAACATCATATGCTCTTCCTTTGGTGCAAATCTCCACTACACTAAAGGCACCACACGAAATCAAAAGGTCTTCAACAAAGGTTGTAATGGGGCCAAAGGGTAGTGATGTAGCTAAGAAATAAAAGAATAAGATGCAACAAAGGTTCTAAAAACTTCATGGAATTAGAGACATAGAGTTTATCGATGAAAAATTCTCAAACTCCACAAATTTCAACACTAGGGTCTATTGTTATTGAATTAGACCTTCTTATTCATCTTGCAACATCTCATTTTTAGTTGCAACTCGTAGTACTTTGCAATTTTTTTTTCTTTCTATTTTTTTATTATTTTTTTTTAAGAGAAACTCCCCCACACTTATCTTCTATTCCAACATGAATTTCTTTTATAAGTTCAAGCTGTCAATTAAATATCTCTTAAACTCTAATCATTTTCAGAACAAGGGTTGGATAATAATGTGTTTAGGCTAAGTAAAAAGATATGGTTACAAAAAAAATTATTTATTGAAAGGCTCAAAGTGGTTTACTAGAGGGATGTTCTCTTGAAACATCATATGGGAACAAGCTGATTTGGCAATGGTGCTACAAACTCTAATGTCTTAATCATTATATATTACCCAAATAACAACATCAAAGTCCAAAACAATACCCATCATCAATCAAATCATATTATTCATGCTTAATTTTAATCATTGAAGTTGGAAGAACCTCTACGACTCAAAAAAAGTAAAAATAATTAGTAATTCACAAACATTTGTTAAAAACTTCACAAACTTGCCATGTTATGCAAAAAATAGGGATGCATCTCAAGAGTGTTACAATTACCCTTTACTCCACCACCATTTTTCATGATTTCAACGGACCCATCAGAAAACACGCTCGATTTTTTTAAACTAAAAAAATACATATTGAACATATAAGTCATGATATCAACTATCCTTCCTCCCAATCTAATTGAGATATTGTCCCCATTGTCAAAAATAGATAGGAAAGTAGAATTTGAAAGATATCACCTGAAGTGTGGCTAAAAAATATAAAGCTGAAACAAAAAAAAATATACTATTAGATAAAACCATTAACAATAAGTATCACAAACTGAGAGTCAAATGCAATTTGTGTTTTCGACCATTGTTCCTATTAGACCAATCCACATATGCTAGAAGTTGATCAATCAGTTGGTCAGGTGTTGGAGCAGAAATGAGGATTCTTCTCGCAAACGCTGAAATCAAACCTATTTTTACAGCATGATCTACAAAAGATAGCAAACCATCATAAAAACCATTAACATTAAGAATACCTATAGGTTTTTGGTGAATGTTAAGTTGTGTTCAAGAGACAACTTGAAATAATTCCTCCAGTGTACCAAAATTGCCAGGTAGAGTGGTGAATGCATCCGCATTGTTAACATGTTATGAATTATATCCTGAATATGTGACACTTTTAGCTCATCTCCAATGGTCATACCTGTGATATTCTGTACTGTTAAATATTTTGGGATAACTCTAGAACTTTGACACCTCTTACATAAGCAGAAAGAGCAACACTCCCCATTAACGCCAAACTACCTCCCCTATATACTAAATGAATTTTTCTCTCTGCTAAAGTTCTACCAAGGTTATTAGCTGCCCCTATAAACTCACCATTTTTTTCAAGATTGGATCCACAAAAAATACAAATGCAATTGAATTTGTGAGTTGAAGAAATTTTCATTTTTTATTTTTTATTTTTATTTTTTTTCTTTTTGAAAATAAGTTGTGTAAAAATAGAGTGAGCACAGTGATATTTATTGAGGTGTGAACAGGGAATGCATTTATTGCATGTCTTTTTCTTTTGTCAAAAAAGTTAAAAATAAAGACACAATTTAAAAATTACCTACTTACACGTGAATGTACATGTAGTTGTGATTATGGCTCACATCTTTCTTTGATTTTACATCCAATAATAGCTTAAACGTCCTCTATAGGTCGAGGATATGCTTCCCATCCAGTTTTCTTATAAACTGTCAAATATGGTCTTTTAATGTCAGATTTCCAAGACCATAAAACTCGTATTCATTTTGAAAACGATCCCATAAATCAAGAATTGCACGTTGTACCGATCCACATGAATGTGTCTTAAGAGTCAATATAATGTGATCTAAAGACTCATCACTCAGTCCATTCATAATGAATTTAAGTTTATCTTCTCAATTTTTAGAGACCATTCCTAAAGAACAACACTTTTTGTTG
The DNA here is from genome assembly GCA_019321725.1 of Paulownia fortunei. Classification (NCBI taxonomy): domain Eukaryota; kingdom Viridiplantae; phylum Streptophyta; class Magnoliopsida; order Lamiales; family Paulowniaceae; genus Paulownia; species Paulownia fortunei. The sequence continues at coordinate 8,891,561 of CM033115.1, read as the reverse complement.
CAAATCTAACTAGCACAATTGTGACAAACTTTCATTTTTTTCGCCCTTCGTTTTTTTGAATATGTGCTTTTACCAAAACCAGGCATGTATCTAGTAAGCAAATCTGCAAACTCATGTGAAAACTTACCTACTCTTACCTTTACTTCAATTATCCATCGTATATCCTCCAGGATGCTCTTATGGATAAGCATCCTCAATCTTTCAATCCTAATTTTATAAATTTTCAAAATCGCATTTTTTGGAAAAAAGAAAATCACTTTTTCAGAGTTAGAAAAATGTCACCCATTTTGAAAAGAACAAGAAAAGAGAATGAGAAAAGCAAAGAAAATTTGTACAAAGATTTCAATTATTTGGGAAACTGACAAGTCTGACTTTTATAGCCAAGGAGTACCGTTATCCGCCACTTAACCAGTAAAAGAAAAAAAAAAGAGAAAAAAAATAAAACTTTCAAAACAAATAAAGTCAGAGAAAATGAGTATATACAACACTAATCATAACAAGGGTTAGAAAGAAAAAAGAATTTTCTCTTGTGAAAACTGATTTTCTTGAAATGGTTTAACTTTTTGTCAATTTACTTTGAATATGTTACCATTTCTAGGATTCTCAATATTAATCACCCCATAAGGATATATTTTTTTTACAACAAAAGGACCACTCCACATTGATCTCAATTTTACAGAAAATAAATGAAATTGAGAATTATAAAGCAAAACCTTTTGACCAACCTGAAATATTTTTCTTGAAATTTTACTATCATGAAAATCTTTGATTTTTGCTTTATAAATTTTAGAATTCTCATATGCATCATTTCTTAGTTCTTGAAGTTCATTGAGTTGCAATTTGCGTAATTTTGAAGTTTCATTAAGGTTGAAGTTAAATATTTTGATTGTCCAATAAGTTTTATGTTCACGTTCAACAGGTAAATGACAAGGTTTTTCATGAACTATCCTATAAGGAGACATGCCTAATGATATTTTGAAAGCAGTTCTATATGCCCAAAGTATATCGGTAAGTCTAAGAGACCAATCTTTCCAGTTTAGGTTAACTGTTTTCTCCAAAATTCGTTTTATATCCCTATTTGCAAGTTCAACTTGTCCATTTATCTGAGGGTGATAAGGGGTTGTAACTTTATGTATGATTCCATATTTCCTCACTAAAGTTTTGAAAACTTTGTTATAAAAATATTTTTCCCCATAATTGATAATAGATCTAGGAATTCAAAATTGACTTAAAATATTTTCTTTCAAAAATTTTATCACTATTTTGTGATCATTGTTTCGACAAGGAATTGCCTCAATCCATTTTGAAACATAATCTATGGCAATCATATTTAAAAAAAAACAAATGATAATGGAAATGGCACCATAAAATCAATACCCCAATAGTCAAAGTTTTCAATCACTAGGATAGGGTGTAGGGGCATCATATTTCTTTTTGAAAGGGACCCTAACTTTTGACAATTTTCACAAATTTTGCATAAAGTGTAAGTGTCTTTAAAAAAAGTTGGCTAATAAAATCCACATTGCAATATTTTTGCAGTAGTTTTCTTTACAGAAAAATGACCACCATATGCTTCTAAATGACAAAATTTGACAAAATTACCTATCTCATTGTGAGGCACATATCTTTGAAAGATTTGATTCAAACAATATTTGAATTTGTATGGATCATCCCAATAAAAGTTTTTAACCTCAATCTAAAACTTCTTTTTGTCTTGAGCATACTAATGCGATGGCATATTTTCTGTTACAAGAAAATTAACAATGTCAGCAAATCAAGGTAAAATAGAACCATTAAATAGTTGTTCATCAAGAAAAGTATTATTAATAGGCGTGGTTTGAAATGAGTCATCACAAACAAGTCTCGACAAATGATCAACCACTACATTCTCTACTCCCTCTTTATCTCGAATAGTAATATTAAATTCCTGGAGTAAGAGAATTCACCTAATCAGTCTTGATTTAGCATCTTTTTTTGACAAAAGATAATTCAAAGCTGCATGATCACTGAAAACAACAATAAGTGAGCCAACAAGATAAGATCAAAATTTGTCCAATGTAAAAACTACAACAAGTAATTCTTTTTTAGTTGTTGTATAATTTAATTGAGCACTATTTAAAGTTTTACTTGCATAGTAAATAACATATGGTTTATTATCTTTTCTTTGTCCCAAGACAGCTCCAACAGCATAATCACTAGCATCACACATTATTTTAAAAGGTAAAGTCCAATTTGGAAGCTGCATGACTGGAGCAGATGTAAGCATGCTTTTAAACTTAACAAAAGCATTTTCACAATTTTTAGTCCATTCAAAAATAGTGTCTTTTTTTAGAAGATTACACAAAGGATTAGATATTATACTAATTTTTTTGATAAATCCTCTATAAAAACCAGCATGTCCTAAAAATGATCTAACCTCTTTCACAGTCTTTGGTGTTGGTAAATTGGTAATTAACTCAATTTTAGATTTGTCAACCTCAATACCTTCTGATGAAATAATGTGTCCAAGAAAAATACTAGTTGTCACCATGAAATAACATTTCTCCCAATTGAGCACAAGATTCTTTTCTTCACACCTGATCAAAATCTTTTCTAAATTAGATAAGCAAACATCAAATGAATTACCAAAAACAAAAAAAATATCCATGAAGACTTCAAGAAAACGTTCAACCATGTCACTAAAAATACTAAGCATGCATTATTGGAATGTAGTTGGTGCATTACATAATCCAAAAGGCATCCTTCGATATGAAAAAGTACCAAAAGAACATGTAAAAGTTATTTTCTCTTGATCTTCAAGTGTAATTGCAATTTGATTATACCCAGAATATCCATCTAAAAAGTAATAAAATTCGTGTCCCGCAACTCTTTCTAAAATTTGATCCATGAAAGGTAATGTAAAATGATCTTTTCTAGTAACTGAGTTGAGTTTCCTATAGTCAATGCATATTTGCCAACCAGTAACAGTCCTAGTTGGAACTAATTCATTATTCTCATTCTTGACTACAGTAACTCCAGATTGCTTAGGTACAACTTGAGTAGGACTTACTCATTTGCTATCATAAATAGGATAAATGATTCCATTATCTAAGAGTTTAATGACTTCATTTCTCACTACTTCTTTCATATTAGGATTTAGCCTTCGTTGCATTTCTCTAGAAGGTTTAGCATTTTTCTCTAGATAGATGTTATGTGTGCAAATGAAATGATTAATACCTTTAATATCAGCAATAGTCCATCCTAAAACATTCTTATGCATTTTCAGAGTTTCGATCAACTTACCTTCTTGAGATACATCGATTTTGGAAGAAATTATTACTGGAAGAGTCTCATTCTCACATAATAAAGAGTATTTTAAATTGACTGGCAAAGGTTTCAAATCAATCATGGGAGATTTAATACTTGATGGAATAGATTTTACTATTGATGATGAAAATTCTTCGAACCTTGACTTCCAAAAATATTTTTCTTATACCTGCAAAAATTCAGAAATAGTATTAGTGTGTGCTTTTTTACAAATACTTTCACTTTAGAAATAAGTCTCCAAAGAATCTGAAGAGTTAGTGGTAGTAAAGTATTCATAAACAAGTTCCTCAATTGAATCCACTTCCTGTACTTCGACATCTTCTGCAGGTTACATACAAACATTAAACACATTTAATTCCAAAGTCATATTTTCAAATGATAACTTCAAAATACCATTCCTACAATTGATCAAAGCATTTGAAATTGCAAGAAAAGGACGACCCAAAATGATAGGAATTTGTGTATGTGTTTGTACAACAGGCTCTCTGTCCAAAACAATAAAATCAACTAGAAAGTAAAACTTATCAATTTGTACCAACACATCTTCTACTATTCCCTTTAGAACTTTAATCGAATAGTCAGCTAGTTGGAGTATAATATAAGTTGTTTTAAGTTCTCCCAAACCTAACTGTTCATAAACTGAGAAAGTTAGAAAATTTACACTAGTACCAAGATCAAGCAAAACATGCTTTATTCTAGTTTTTCATATGATACATGAAATGGTTGGACAACTTGGATCTTTGTACTTGGGTGGAGTGAATTGTTGAATGATTGAACTAACACTTTCAGTTAAAAATGCCTTCTTTTGTACATGATGTTTTCTTTTGATTGTACACGAATCTTTCAAAAACTTGGCACAAGGTGAAACTTGATTGATTGCATCCAACAATGGAATACTAATCTTCACTTGTTTAAAAATTTCAAAAATTTCAGCATTTGAATTCAATTTTTGAGTTGCTTGCAATCATTGAGAAAAGGGTGTTAGAGGTAAATATTTTTCTTTTTCATCATTTTCACACTTACCTTCTTCAAACTTACCTTCATCATCAAGACTATTTCCATTCTTCATTTCTGGAGGTAGATTAGAAACATTCTCTTTGGGATGAATAGTCTTACCAATAACTTTTTCATTCCGAAGAGTTGTGACTGAATTAGCCTCTTTGGCTGAATCTTCACCTGAAGAAGAAACATAATACTGAGTGGAAGGATAAGGTTGAGGTTGAGTAGGAAATTTACCTTTTTCATGAGTACGCAAAGAAGCTATTAGTGTTGAAAATGTGCTTCTGATCTCATTGATAGCTTGTGAAGTCTGATTAATGATATTTGTTTGTTCATGCATAAATACCTGCAAAGTCTCCTCAAAAGATTTTATATGTGGAGCTGGATAAAAATGAAAGATTGGTGGTTTTTATGAATGCAGCGGTTGGGTACGATTATCATCTCGCCAACTAAAATTGGGATGATTTCTCTATTGTGGATTGTAAGAATATGGAGAATGAAAAGGTTTTTTGAATGTGTTCATGAAATTTCCTTATACTAGAATGTTTGGACATTCATTGATGGAGTGCCCTAAAAGTTCACAATTACTACAAACTTCTTCCTATTGCGCAGATTTGATTTCCTTTATTTTTTTAAGTTCCATGGTTTCAACTTTTTTTGTTAAACTAGTAAGCCTAGCATTTAGATCATCTTCTTGACTAAGCTAATATTTTTCTTTTTTACTATTAGCAAGATTAGATCTAATAGAAACTCACCATTACACATTGTTTCAATAAATTATTTTATTTCATAAGTTAATCCTTCATAAAAGAAACTAATTAAGTGCCATTTTTCAAAACCATGATGTGAGCATGAATTCAACAAATCTTTAAATCTTTCCCAACATTAAATGAAAGCTTTATTAGAATTTTGAGAAATATTTTGAATTTGTCTTTTCAAAGCATTAGTTTTATGAGTTGGAAAGAATTTTTTCAAAAATTCAACTTGCATTTCTTGCCAAGTGCCAATTGACCTAGGTTTTAATGAATTAAGCCAATTTTTTGTTTTATCTTTTAAAGAAAAAGGAAATAATTTGAGTTTAAAAATCTCATTTGTGCAAGTTTGATCATCAAAAGTGGTACATACTTCATCAAATTATTTTAAATGCAAATAAGGGCTTTCAGAGTTTAAACCATGAAAATTAGTAAGTAAAGGGATCATACCTGACTTGAATCAAAAGTTATTTGCATTCAGAGGAAAAATGAAACAAGAAGGAGAATAATTTCAAGGAGGTTGCAAGTAATAATACGTGGTACGTACCTGTTGATTCTTATTTTCATCCTCGACACTTTCATTTTTAGCCATGGTGGAAGTGTGTGGAGATGATTCAAACAAATTTTCAAATAAAGTTTCAAAATTATTTCTAACTAAACATTGAAAATTATGAATACGATACCATATAACCATATATCCACAAAGAAAATAAACAAATTATATTTACAAAGAAAAAATATTAACAAACCTAAATACTTACCTTGCCTTCCCCAATAACGGCGCAAAAAACTTGCTACAACTTTAAGGTTGCAAACCCAAGTTATAACACCCCTTAACCTAACTTCAGAGCCTAAACAAACTGATACAGTTAAGTCAATAAATGTTAATTTTTCATCAATATTAGAGTTATGGTTTTAATAAAAGTTCTCATTTTTAGCTATAAGAGAAAAAACTTGAATCGTTTTAAACACACCATATACATATATCAAAACTGAGTACATCTGTTTACAAAACCAATACAAAGAGGCTTATTTAAAAACAAAATAGAGTTTACAAAATAAACTACAAAATAGTTCGAAGCATGGCATATGAACAAATCTCTGTCCGACCGCTCTAAAGACTCAGTCAACCTCTAAACCTATATATTTCCACCTGCATCACATGAATCTAATGAGCTAAAGGCTCAGTAACATGAAACTGATGCAATAATAAATAACATATATGCACATCTCTTAAATCATTAAATGCATTATTCTATTTAATAACTTTCATTCGTAAATCATTCTTTAAGGCCCTTGAAGTGTGGTAGCTAACTAATAGCGATAGACCGTGGTTTTTGAAACCTGTTCATAATGATTGGCCAATAAGAGAACTAATATGGGGTTTCCATACTTGGTCTTTCAACCTCAAGTATTAGCTGTATTCTATCTCATTCATCGTGGCTTTCCTATACTGGTTTTTCAACCTCAAGTATTTGCCATCATTTGTTGGGTCCGCTGGTCCCTCCTCGTCCCTTGTCTACCCGACCATCTATCAAGTACCATACTTCTTTTTCAAAAACCTCACTATATCCTTAATAGTATCATGCTTCATAAACCAAAAATGCATCAAACATTACATCATTTGACAAATAATAACAATCACATTAAAACATGAACAACATTATATGATTCTTGTGATACAGTAAATGAAAGCTTCAACTTACCTCAAGTCCGCTTTATCCTAAGTGAAAAGGCCAATCTCTTTGGAATATAGGATGTGTTAAAGGTCTAACATAATCATATCATGTACCATTTAATATCCTTTTTATAAATCACTTAGTCTATTCTAATTAAAATCATATATACTTTTCAATCTTTTGTAAATAATTGAATATCAATTACATAACCTTAAAAACAATGCATACTCCATATTTTACTACTAATTCAAGACATTAAACATTGGAGTAGTCATTAAATAACTAATAATTCAGACATAATTATTAGGGCAACCCACAAAATATGAACACAATCCGAATTAAAATAATGTAAACTTAGTTTTAACTTAAATTGATTCCAACCTTCAATTAAGCAAACCAATTACTATTGTTTACAATCATTTGTAGGCACCTTCAAATACAATATTAGGATTATAAAATCAATAGAAACAAGTAAATTAAACAATTTCACAAGACTATCAATTTTGCTAAAAACTAGCTTAAGCAGCTTAGTTTTGGCTTCAAGTGTAACTTACTTAAGTTTTCAATCATACAAAAAACATAATAAAGCATGTAACCATCCAAGATACTACAAATTCATCATAAGAAACATTGAAAAAGAGTATACCTTGATTAAATTAGAATTAAGCTTCAAAATCAACGTTTTTCAAGCTTAAAAATGGTGGAAACTTGTTCTAGTTTGTGTTCTATGGATTCCTATAGATTGAATTCAATTTTTGTAAGTATGAGAGTGTAGAAATTTGGGAGAAACTTAGGAGAATAAGGGCTGGTCATTTTTGAGATGCTTCCACAAGAAATATGGATGAAAATGATTTCTTTGACCTTTCATAGAGAGGTAAGTAGAGGGTGATGATTTGTTGCATCATGCTTGGTGTCTTCTCATGCCAAAAGCCATGTTCATAGGCTAAGGATATGACAAAAATTGATATTTTGGTGTTATAATCAAGTGAAATGCGGTTTAAAATGATTAACTAGTCAACCAACCAATCAAATTGCACCATTTTGCATACTTTTAGTTCTTAGCCAAATGTAACATATTTAAAGAAAATATTTAGGCAAATAATCACTTTAGAATGTAATAAGTATGGAGCAATACGAATAATTTATTTCATAGCCATTCAACACATCAATCTTTCTTAACCGAGATACTGAGTTTTTCACTGTAAAAAGGCACTTAAGGAATATGTTAAATCAAGAAACAAAAGTTTGATCTCATATTTCATGTACTAATGCATGTTAAAGCATAACTAGAGCATATAATTAAAATTATTCAAGTTCATGCAATCATGCTATATGTATGCCATAATTCAATAATAAACATTGATTAGGTGCATATTCATGCAATATGCTTATTATTGGCTATGTAGGAGAGAATTGGGCATTACAATCCTTCCTTATAAAAATTTCATCCTTGAAATTTGACGTACCAAATAATTTTGGATACTTGCTCTTCATTTCTTCTTCTCTTTCCCACGTGGCCTATTCTATAGAATAATTCCTCCATAATACTTTAACAAGTCAAATCTTTTTCGTTCTCAACTTTTTTTCCTTCTGATCCAAAATTTGCATTGGTTTCCTCTTCATAAGCTAAATCAGGAGTCAATTCCAACGGTTCATAACTCAACACATGAGATGGGTTTGAAATGTATTTTCTCAACATAGACACATGGCAAATATTATGAACACTAGATAATGATGGAGGTAAGGCCACTCTGTAAACTTTATCACCAACTGTTTCAAGAATCTCAAATGGGCCGACATACATAATGTTGAGTTTTCCTTTCTTTTCAAATCTCATAACACCTTTCTTGAAGGCTACTTTTAAGAACACATAATCCTCAATGGAAAACTCTAGATCTTTTCTCCATTTATCTACATAATTTTTCTGTCTACTCTGCGCAATCTTCATTCTCTCTCATATCTTTTCCACTATCTTAGTGGTATGTTGAACTATTTCTGGACCAAGTAGGCTTCGTTCTCCAACTTCATACCAATGAACTGGAGATCAACATTTCCTTCCATGCAATGCTTCATAAGGTGCTATTCCAATTGTTAATTGGTAGCTATTATTATAAGTAAACTCCACTAATGGAAGCTTTGCATCCCAACTCCCTTGAAATCTAGCATACAAGCTCTTAACATATCCTCTAATATCTGAATAACCCTTTCTGATTGCCCGTCACTTTGTGGATGAAATGCTATACTGAATGCAAGTTTTGTTCCCATGGCACTGTGTAAGCTTTTCCAAAATGTAGATGTAAACTTAGGATCTCTGTCAGACACTACTGAAACTGGCACCCCATGTAACCTGACTATCTCTTTAATATATTGTTGAGTATACTGGTCCATATTGTATGTGAATTTCACTGGAAGAAAATAGGCTGATTTAGTTAATCTATCAACAATCACCCATATAGAATTATACCATTTTTGTGTTCTAGGTAATCCAAGCACAAAGTTTATTGTAATATGCTCCCATTTTCACTCTGGAATCAACAAAGGCTTCAACAACCCTAATGGTCTTTGATGTTCAATCTTTACTTGTTGACAAGTTAGACATTCAGCACAAATTTTGCTATATCTCTCTTCATTTTAGGCCACCAATAATGTTGTTGTAAGTCCTTATACATTTTTGTGCTACCTAGGTGTACTGAGTAAGGAGTAGTATGACCTTTTTCTAAAATATCTCATTTCATAGCCTTGTCAAATGGCACACACAATCTTCCTTTATATTGAATAATCTCATCATCAATAACAGAGAAGTCTAGCCTCTTTTCAGCCTCAATCATTCTTTTCAATCTACACAAATGCATGTCTACCTTTTGACCTTCTCTGATTCTATCTTGAAGTGCAGGTCTCAACATTAAGGCTGACAATGAACACTTTTTCTCTTTAGGTACAATTTCAGGCTTTAATCTCTACAAATCCAGTAATATTGACTTTTGTATAACAAAAAGAGAAGACGTGGGTTTTCTTCTCAATGCATCTGCAACCACATTCGCTTTACCAGGATGATAGTTGATCATACAATCATAATCCTTCACAAGTTCTAACCATCTTCTTTGTCTCATATTTAGCTCTTTTTGGGTAAAGAAGTATTTCAAACTCCTATGATCTGTGTATATTTCACACTTCTCACCGTACAAATAATGTCTCTAAATTTTCAAGGCAAAAAACCACAATAGCAAGTTCCAAATCATGGGTTGGATAATTCTTTTCATATTCCTTCAATTGCCTTGAAGCATAGGCAATCACCTTCCCATTTTGCATCAAAACAGCACCCAAACCATTTTTTGAAGTGTCGCTATACACCACGAATCCACCAATTCCAATTGGAATGGTAAGAACAGGAGCTGTAGTCAATTTATATTTCAGTTCTTGAAAACTTCTTTCACAAGCATAGGTCCACAAGAACTTTACATTCTTTCTTGTCAACATTGTCATTGGAGTTGCTATCTTTGAAAACCCCTAAACAAATCGTCGATAGTACCCTGCTAATCCCAAGAAACTCCTTACTTCTGATACATTTGTTGGTATTGGCTACTTAATGAAAGCTTCTACCTTGCCCGGATCAACAGAAATACCATCATTGGATACTACATGACCTAGGAATACCACTTGTTCAACCCAAAACTCACACTTCTTGAATTTAGCATACAACTGTTTTTCCTTAAGAACTTGCAGTACAATCTTCAAATGTTCTTTGTGCTCTTCTTTATCCCATGAATAAATTAGGATATCATTAATAAACACAATCACAAATTTATCAAGATATTGCTTGAACACCCTATTCATTAGATCCATAAAAGTTACAGGGGCATTGGTTAAACCGAAAGGCATCACTAGAAATTCATAATGTCCATACCTTTTTCGGAATGCAGTCTTTGGTATGTCTTCTTCCTTGATCTTCAATTGATGATACCCAGAGTGCAAATTAATCTTAGAAAATACAGATGCTCCCTACAATTGATCAAACAAATCATCTATTCTTGGGAGTGGATAGTTATTCTTGACTGTTATTTTATTCAACTCTCTATAATCAATGCACAACCGCAATGTACCATCCTTCTTTTTCACGAACAACACAAGTGCTCCCCAAGGAGAATAACTAGGGTGAATAAAACCCTTATCAAGCAATTCTTGCAATTGAACTTTTAACTCTTTCAATTCTGTTGGTGCCATTTGGTATGGTGCTTTAGAAATAGGAGTAGTTCCTGGCATAACATCAATCACAAATTCGATCTCTCAATTCGGCGATAGTCCAGGTAAATTATATAGAAATACCTCAAGAAATTCTTAAACCACATCTACATTTTCTGGCTTCAATTGTGCTTCAACTGAGGTGTCTAGAACACTTGCCAAATATCCAACACAATCTTTATTCAACATCTTTTGAGCTTTCAAAGCAGATATAATTCATAAGGACCGTGAGCATAAGGTACCACTAAACATAAACTGTTCTTCTCCAGATGGCTCAAAAATCACAATCTTCTTATTACAATCAATTGTTGCATGATATTTGGTAAGCCAATCCATACAATTTCTGTGATACAGTAAATGAAAGCTTCAACTTACCTCAAGTCCGCTTTATCCTAAGTGAAAAGGCCAATCTCTTTGGAAGATAGGATGTGTTAAAGGTCTAACATAATCATATCATGTACCATTTAATATCCTTTTTATAAATCATTTAGTCTATTCTAATTAAAATTATATACACTTTTCAATCTTTTGTAAATAATTGAATATCAATTACATAACCTTAAAAACAATGCATACTCCATATTTTACTACTAATTCAAGACATTAAACATTGGAGTAGTCATTAAATAACTAATAATTCAGACATAATTATTAGGGCAGCCCACAAAACATGAAAACAATCCGAATTAAAATAACTTAAACTTGGTTTTAACTTAAATTGATTCCAACCTTCAATTAAGCAAACTAATTGCTATTGTTTACAATCATTTGTAGGCACCTTCAAACATAATATAAGCATTATAAAATCAATAGAAACAAGTAAATTAAATAATTTCACAAGACTATCAATTTTGCTAAAAACTAGCTTAAGCAGATTGGTTTTGGCTTCAAGTGTAACTTACTTAATTTTTCAATCATACAAAAACATACTAAAATATGTAACCATCCAAGATACTACAAATTCATCATAAGAAACATTGAAAAAGAGTATACCTTGATTAAGTTGGAATTAAGCTTCAAAATCAATGTTTTTCAAGCTTAAAAAATGTGGAAATTTGTTCTAATTTGTGTTCTATGGATTCCTATGGATTGAATTCAATTTTTGTGAGTATGAGAATGTAGAAATTTGGGAGAAACTTAGGAGAATAAGGTCTGGTCATTTTTGAGGTGCTTCCACAAGAAATGTGAATGGAAATAATTTCTTTGACCTTTCATAGAGAGGTAAGTGGAAGGTGATGATTAATTGCATCATGCTTGTTGTCTTCTCATGCCAAAAGTTACATTCATGGGCTAAGGAGATGACAAAAATTGATGTTTTGGTGTTATAATCAAATGAAATGCGGTTTAAAATGATTTCATACAACTTAGTCAACCAACCAATCAAATTGCACCATTTTGCATACTTTTAGTTTTTAGCCAAATGTAACATATTTAAAGAAAATATTTAGGCAAATAATCACTTTAGAATGTAACAAGTATGGAGCAATACGAATAATTCATTTCATGGTCATTCAACACATCAATCTTCCTTAATCGAGATACTAAGCTTTTCACTGCAAAAAAGCACCACGGAATATGTTAAATCAAGAAACAAAAGTTTGATCTCATATTTCATGTACTAATGCATGTTAAAGCATAACTAGAGCATATAATAATAATTATTCAAGCTCATGCAATTATGCTATTTGTATGCCATAATTTAATAATACACATTAATTAGATGCATATTCATGCAAGATGCTTATTATTGGCTATGTAGGAGAGAATAATAAAAGTACAGAGGATTAGGGATCCACTCTTGAGTTTAGGATAGAAAAATAGTTATTTATTCTTTTTATCTCTATTAATTGCTACAATTAGAATCCATACATAATGAAGGTTCCAATGGAAAGATATTATCAAATAACTCATGCAATAAGGTAATCATGATATTATTTTACTATTAAAAAATATCTCTTAACGCCAACACTTATTTATGGGATCAAGCATTTATGCATACCTTCGTCAACAACAAATCAAGATTTCACATTAGCAGTCGGTGGGGTAAAACCGTATAATAAATTAAATGAACTCAAGTATTTGTTGTGTCATTGGAGATACATAAATCAAGAATTACCACAAATCAAGTAGGATTTAGATCAAAAATAAAAATAATAATACAACATACTTAAAATATTTTCTACAATTATAACCATTCCGCTTCCTCCATTAGGAGGTTCACCCTTTTTTCTCAACAAAATAAAATTTAGAAAGACATAATAAAAGTAGCAAAGACTAAAAATATAAAAGAAACTAGAGAATGCATTTATATTACTACTAGAAAACTTACAATACTAGAAAACATACAAACTAGAAAAGTTAGCCTAAAGAAATCCTCTACCCCCCCCCCCCTCTTACAAGTTTAATATATGATTTATTTATAGTTCTTGGAGTAAGCTAGAGGCCAAACAAATAATGGAGGGATTTATCAAGTGGTATCCTAGTTGCCAACAGTTGGTAAGTTGTTACACCAAGTTCTCACCTACTAAATTAAATTACATTGTTTGATTAGATACAGCTAGATTTTGAAGATATGTAAAGAATAAAAATTGTATATCTTTTAGCGCTGATATATTTTCATATATCTTTTGTTAAATTTGGCGGTCGGATGAAGGAGATATGGTCAACTTATCGAGTCATGTGCAATAGTCGTCCTTTAACAGCAGTAGCAAATTACAGCCTATGTTTTTACTATTTTGACATATTTTCTCATCATATTATCTTCAATAAACTTGTTTATTTACCTTTTGTATAACATATCCAAATTTTAATTCAAAATAAATTTGGGCTCCAAAGGTATAACCCAATTGGTAAAATAAGGCAATACTAGGCTGAAGTTTAATCTGAATTTTGGTGATCCATTTTGTGCAACTACTTGAATGAATTTTATACTATAATCAAGATTGAATTGGGCTAAGTTTACACAAAAAAGTTGTACCGCTATTTCTTGGCTTTCAAATGAAAAAGTTTCAGGTCCATAGGGCTTTTGATCGTTAAGTTATGCTCAAATTACAAAAACTGCACAAATCTGAAAATATGCTTCCATTTATTCCATAACACAAAATATTAATAAAACAATAATATTAACAAGAATAAAGTAAGAAAAATATAAAGGATTTGATATAAAAATATGTCAAAATATGCACTTATCAGATAGAATTATGTTAGATTGAAGATGCTTCTGCCCCGTAGATTGTGAGTAACACCATCCTTTATGCAAATGAATACAAAGGAGATGCAACCCTCAAAATGAATGCGAGGGGTCCATTTATACTTGGAATAACTATTGGGTTTGGAAGAGGCTAGATAGGGTACTGATTAATTCAGCTTGGTGGACATTTTTCAGAAAATGGGGATTGAACATTAGGCTAGATGGAATTATGATCATAGCCCATTATTAATTGTGACATATTTAAAAATTGAACGGGGCCAACATCTTTCTAATTTCTTAATTGTTGGACAAAACATCAAAATTTAAAGATTCGGTTAAGTCAGTTTGGGAGCTTTCTACCTCAGTGGAAGGGCTTCTTAAATTCCAATAAAAACTGTATTGTGTCAAAAATCATTTGAAGAGTTGGAATAAGGTGGTATTTGGCAACATAATTGATGCGGTTAAGGCAGCAGAGGATGAGATACAAAGGAGCTGGCATTTGATAATGATCAATCGGATCAGAACCTTATTTCCCTAAAATGTGCCCAAGCTCATCCTGTTCTTTCTTTAGCCAAAGAGGAATCTTGTTGGAAACAAAAAGCGGTGTGTAAGTAGTTGAAGAAGGGTGAAAGAAATACTTTGTATTTTCATTCTTTGAATAAAAAATGTAGGAACGATTAAGGATGAAGGTGAGAAAATAGTTAAACGGAGTAGGATTCGAGAATGTGTTGCAGCCTACATTGAAGGCTTACTCACGGATGGTAGTGTTGATCTTTCACTATCAATCTTAGTAAACTATCCCGAGTCCTTTCAAATGCTGGTATTGGGGATCTTTGTATTGTTCCATCGCCAGAAGAAATAAAGGCGACAATATTTGGAATTGATTCTGATAATGTGGCGGGACCAGATGGATTTTCTTCCCTTTCTTCCAAACATGTTGGGATTTTATTGCTAGAGATTTGCTTGCTGCTTGTACGGACTTCTTCAATGGTACTCCATTGCCTTGGAGTTTCGCTACCACTGTTATTGTTCCGATCCCTAAGATAAATTAGCTGAAGAATTGGAGTCAGTTTAGACCTACCAGTTTATGTAATGTTGTGAATAAGATCTTATCTAAGCTGTTATTTCTAAATTGTCTCCTATGCTATATAAGCTTATCTCAACTTCCCAAATTGGTTTCATTGCAGGGCATCTTATTAGTGATAATATTTTGTTTAAAAGCAATTATGGATTTTCTTCATTCATAGGAGGCCGTTTTTGGACAGCTGATTAGTACTTCAAATTGTTCATTTGTGATCACTCGTCGGGTTTCTTCTTCGAAGGTGCAAGAAATTAAGGAAATATGGGATTTAGTTTCAAGAAGCTTCTTCTAGTTTATCTTGGCTCGCCTCTTTATAAAGGTCGGATGAAATCAGTATTATTTGATGGAATCAACACCAAGATACAAGATAAAATTTGTGGATAGGAAAAATAGGCCTGCGTATGTTTCATTTTCAAAGCCCAATTTATGATTTTATACTATTTTAAAATTCAAAATCATGTTTGTTTGATTGATTTTAATAGAAATGTTCACTTTATTTTTCAACAAAAAAAACATCATCTCATACTTATAATTTTATTTTTCAACCCTATAAACAACCCTAATTTATTACTTGTTAATTATTTTTTTTATCATTTTAATTCAAATCACACTAGTAAGGCCCACCACTACAAACTATATCTACTTAATATATCAAATAATTTACAAATTTGATAAATAAAATATCATATATAAATTAAATATTTAAATTAGACCCCACGATTATCAATTCATCTAATTAATATATTATTATTTTTAAACTATATGGATCCAACACATTTCCAATCATCATTCTAATAAATTGTATTCAAAATAAATATTTAAAGTGGACCCTATCACTATCAACTTTACAAATTATTATATATATATAAAATTATGAAAATAATACTATAAAACATAAAAATAAATATTGTTTCATTTTTATCACGTACTTTAATGTTTAAAATTTATTCAAAACTAGTCAACCAAATATATTCTCATTTCTAAATATATATAAAATTTTATTTATATTCATTCATTCAAATATAATTTCATTTCTCACACTAATACTAATACATAATCAAATTCTCAATAGAAATGCCGGCATTCCCTGGAATGAGAATTCTCACTAAATTATGGGATTTAGTTTCAAGAAGCTTCTAATTTATATTGGCTACTTTCCTCTGTATTGGGCGTTAGATATATGGAAGATGCTTGTAATTCATTCTGCCAGCTGTGGTGGAACTTCACAACGGGCAACTCGCTTTGGGCCTCCTTAATTCGAAGTAAATGTTGCCTTACAGAGCATCAATTCGTAGTTCAATGTATGGTGAATAATTCTCTTGTTTGGAAACGGTTAATGAAGCAGAACAACAAATGTTTTAGCGACTTGGTGATGGAAAAATTTATTTTTGGCGTGATCATTGGGCTGTTGGAGTAGGATGCCCAATGCCCCAATTGAATTGAGTATATTGTACTCTTTTTTTTCTAAATAAGATTATACTCTTTTTTTTCTAAAAACAATCTTATTGAAAATCATATTAATAAAAAAACATTCTCTTTATTTTATATCTTGTATCTTTTATTTCTACACATTAGATAAAATCCTTAAACCAAATTTAGCTATGGGGCATGGTCGCACATATGATGGCAATCATGGAATATGCCTTTAAGATTTTAGTTTTAAATAAGTTACGAGTTGAGAACTTTTTGAAATGGGATATCAAATAGTTCATTAAAACTCATACATATGATGTATGCCCGTAAGACGAGGATGTTATATTCCATTGGTATTAGCATAAAGATGCTCGTGCATGTATGTGGGTGATTGTTAGGTAACAAGTACACCAAATATGCCCCACAAGAAATTATTAGTTGGAGGTTTTATCTATTGAAACAAGAATTTCTGTATTGCGATAGTATACGTCTATGTTTATTTAATTAACATATTTATAGATAAATTAATATAGTGACCTATTTTATCAATAAATATGATTTATTAAAATACCAAGATTTATTTTAGCAAAAAATTGCACCCCACTGCTGACTCTTAAACTTAATTTTTCTTATTGAGATCGATAGAATTTGATTTTGTGGTAAACATAGAAGTTATAGATATATCTCTTGTATTTCTATTGGTTCAAGAATCAAGTCAAAATCATAATTGAGCAATGAGTTATGATTGAAATATGAAAACTATCATCGGTTGCACCACAATTCAGATTCTTCAACATTTCAACCAAGATTTTGGTTTCTTTCCATTTTCTTTCCTTTTTGTTATTACCTACAAAATTTCAAACTAAATACATAAAAAGTAACAAAAACACTTGAAAACAAACCAAATGTTAGTAAAAGGCATATAAATTATTGGTATAAAACCAACTTATCATGTAGAAACAACCTTAGTAGTCTTTATTTTTTTGGCAGGGCATGATTTTGAAGTCTTGTTAGGCATGGGCCTTTTACCTTTGTCTAAATGACTCACTAATGGAGTGGGAGAATGCATCCAGTTCAGCTCAGCCTCTATGTAGTTCGCACTAAGAGGTGGTGGGTTACTCATAGTGGAATCCCCTACAAGCCAAGAAGCCTCATGAAAGCTTGAGAAAGAGCTCATTTATCAATTTTGTCATGTTTGGGAGTCTTCAAAACCCAGCTAATAGGAAAACCCCATGGATGGGGATTGAAAACAAAGAAATTACTAGTTTTCCAATTTTTTATAGAAGAGGGAGCTCTAGCCAAAAACTTGGCTAAGCCCCAAAAGTGAGATAGAGTTGGGCAGGACCTAAAGTCCTGATCTGACAATAAAAGTGAAAAAGATCGGCTGAAGGCTCAGTTTTGTTATAGGCAACCACCATGACAAAGCTGGCCATTGTGCAAAAGGTATTTGGAACAAATTGGTTTAAGGGGGTCTTAAATTTAATAGAAATATTGATGAAAAGTTGAGAGATTAGAAAATGTAGACCAGCCTCTGGCTGATCTACAAAGAAAGTTAGGTAACCAGGAGTAGATAAATCTAGTCTCTGATAGGGGTGGGGCTCTAGAAGGACAAAATTATTGGGGATGCTAAAATTGAAACGTAATTCTTCCAAGGTTTGATGGGACACCTTAGAAGAAAGGAGTTCTGGAGAAGGCAAAGTATTGGGCAGAGCAGTTATTGTTATAATTTCTATTGGAATAGCTACTGGAAGAGGAGAGATGGGCTTAGAAAGAGGATTCAAGGGTTCGACTAAAGTAGCGGATGTATTGGGATGAGTTTCTTCATATACAGTAAGTCTGTCACTTGGCTCCTCTCTAAGAGCTAGAGGTTGTCTGACTGGTTGTTCGGCTTCAGAGTCAGGATATGGAGAATCTATAAGAATAGAGTGTTCCCTGGATTGGTTGGAAGAAGAATTGGGGGGACTATTCTTGGATCTCATGGAAGGTGACGAGGAGATTAGTAAACCCCTATGGAACTTACAGATCTAGTATCATCTGAGTCAGACAAGACTGAAATTTGAAAAGGTGAGTAAGGGAATACTAGATAAAAAAAATAGCTGAAAAGGGAAAAACCTAAAAGGAAGGTGATTATACAATTGTAAAATTAAAAATAGGTACAAATTTATACCCATGTAGTCGAAGAAAAAAAGTGAATGATGGAGATAACCAGAAGAGAAGACTAGAGATGGTCGGAAATGGAGTGCAAAAAGTGTAGGGGTGATGAAGAAGAAGTCTTTTATATAATTTGAAAGAAAGTTGAAGGTATATTTTGATCGGTACCATCGATGCATACTCCATGTGTAAGGACCAGATCAACTTATTTAATGAATAGACAAATAAAGTCGTAGATGATGAATGCGTGTATGGATAGATTTAGCTGGGTAGTTGAAATGATTATTGCCTTTTGCAGATTCAAATTAAGCGCGTGTTTTCATTCACCAAAATAAGCATGAATTATGGAGCATGCCGCATTTAATGCAGAAATGATAGATAATAAAGGTTGTTGCAGAAGAGCCACTCCAGCTTAGATTCATACGTTGTTACTCTATTAAATCAGTCTCTACTTAAACAGAGTAAGGGAACTAATTGATGTGGTTTGGAATTGACTACATGCCTAATGGGCCTTTTTGGGCCAAATTTGTAATCTTCAATTTTTTCCTACATAACCAATAATAAGCATCTTACATGAATATGCATATAATCAATGTGCATTATCGAATTATGACATACAAATAACATGATTACACGAATATGAATAATTATTATTATATGCTCCAGTTATGCTTTAACATGCATTAATACATGAAATATGATATCAAACTTTTGTTTCTTGATTTAAATATTCCTTAAGTGCCTTTTTGTAGTGAAAATTTTGGTATCTCGATTAAGGAAGATTGATGTGTTGAATGGCCACGAAATGAATTATTTATATTGCTCCATACTTGTTGCATTCTAAAGTGATTATTTGCCTAAATATTTACTTTAAATATGTTACATTTGGCTAAGGACTAAAAGTATGCAAAATGGTGCAATTTGATTAGTTGGTTGACTAGATTGTATGAAACCATTCTAAACCACATTGCACTTGATTATAACACCAAAGCATCAATTTTTTTCATCTTCCTAGCCCAAAAACGTGGCTCATTACATGAGAAAGCACCAAGCATGAGCCAACCAATCATCACCCTCCACTTATTTCTTATTGAAATGTCAAACATGTCATTTTTAGTCATGTTTTCTTGTGGAAGCTCCTCAAAAATTACCAGCCCTTCTTCTCTAAGTTTCTCCCAAATTTTCACCTTCTCATACTCACAAAAATTGAATTCAATCCATAGGAATCCATAAAACATAAACTAGAACAAGTTTCTACCCTTTTTAAGCTTGAAAACCATTGATTTTGGAGTTTAATTCCAATCAAATCAAGGTATATTCCCTTTCAATGTTTCTTATGATGAATTTATGGTATCTTGGATGGTTACGTGTTTTAGTATCTTTATGTATGATTGAAAACTTAAGTGTGTTGCACTTGAAGTCAAAACCAAGCTAGTTAAGTTAGTTTCTAGAAAAATTGATAGCCTTATGAAATATGGCTAATTTATTTGTTTCTATTTATCTTGTAATGCTCATATTGTAACTAAAAGTGCCTATGAATGATTGAAAACAATAGCAATTAGTTTGCTTAATTCAATGTTACAATTAATTTAAGTTACAATCGAGTTTACGTAATGTTAATTTGGATTGTATGCATATTTTAGGGGCTACCCTAATAAATTATATTTTAATTATTAGTTATTTAATGGCTGCCCTAATGTTTAATATCTTGAATTAGTAGCAAAACATGGAGGATGCATTGTTTTTAAGGTTATATAATTGATATGGAATTATTTATAAAAGATTGAAAAATGTATATGATTTTAACTATAATAGACTATATGATTTATAAAATGGATATTAAATGGTACATGATTTGATTATGTTAGGCATTTAACACATCCTATCTTCCAAAGAGATTAACCTTTTCACTTAGCACAAATTGAACTTGAGGTAAATTGAAACTTTCATTTGCTGTATCACAAGAATCACGTAATGTTGTTCATATTTTAATGTGATTGTCATTATTTCTCAAATGATGTAATGTTTGATGCATTTATGGTTTATGAAGCATAATACTATTAAGAATATAATGAGGTTTTTTTAAAAAGCAAGTATGGTACTTGATTGAATTGCATGTATGCTATTTGTTATTGCATTAGTTTCACCTTACAGAGCCTTTAGCTCATTAGAATCATGTGATGCAGGTGGGAATGTACAAGTTTAGAGGTTGACTGAGTCTCCAGAGCGGCCAGACAGAGATTTGTTCATATGTTATGCTTCGAGCTATTTTGTAGCATATTTTAAAAACTCTATTTTGTTTTTAAATAAGTCCCTCTGTAATGGTTTTGTAAATAGATGTATTCTATTTTGATTTATGTATATGGTGTGTTTAAAATGAAATAAAACAAAAAATAAATTCAAGTTCTTTCTCTTATAGCCAAAAGGGGAAGTTTTATCAAAACCATAACTCTAGTATTGATGAAAAGTTAATATTTCTTAATTTAATTGTGTTAGCTTATTTAGCTTCTGCAGTTAGGTTAAGGGGTATTACAGTTTGTGGTATCAGAACGGAGGTTTAGTCGTTCCTATAGACAGAATAAGACATATGAATACATCCTGGCTGGGAAACTTGATCAACTATTTGTTTATTTTCTTTTATGTTTATTTGATTATATTTTATTTCATATTATTATCATGATTATACATTTATTATTGGCTAATGAATGAAATGAGATTAGGCAATGCATATTAGGTCATGGCACCAAAAAGGAAGATAATGGATGATCGTGAGGGTAATCATAGTGTGGTGAACAATTTGACTGACCTCATTCAACAACAAACTAGAATGCATGGTGAACAGATACAACAATTATTAGTATGCAACAAAGAACCCAAGAATAGAATCAGCGACTTCCTCCACCACAAGCTCGATAGGATCCTTCACAAGCTATGTATGAGAAATTTAGAAAGATGGAACCAGTTGATTTTAATGGTGGGTGTGATCCCATGGTTGCAAAGGAATGGGTGAAATCATTGGACACTATCTTTGACTACATGCGAATTGATGATGCTGAGAAGGTACTTTGTGCAATTTTCTTATTGAAGAAGGATGCTAGAACTTGATGGGAAGGAGCTAAGTTTGCAGTGAATATGGAAGAGCTAACTTGGGAGAGGTTTAAAACAATCTTTTATGATAAGTATTTTACGAGAGATGCTGGGTCTCTCAAGGTAAAAGAATTCTTAGAGTTAAAACAAGGAGGGATGTTTGTATGTGATTATGTGAGAAAATTTGAAGAAGGTTGCAAGTATGTGTCATACATCGCCAGAGACAACAATGAGAAGATGGATCATTTCCTGAGGGCCTTAATCCAGAAATTAGGAGAGATGTGAGAATGTCTTCAGCAACAGAGTTTGGGGAACTGGTGGACAAGGCTTTGATAGCTGACTTAGATGAGAAAGATATTGAGAAATTCCATCAACAAAGGAAGCAAGTATTCACTCCAAGAAATCTGAACCAGTAGAAGAAAGGAGAGCAAAAATTAAACCAAGGGAATGAAAAGCATCTTAGAGATGGCAGACTTCTACTATAGTTGAAAGGCCTAAATATGCTAAGTGCGGGAAGAATCATTTTGGGGAATGCTATAGTGGTACTAATCATTGCTTTAAGTGTAAAAAGCCTGCACATATAGCAAAGGATTACCCAATAGTACAGGAGAGAGTTTAGGGAAGAGTATATGCAATAACACAAGAACAAGCTGATGCAGATGCTTTTGTAGTCATATGTACTATTTTAATTTATGGGATACCTGCAATTGCATTGATAGATTCTAGATATAATTCATGAAATATATAATGCAATATAACATAAAATAAAACTTACTGGCATGGCTGTGCTCCACAAGTTCTAAGATCATGTACATGGACAGTATATAAAATCAAGACCTGGGCTTTGATACCACTTTTTATCACAACCTCCCAACAAT
The DNA here is from genome assembly GCA_019321725.1 of Paulownia fortunei. Taxonomy (NCBI): domain Eukaryota; kingdom Viridiplantae; phylum Streptophyta; class Magnoliopsida; order Lamiales; family Paulowniaceae; genus Paulownia; species Paulownia fortunei. The sequence goes on along the minus strand of CM033115.1, from coordinate 8,868,786 downwards.
ATGTATAAATATATATATAAACAACCTATGCAACATAATTTGTGCACGTATGCATGTGTATAACCTTTTTTTTCTACTCAGTTCAACAAAACATTGATAAAAATAAAATGCTTTCATATCCTATAACACTGTATACACATAGGTAGTTATTAAATATTAACCAAGTCTATCAAAATCATCACCAACCCAAACTCTCTATCAGAAAGGAGTTTTAAAAGTTATATACAGGATAAAGTCATTAATATAATACAATAATTATAAAATAAAAAGCACAACCCACAAAAATAGCCCAATAGGTCGTCATCTAAGTACATTGATTTTTGAAAGCCTATAGAAGCTCCACTACCAGCTAGTAAACCAGAGGTCTTAAGTCTCACCATGTTCACCTACAATGCATGAACTACATGAGCTAATGCTCAATAAGTAAAAATCATGCAACTCATCTCTAAGATATGATGCTATAAATGTGTCAAACTGAGTACTCATAAATCAAAGAGTTTTTATTAAAAATCACTTCAGTTATTAGGCCCTTGGCCCACCTACTATGCACCAGATAGAGCTCTGAACAATATAAATAATCACATGGTTATAAACAAATTGACTCAGTCCAAAGGCCATCTCTTGGAATCACCAAAGGTCCACTCCCTGTCTTCCCTTGTGATCCTCCAGAAGTCTTCTCACTGGCGGAGTCAATAATGGCATAGTAAAGTGGTCCACCCTCTCATGACCACCAGAGGCCCACCCCCTGTGATCCTCCAATAAGTAACACTCGTGGTGCCCCAAAATATCATATAATCACGTCTCTCATGCCTCGGTACACAAGTAGTTGCCAACCAAAATATTTTTTTTCTGAAAACCATGTCTCAAATCATATCGTGCATGCAAGAACCTCCACTATACTCATATGCAGTACATGCACATGTAAATGCTCATGAATGGTATGTTCAATATGAAACGCAAGTCATCTTGCTCTCAACATGATTCAAGAATAATAAGACTCTCAGTCAAATTTAATATCATCAACACATTAGGTATAAATGCTTCAAGACATATTATGTTCATGCACTGTAGTTGCAAATGGATCTTTACTTACTTTTCATTTGGTTGGTGGCTTAGTCTAGATTTGTTTATTATTCCTCTCTAATCTTAGATGTAAAATAACCTGTAATATTACCCAACATCAAGCACTATTTCCAATTTGGCAATTTGAAACCATAAAATATCATACTAAGACTTTAAACACCAAGTTATCTAGGTAACAATCAAACTTTTACAAACTAGAACCCAATCTAGTCCCTCCAATACCTTAATTTTTCATCTTAGATACATGTAAACATCATATAATTGAAGTATTATAACTCTAATATCATATAACTAATTGTTAACACTCAATAGCAACATGTCTAGGTTTAAATATGCTAAGTTATCAAATGGAACAGATTCACATTTTCATATTTATTTGCTATCCAATTTAGTTGTATGATAATTTTGACATACCTAAGCATATCCAATCACTCCCAAAATTTTACCACACTTAAATAACATGTATATCAATGTAACAATAACATATAATTGCTAAAATTCATGAATATAACTTCCCAAGTTCAGTTCTCTTCACAACATACTGAAACAGATTATTTTCCTACCATGACAGTTTTGCACATTTCATGACATTAATGGTTTTGGCACTCTTAAGTATATTCAATCACTCCACAATTTTCACCATAATTAGATAACATATATAAGGAGACAACCAGGTCAAATTACTACCAAATCTAATGGATTTATTTCTATAAAACCAGCCCCATTCACATAGGACAGAATCTGAAATTCAAAGATGACAGTTTTGAGCATCTCTTTAATTATCACTCTATATTTCAATTTGTAACCTCTCAAAACTTACATACATCACCTAGACTCATATATAGACACATATATGGTGAAATACATAGGTTTTAAACAATTTATTATACATATATAAAGCTTTAATATAAAAAATCAGCCATTATATAGTTTCTGTCCCTAGTGATTTTTATCGTGATTTTGCAACTAAAAATCCTTCTTTTGTGAATTATAAGACCAAAAATAACATCCTAAAATGATTATAAACAAAAATAGAAGCTTTAAAAATTATAAACCCTAAAACAATTCAAGAACTTAAATAAAAAACATAACTTAAACTTACCTATGCACAGTTTTAAGTTCCTACTTGCTTCCTCCCTACTTCCTTTTGCTTCCTTCACCTTTTTTTCTTTACTTGGAATTACTTGAGAGAAAATTCTAAAATTCCATATGAAGTTTTTGGAGGTGACATATCTCAGAAAATAGTTTTTTTTGGTCGTGGCTTAAGGATAGAAATGAAGAAAGGTTGAGGTAGAAGCTTGAGGTGGCAAAGCTTGAGGTGTCAAGTTGTGGTTCAAATCTGATATTTTTCACACCTTATACAGCCCTAATCTAGTGTTTCTCATTACTTATTTATCTATGTACAACTTACTTTAATCTCCATATGATCAGATAATAAATATTTGCCCTAATTTCTTAACCGTTCATTCGGTCTCTAAACCGATTGACCCCCGATTCTTAAATGATTGTCTAGTTTGCATTTCTAAAATTATATACACATATGGATCTTGTAATATGACACTTAAATCATATTATATCATGTCCAATATCCCAATTATGTTAATCTATGGATGTATACCTTTAAAAAACCTCGATCTAATTGAATTGAATCATATAAGCTTACTAGTGACACCTTTAACACTTCTAAAATTATAATATATAACCTATGAATATCCAATATATTGACCAATCTATTCTTTTTCTTATCTACATATAGAATTACTTAATTAGGTTATACTATCTCAACCACTAACATCAAGTGATAGCATTAGAAGTATAATGATTAAGAATGCAATAAAAGATGCGATGTAGATGTTAATGCAAATTAGCATATAAGTAGCATGTAGTGCATAAATCATATTGGTCAAGTGAGTAGTGTGAGACTTAGGTATTACAACAATTGAAGTCATAAAATGTAGATGTGGTTCAATAATTTCTTGAGGTATTTTCAGATGATTTACAGAGACTACCACCGAATCGAGAGATCAAATTTGTGATTGATATTATGCCAAAAACTACTCCTATTTCTAAAGAACCATACCAAATAGCACCAACAAAATTGAAAGAGTTAAAAGTTCAATTGCAAGAATTGTTTGATAAGGGTTTTATTCACCCTAGTTATTCTCCTTGGGGAGCACCTATATTGTTCATGAAAAAAAATGATGGTACATTGTAGTTATGCATTGATTATAGAGAGTTGAATAAAGTAACAGTCAAGAATAAGTATTCACTTCCAAGAATAGATGATTTGTTTGATCAATCGCAGAGAGCATCGGTGTTTTCTAAGATTGATTTGCGCTCTGGGTATCATCAATTCAAGATCAAGGAAGAACACATACCAAAGACTGTATTCCAAACAAGGTATGGACATTACAAATTTCTAGTGATGCCTTTCAGTTTAACCAATGCCCCTACAACTTTTATGGATCTAATGAATAGGGTGTTCAAGCAATATCTTGATAAATTTGTGATTGTGTTTATTGATGACATTCTAATTTATTCACGTGATAAAGAAGAGCACAACAAACATTTGAAGATTGTGCTACAAGTTCTTAAAGAAAAACAGTTGTATGCTAAATTCAAGAAGTGTGAGTTTTGGCTTGAACAAGTGGTATTCCTAGGTCATGTGGTATCAAAGGATGGTATTTCTATTAATCTGAGCAAGGTAGAAGCTATCATTAAGTGGCCAACACCAACAAATGTATCATAAGTAAGGAGTTTCTTGGGATTAGCAGGGTATTATCGACGATGCTTGTGAAAGAAGTTTTCAAGAACTGAAACATAAATTGACTACAACTCATGTTCTTACCATTCCAACTGGAATTGGTGGATTCGTGGGGTATAGCGATGCTTCAAAAAATGGTTTGGGTATTGTTTTGATGCAAAATAAGAAGGTTATTGCCTATGCTTCAAGGCAATTGAAGGAATATGAAAAGAATTATCCAACCCATGATTTGGAACTTGCTGTTGTGATTTTTGCATTGAAAATTTGGAGATATTATTTGTATGGTGAGAAGTGTGAGATTTACACAGATCATAAAAGTTTGAAGTACTTTTTTACCCAAAAGAAATTAAATATGAGACAACAGAGGTGGTTAGAACTTGTGAAGAATTATAATTGTGTGATCAACTATCATCCTGGTAAAGCGAATATCGTTGCAGATGCATTAGGCATAAAATCCACTCTTCTCTTTTTGTTATACAAAAGTCAATATTACTGAATTTACAGAGATTAGAGTTTGAAATTATACCTAGAGGGAAAAAGTGTTCGTTGTCAACCTTAGTGTTGAGACTACACTTCAAGATAGAATTAGAGAAGGTCAAAAGGTGGATATGCAATTATGTAGATTGAAAAGAAAGATTGATGCTAGAAAGATGCCAGACTTCTCTATTACTAATGATGGAATTATACGATATAAAGGGAGATTGTGCGTGCCATTTGACAAGGCCATGAAAGAAAATATTTTAGAAAAAGCTCATACTACTTCATACTCGGTACACCCAGGTAGCACAAAAATATATAAAGACTTACAACAACATTATTGGTGGCCTAAAATAAAGAGAGATATAGAAAAATTTGTGGTTGAATAACTAACTTGTCAACAAGTTAAGATTGAACATTAAAGACCATCAGGGTTGTTGAAACCTTTGTTGATTCCAGAGTGGAAATAGGAGCACATTACAATAGACTTTATGTTTGGATTACCTAGAAAACAAAAGGGGTAAAATTCCATATGGGTGATTGTTGATAGATTAACTAAATTAGCCCATTTTTTTCCAGTGAAATCCACATACAATATGGACCAGTATGCTCAACAAGGACATTATTAAAACTAGCACCCCATTTTTTTCCAGTGAAATCCACATACAATATAGACCAGTATGCTCAATAATATATTAATAGATTTATACCTTTCTAGGTACTCCGATTGTTATAGGCTATGAAGCAATCAATTGCTAGCCTTTTTTCTGAATTTGGTTTACACGAATCCAAATATCTCCCCTCTAAAGTAGTCCACACTTTGAGCAAGATCACAAAATTAGAATTTTGTTAGCAATTCTATTTTCTTTTCTAATCTAGTTGATGGAGTGTGTATAGAAAATATTAATTCCTATTATCAACTTGTGATAAAAGAATTAATACTTAAAAATGAAATTTTAAGAGAAAAATTATGAATGAAGAAAATAATTTTGTTCTCCTAATTCTATATGGCCAAAAATTATATGGATGTTTATTTTTCTTACAATTTTCAGTCATGAGGTATATATATGGAGCTCAAAATTCTAAGAGTATGACTCTTGGTATTTGTGTCTCATTTTGTTTGGTTGGAAGATATTTTGGTTGATCCAAACTTCTTCCAACTTTATCCATTTCATATCTTCCAAACATATTTAAGATTTTCCAAGAATTCCAAACTCTTGGCTTTCCATCCTTTTTCAACCACCTTCAAGGGCCTCTCCCAATGGGCCATTGTGAAATGGGCTTGGACTCAAAATTAAATCTCACAATTAATTCAATTAATTATCTTAGCCCAAACTTAATTAATTAATTCCATCTAGCCCACCTAATCAAATTAGATCCAATTAAATAATCCAATTATTTAAGTAAATAAAATAATTTAATAATTAATTTATGGACTACATAATTAATTTGATCCAATCAAATAATTATTTCACTCCAATTGGGCTCTCAAATCTTATTAGATCCAATTAAATAATCCAATTATTTAATTGAATAATTAATTCAACTCCTTGAATTAATTTAAATCCCAATTAATTAATTTCCATTAATTAATTGGATCCAACCCCTTGGATCAATTCCCAAATTAGAAATATTTTATCTCAAATTGTGTGTAACCCTTTAGGTTCACAATTAAACTAGTAGCGGGCTTGCAACATTTGCAACTTATCAATAATAATTATTTCGATTAATTAATCTAATTAATTAATTCACTTGAAATTAACTCCTTAATTTTAAAAAGCTCACAAGTCATGGGAAACACCTAGCAAGTGTATCATGACTGCCTAAACTTAGGTGAAATAGCGAGTGAACCTATTTCAATTACGAGTATCATACACGCAAGGTCTTTTCATTAACTAATCTTCCGATTGAATCTAGGGCATGGATCAATAGTCAAAATCCTAGTTGCTCAATAACTATGATTTTATTTCAAGTTTCAATGACTCATGACGAATCGTTAGAAAACCCCCATCTAACATTCATCCTGCCTCGGTTAAGGACCTCTGAGTCATGTACTATGAAACATAGGAGATTCACTTGTTCTACCAGACAAGTGACGGATCCTTTGTTGACCACTCATTAACTTCCATATATATCAATGCAACATCTAATGTATCATCTTTATGACTATCAAGCAATCAGAAGATACATCAAAATGAAACACGACATGCATAAGGCTACCATTGTGTCTCAAGTCAAAAAACTAATCGTGTACTATTGTAACATGTAATTTCTTATCTCGACAAACAAGTTTCCAATTAAGAAATTTCATTGGGCCTGTTCAGTGTACTCGTTCCCTAACAAGCACCCACATACATGCACTAGCATCACTACGCCAATGTCCATAGAGTGAGATATCCTCCTGATGCAAGCATGCATCGTATGCGCGAGTCTATTGGGCTATTCGATGTTCCATCTCAAAAAGCCCTAAACTCGGAACTAATTAAAAACCAAAGTCATATAGGCATATTTCATGATTACTATCAAATGCGTGACCATACCCCGTAGCTAAGTTTGGTCTAGGGACTTTATCTAATTACAAGAAGCAATTAAAGATAAAGAAATTTGCCTTTTATTAATATGATTTGAAAAATATTATTTTTGCAGATACAAGAGCATAAAGGATGTCCACTCTAATTGGCACGTCGGACACTACTCTAATAATTTGATATGGAACATTTCTGACTTAGGAATTGATCCATGGATTTGATCCAGTTAATTAATGAAGATTAATAATTGGGGCTTAAATTAATTCAATAAGTTGAATTAATTATTCATTTGAATAATGAGATTATTTAATTGGACCCAATAAGATTAGAAAGCCCAATTGGAGTGAAATAATTATTTGATTGGATCAAATTAATTGTATTGACCATAAATTAGTTTAATTATTAAATTAATTTACTCAATTAAATAATGGAATTATTTAATTGGGCTTAATATGATTAATTGGGCTAGATGGAATTAATTAATTGAATTCGGGCTAAAATAATTAATTGGATTAATTGTGGGATTTAATTTTAAAACTATGTCCAATTCAAAAAGGTCCGTTAGGAGAGGCCTATGAAGGTTGTTGAAAAATGATGGAAACTCAAGAGTTTGAAATTTTTAGGAGACCCTAAATATCTTTGCAAGATTTGAAAGGATTGAGTTGGAGAATTTTATGACAACCAAATATCTTCCAACCAATTAAAAGAAGAACAAAAATACTAAGAGTAGGACTATTGGAATTTTTGAGTCCCCTATTTAAAGCATAATGGATTAAAGTAGCCCTCTAATTTTCAGCCATAAGAGAAAACGAATGAGAAAATTGTTTTCTTCTTCCATCCTTTATTCCACCAAAAATTACATCCTTTTAATTAAGTATTAATTCTTTTATCACAAGTTGATGACAATAATTAATATTCACTCCATAAACTAGTTTAGTAAAGGAATCAGAATTGCTAGCAAAATTCTGATTCCATATTCCTACTCAAAGTGTGGACTACTTTAAATGGGAGACGCTTGGATCTCTATGAACCAAAATTCAGAAATGGACTAATAATTGATTGCTTCAATCCCTACGATAATCAGAGTGTATTGAAAGGTATAAATTAAAATTATTTTAATTTTTAATTATTACACTATCGAAAATTGCTAGATCGTTATAAATCATATCGGATCCAGGGTACTGCTGTAATTATTATGGCATGTTGTTTTCAAATTTTTAATTTTTCACTACACATACCCTGAGATCACATGAACCCAACAAGTAGTCCTTTGACTTAAGGCACCATTATAACCTTGTGTGCGATATGATGCACTTTGATTTTTTTTTTCTGGTTATTTGATAATCACAAAGAAAATATTTTGGGTGCATCATCTTTGCGTATGCAAGTTTATGGGTAGCCAACAAAGAATCTATTACCTATCTGGTAGAACAGGTGAATCCCCTAGGCTTCCCATAGTACTTGGTCTTGAAAATTTTTGGCCAAGGTTAGTATGAGTAATTAGGAAATTGGTTTCCTAATTAGCATCAATGAACCATGTTACTATGAATGGATATATAGAATTGAGCTAATAGGGTTTTGACTAATAACATGTGCCTTACACTCATCAGAAGATTGATGGAAGGACTATACTTGCACGATATTCGTAAATGGAAATGTTTGCCTTTTTCCACCTATATTTAGGTCTTCAAGGTGCATTGCTAGATGCTGCCCATGATTGCTGGGATTCTTGAAATTAATAGATTAATTTCAAGATGATGAAATAACTAAATTAATTAATCAAAATAATTAGATAATTAATTTTCTATTAAATTACAATAAGTGAGAGCCAACTACTATTTATGGTTGAACCAAATGGGTTACATACATACTTGGATAAGTCCATTTTTTGCCTAAGAAATAATCCAAGAGTTGCATTAAATTTGGTTAATATGGTTAATTAAATTGAGCTTAATTAATTCAAGTGTAGAATTAATTCAATTAATCAATTAAATTAATTAATTGATCGAATTGGATTAGGTGCCCCAACACGGAACAAATAATTAATTGCTTAGATCAATTAATTATAGTGGCATTTTAATTCTTGAGATAAATTAATTTAATTGATTGGATAAATTAAAATGAACCTAATTAATTAATTAGGTCAAGGTCCATTTGGTGTGAGCTTGTAGAAAGTCCATTAGAAAATAAATAAATATTTAATTCCTAATTGAATAAGATTGTAGTCTTCTAAGGAAAATAGAAGACTTACCTTGTTTGTGTATAAGAGTTGGACAAGAAAAGGAAATCAAGGGATGCTATGTTAGATTCGCTATAATCGCAGGGGCATGTGTAGTGGAAAATTAAAATTTTATCAAACATAAATTTATCAAATTAATTTATCCCCTTGATTCGAAAGCGATTCTAACGATCTTTCTTATTCAAGTGAATATATATAAAATAAATATACTAATTTGGATTGTGCCTTTCGTGCAGTTCGGTTGTTGTAAGGAATGAAACAATCAATTGCTTATTAGAACTCATAGGGATCCAAGTGTCTCCCATCTATCAGGTCCACAATATAAAAAATAACACCAATTAAAATGATTCGCTAGTATCCTTTTAATCTTTTACTAATCTGGTAAATTTTGTCTTTTTGATCAAATTCATGGATCAATAACAAACTTTGAAGAACAATAAAGATTGATTCTTTAAATTCTTGAAACTTATATATAAAGAGAATATCAAGACACTAGTTTTCTTTTAAAGAACAAGAAAATCAAGATTTCAAGAAAACACATTTTCTTTTCTTGGAGAGAAAAATAGAAGATTTAACAAATTAATATTTTTGCTAATTACTATGGTAATGTTTGGCCCTCCCTATAAATAGGGGTTGAAAATTTGTTCCTACTCCAACTATTACAAAATGTGTCAATTTTGAACCATTTCAATAGTTTATTTTTGAATGATTCTAAATCTTCTAATAACTCTCCTCTTTTTCTCTCTCCAACGTATGTGAACTTATTTAAGACTACATTAGTCATCAAAATTATCTACATACATTCTTGATATTAATTTGAACTTTTCAAATAATATCAAGATGGATATATATATCAAATATATACAAAAAAATATATTTATATATAAAATAAATCCTAGTGGCCAATATTTATCTTATAAAAATCGATCATTTTATTTATTTATTTATAAATATGTTAATTAAATAAATTATATTTATTTAATTTATTCTCTTCATATTCTAGTGGGCTTCTAAAGTGATCCACATTAATTTTTGGGCTTGGACTTAAAAATCCACAAATCAATCCAATTGATTATAATTTTCTCCAATTGGACTTCCAAATCAAATTAGGTCCAATTAAATAATTCAGTTACTTAATTGAATAATTTAATTTAATCATTAAATTAAATAAAACCTTTAATTAATTAATTTCCAACCATTGGATAAATCTCAAAATTAAAAATGTTATTTTCCATAAATATGTGTGACCCTCTTAGGTTCACTACCAAGTTAGTAGTAGGCTTGCAACATTTGTAACTTATGAATAACAATTATTCCAATTAATTCATATAAATTTCAAGAACCTTACTATTCATGAAAACATCTAGCAAGTAATCATAGCAAACTAGTTGTAGGTGAAATAACGAGTAAACCTATTTTAGTTGCGAGTACCATACACATACGATCCTTTCGACAACTAATCTCCCTATTGAATTTAGGGCATGTATTAAAAGTCAAAACCCTAAATTATTCAATAACTACGATCTCATTTTAAGTTCTAATGATTCCTGATAAATCACGATTCATTCTGCCTTGGCCAAGATCTTTGAATCACGAACTATGAAAACACATAAGATTCTCTTATTTAAAAAAACAAGTATCGAATTCTATGTTGGCTATTGAAAAACCTCCATGCACACCAGTGTAACACCCAACATAGCCCCTTTCTGATTGCCAAGCAATCAAAAGCTATATCAAATTGTTGTAAGATGCACACAAGGATACCATCATGCCTCAAGTTCGAGAACTAGCCGCGTATCGCAATACATAAATTCTTATTTCAACAGGAAAAGCCTCCAACTAAGAATTTCTTGTGGGCCATGTTCAGTGTTCTTGTTCCCTAACAAGTACCCACATACATGCACTTGGATCTCTATGCTAATGCCAATGGAATTTGATATCCTCATTTCACAAGCATGCATTGTATATGCGAGTTTTACTAAGCTATTTGATGTCCTATCTCAAAAACTCTTGACTCGGAACTTATTTAAGACCAAAGCCATAGAGGCATGTTCAATGATTAGCATCATATGCGCAACCATGTCCCGTATCTAAATTTGGTCTAAGGACTTTATCTAATGTGCAGAAATAAAAGATGCAAGATATAAGATAAAGAAAATTCATTTTTATTAATATGATTCCCAATAAGATTGTCTTTACAAAATAAAAAGAGTATAATACACTCAATCTAATTGGGGTGCTGGGAATCCTACGCTAACAATCTCCCACTTGCTATAGCTCCAATTGCCCATATATCTAAGGCCCATCTTCTTGAGATGTCCATCGAATATCTTCTGTGCTAAGGGCTTAGTAAGTAGGTCAACAACATTGTCTACTAAGGCAACTCAATCCATAATGATGTCGCCTCTACCAATGATCTTTTTAATTAAGTGATATCATCTCATTATGTGCTTGCATCTTTGATGAGATCTTGGCTCCTTTGCTTGCGCAATGGCTCCATTGTTATCATAGTAAATCATAAGTGGATCAATAATGGATAGAACTACATTCAACCCATGAATGAAGTTTCTTATCCAAATAGCTTCTTTTGTTGCATCTGATGTAGCAATATATTAAGTTTCATTGGTAGAGTCTGCAGTCGTCTCTTGCTTGGAACTCTTCCAACTGACTGCACCACCATTTAGGATGAATATATATCCAGACATGGACTTTGATTCGTTTATATCGGACTAAAAACTAGTGTTTATATATCCCTCTAGTTTTAGTTCTCCATTACTGTATAACAAAAAGATATCCTTAGTCTTTCTCAAGTACTTGAGGATCATTTTAATGGCTTTCTAGTGTTCTTCCCCTAGATTTAATTGATATCTGCTCGTGACGCTCAGAGCATGTGCTATATCAGGCCTTATACATAATTTATTGTATACATTACGCTCTTTATTGCGGAAGCATAAGGTATGCGAGCTATTCTTTCTCTCTCTTAAGGTGTCTTGGGAGACATAACCTTAGAGAGTGAAATCCTATGACTTATAAGCAGGAATCGTCGCTTGGATTCCTCCATGCTAACCTTTTTAGTGCTTTATCTATGTACATGGACTGGGATAGTCCGATCATCATACTTCATCTATCTCTATATATCTTTATCCCTAGTATAAAAAATGCATCTCCTAAGTCCTTCATGGAAAACTGATTAGACAACCAAGTCCTCATTGACTGCAACATCCCTACATTATTCCCAATTAGTAGAATATCATCAACGTAGAGCATAACAAATGTAACTATACTCCTACTAACCTTCTTGTAGACACATGGTTCATCTAGATTCTTAAAAAAATCAAACATTTTGATTATTTTATCAAACCAGATGTTCGAACTCCTCGAAGCTTATTTGAGTCCATAAATGGATCTTTGGAGCTTGCAAATCTTTTGCTCGCTCCCACTGGATATGAAGCCTTCTAGCTGCTTCATATAGATCTCTTCCTTAATGTTTCCATTAAGAAAAGCAGTCTTCACATCCGTTTGTCATATTTCATAATCATAATATGCAGATATGGCTAGCAATATTCGAATGGATTTAAGCAACGCTACTTGTGAAAAAGTTTCCTCATAATTAATTCCTTACTTCTAAGTATAACATTTTGCAACTAAACGTGCTTTATAAGTCGCTACCTCTCCATCTACTCCAAGCTTCTGCTTGTATATCCATTTGCAGCTAATGGGAACAATTCCTTGTGGTAGGTCCACCAAGGTCCATACTTTGTTGGAATACATGAAGTCCATCTCGGATTGCATAGCTTCTTGCTACATCTCTAAGTCGATGTCAGACATCGCCTCTCCATAGCTTCTTGGATCATTATCCAAGGGGAGTCCTTCTTCTTTGTTCTCTAACAATAAGGTTGTACCTCTTAGGTACAGTTGAGACCCTTTTAGATATTCGAAGAGGTTGTGCCTCAAAGGGCCCAACATTAGCTGATGTGTTATCTACTGTAATAGTTGGAGTGTTTTGTGGTTTTTGAATTTCTTCAAATTCCACGACTTTGTCACTTCTCTCTAAAATAAATTCTTCTTCAAGGGATGCGACATTCCTTGAAACAAACACCTTTTGTTCTGAGGTGTCATAGAAATAGTATCCAATAGACTCTTTTGGATACCCCACGAACTTGCATAATTTAGATCTCATATCCAACTTAGCTCCCACTGGCCGCTTCACATATACAACACACTCCCATACCCTAAGGTATTTGTAGGAAGGTATCTTTCCACACCACATCTCATATGGTGTTTTGGGCACAGCTTTAGATGGTACCCTATTTAATAAGTATGCCGCCATTTATAAGATATAGGCCCAAAATGAAAGAGGCAATGTAGTGAAACTTATCAAAGATCGAACCATGTTCAACAAGGTTTGATTCCTGCGTTCCACAACTTTGTTGAGTTGTGGAGTAGCAGGAGGAATCTATTATGAGAGAATTTCATTCTCTTTTAGATAATCCAAAAACTTTATGCTTAAGTATTCATCTCCTCAATTAGATCGAAGAGTTTTTATACTTAAGTCAGTTTGTTTCTCTACTTCGGTTCTGAATTATTTGAACTTTTCAAATACTTCAAACGTGTACCTTAAAAGGTACACATAACCATACCTAGAGAAGTCATCAGTAAAGGTTAAGAAGTAGTCATAGTTCGTGCAGGTGCTAACACTTAGTGGCATACATACATCTATGTGGATCAAATCCAATAAATATTTAGCTCGCTCCAATCATCCAACAAATAGAGATTTGGTCATCTTTTCTTTGAGATATGATTCACATTTTGGCAGTTCTTGCTTGTTTATTAGATTAAGAAATTATGCTAAATTGTTAATATTTTTCTCAGAAATATGTCCTAATCGTGCGTGCCAAAGGCTATTGGAACTATGATTATCTAATTTTCTTTTATTTTGTTGAATTATGAGAATGGGATTATGGGGAGTAATAGTATATAAACAATTCATCAAAAAACCTGAATAGATAAAATCAAAACATTTGAAAATGGAATAATTTCCATTGTCAATGATAAATCTAAAACCTCTCTATCTAAAATTAGAATAGAGATCATGTTCTTAATAATATCCAGAACAAAAAGATAATTGTTTAAAACTATTACATAATCATTCTCTAAAACTAGATTAACGGTCTCTAAAGCTAATGCAACAACTTTTGCTTCATTTCCCATCCTTAGGACTGTCTCTCCTCTATCCAGCCTCCTACTTCTTGTCATCTTCTGCAAATTATTGTAGATATGTAAGCCACAACCAATATCCAATACCCAAGAAGTATTGTTAACAGACAAGCTAACTTGAATAAAATATATAACTAAACTCTTCAGGCTTGCAAGATACTCCTTGCAATTCCTCTTTTAGTGCCCTAGTTTGCCGCAGTAATAGCACTTGTCATTGGCTTGAAAAGAAACCTTCTTGACACCGCCTTTAGCCTCCAGCTTATTGGGCTTAGAAGAACCATTTCCTTTTTCCTTTCTTGGGCTTTTTAGCCTTTGATCAGGAAGAGGATCCAACAAGTAGAACCAGCTTGTCCTTTTTCATAGTAGATTCAACCGTCTTTAACATGTTCACAAGTTTAGCAAGACTACACCATGTTGTGCATGTTAAAGTTGACAACAAAGGTGTCAAATGAGGGAGGCAGAGACTACACCCTATGAGTCATGGCTAGGGATCAAGTGCGGTAGCGGTCGTCATGTTTCTACCTTTGATGGTAGGCATGGAACGATAGGTCCTACCTAACTTGTCCATTTTTATTTGAAATCAAATTTTCTAAAAAAAAATTAATTTGTTCTTGTTCCGAATTACACCACTTAGGCTAAAATTATTGAATTGTAGTTTACTAGAATAAACATAATTGTGAGTAGGCATCCGGGGTATGGATACACTCAGAAAAGGATTGGAGTTCTAAGCTAATCAGTCCAATCAAGGGGTTTGGGATCAATCAACGAAGATTTTATAGAAAATATAACAACTTAAGTCGTTTCTTAATCCTCTTTATCAACTGGAAGCTTCAAGTTGATCTGATTAAATTCCTAAATACTTTTGAATTTTATTTAGGTTTTAATTAATGCATAATAACTAATCACATCAAATCTAAGACAACTGATATATATGTGATGTGCGCTTGTATTTAATCTTTTAAATTCTATTGCGTTAAATATCACAAGATTATGCAAACTTAACATAAAAAAATGAAAGAAAAAAAATTAATGGTAAGTTTTTTCAATTGTTTTTCCAATTTATATGTTAGTTGTTATATTATACTTACTAAAGATGACTTTGTGTATTTTGTAGATGCTATAAAAGAGATGTCGCTAACCTGTCTACAACACTAGCATGTACTAGTGACAGTAGGAAAAATGTAAGTTTATAGGTTTTGAATGCTAAAAATTTGTTCTATGTCAATTTTTCTTTATTTTTGTTTCAACGAGTAGAAAGTAGACAGAGAAGACCAATCAAACATCCTAGACTAGCTATATTGCATATCGCACCCACCGTTAATGCTACAAGTTAACATACCCATAGAGTAGATTCTACAAGCCAACCTCCATCTCCAATGAGGCCACTAATTTTACCACCTTCAAGATAATTTGGAGTAGACACTGAAGCAAATGGAATGGAAGCACAATTGAGTTATGTTGGAATTGGAATTTCATTGCAACTGGTTGAAATGAAATAGATGCCTAGTCCTTTAATGTACCATGCAACTAGAAATATCCAAAAGTAATATGTTGCTAGAAATTCACAGCCACTTCCACCAGAAGGATATAAATTAGGAACCTCCATCGATCATTGGTGGATAATTTACTCTATACTTTACATTAAGAAGCATCACCACACAGTCATCTAAAGCAGTAAAGCTAATCATAGTGGAAATGGGGTAAAAGTTTTAGGACATTTCAAACATTACTTCTACTTTGACTCAACCAAGTCAATCAAGTAGGATAAGCAAGAAGGCTGATAAAAATATAAAGTAGTACATGTGTAGTGCTTAGATGTTGTTGATGGCAAGATAGATGGTTGTTTGTTTTGGTGAACAATGTAGTGCTTAGATGTTTTTAATGGCAAGATAGATAGTTTTGTCTGTTTTGATGAACAATGTAGTGTATAGATGTTTTTGATGGCAAAATAGATAGTTTCGCCTGTTTTAGTGAACAATGTAATGCATACATGTTTTACATATATGATGGCAAAATAGACCACAAAGATGTTTTTGAATACCAATGTCATTATTTTTTTTATGTAAATGGCTAGAACATGTTTTTGATTGTTTTAATGTCAATTGCTAGGATAGTACTTCAATACAAATGTGCTTGATATTCATTTTGGAATTCACAATGGTCAATTTATTGTGATATACTTGCTTTTTGCAATAAGTTCATTCATTTTGTACTCCATTAGTTTATATACTTGTTTTTTGCAGTAAACCAATGAATCCATTTATTGGAATTTACAACGAATATACTTTTATGTTCCAGAATTGAAAACAAAACACAAACACAACATAGTAAGAATAAGAAAAAAGATACATTGCATCCAAAAAAAATACTGAACAATGTCAACTTCTACAACAACATTACAACTACTACATACAACTTCAACATAAAATGAAGATACTACATTAGATCCCGTTACAATCTAAGAAATCTATTGAGTTCCTAGGAAATGCCAAAAACTAAAACTGGATCATAAAATCATTTTCAAGCTTGAAAGTTCAATGTCCTTCAAACTTCTCAAAAGCTTTGCATATCCAACATGAAAGGAAATAAACTAAAGGCATCTCAAACAACAATTTAAGCAGTTTTTTGTTCCTGCATTTCAGCTTGCCAACCTCATCCTCCATTTCGTTAATCATCTTCAATAAGCCTAGAATTATTATCCTAACCCTACAATACATTTGATCCTCTCAAGCAAAGAATCTACAACCTCCTCTCTACAAAATTGTTGTTAATTTATTTCAAAAATTAACACAAAATTTGTTTTTTCTTTCTTTCTCAACATTATAGAAATAAAAAGATTCTCCATATTTTTTACTTCAATTTGAAATAGGGGTTCAAAATTTCTTAATATTTTCATTTCAAAATTTTCAAAAATCAACACAAAATAAAAAATAATTCTTTCTTGCCTAGCAGTTCATAAATCAAAATATTACTTTATATTTTTAAGCAAATAAGAACTGGGGTTAAAATTTCTTCATATTTTCAATTCAATATTTTACAAATTAATACAAAATAGAAACTTTCTATTATAAGCATTGCAAAAAGATAGGTTAAGTTATTACATTGTAGTCCTGTTAAGCTTGAAACCTTCTTCTTAGGTCATCATTTATCCATGAAGTATGAAGCAGAACCCTCCTTTTATAATAGCAATCAATGAAACCTGTGACGTGAGACATCTTAAATAGAGCTTCTCTTTCCTTCAATTGAGGTGAGTGGTAGATAGGTTTGGCTTAAGGTTTTTAGCATCAACTTGGAGATTTTACCAGATTGAGAGGGTGAGTATTATGGTGTTAAGTTTTGCCTGCAAAATATGGCCATATGGCTTCTTTTTCCAGCTTAGTAGATGAGTTGGAGTGTTTTTTATCCAAGTAAACCCTCCACGTAGGTGCCACATAAGTGGGGTTAGGTCTAGTTAGGTTAAATTGGCCGGAATTTGCAAAATCGCCATTTTTTTTGTGTCACATGAGCTACATGAGATACTTTCTAGCCAAATTCTCAATTGCCACTGAATTTTATACTTAATCCACAAAACTTTAATAATTACAGGGCTAAATTGAAAATGAAAAATCGAAAATGACTATTTTTGCCACATCCCCTTAGCTACATGACTAATTTTGTAATTTTTTATTTAAACTATTAATGCGATATCACTACTTTAAAGCGTAATAATGTAAAAATACATAGACTTGCATTTTGGTTTAGTTCTCATCTAAAATTGGAACTCAGTGTTTGATCAAATTGGAATAGTAGTGTAATGCCCAATTCTCTCCTACATAGTCAATAATAAGCATCTTGCATGACTATGCATCTAATCAATGTGTATTATTGAATTATGGCATAAATAGCATGATTGCACGAACTTGAATAATTGTTATTATATGCTCTAGTTATATTTTAACATGCATTAGTGCATGAAATATGAGATCAAACTTTTATTTCTTGATTTAACATATTTCTTAAGAGCATTTTTACAGTGAAAAGCTCGGTATCTCGATTAAGGAAGATTGATGTGTTGAATGGCTATGAAATAAATTATTTGTGTTGCTCCATACTGGTTATATGCTAAATTGATTAATTGCCTAAATATTTACTTGAAATATGTTACATTTGGCTAAGAACTAAAAGTATGCAAAATGGTGTAATTTCATTGGTTGGTTGACTGGGTTGCATAAAACTATTCTAAACCATATTGCACTTGATTATAACACCAAAGTATCAATTTTTAGCATCTCCTTAGCCCATGAACGTGGCTTTTGGCATGAGAAGACACCAAGCATGATACAACCAATCATCACCTTCCACTTACCTCTCTTCGAAAGGTCAAATAAATCATTTTCATCCATATTTCTTGTGGAAGCATATCAAAAATAACCAGCCCTTATTCTCCTAAGTTTCTCCAAAATTTCTACACTCTCATACTCAAAAAAATTGAATTCAATTCATAGGAATCCATAGAATACAAACTAGAACAAGTTTCTATCTTTTTAAGTTTGAAAATCGTTGATTTTGAAGCTTATTTCCAACTTAATCAAGGTATATTCTTTTTCAATGTTTCTTATGATGAATTTGTAGTATCTTGGATGGTTACATGTTTTAGTATGTTTTTGTATGATTGAAAACTTAAGTTACACTTGAAGCCAAAACCAAGCTAGTTAAACTAATTTTTAGAAAAATTGATAGTCGTGTGAAATTATTTAATTTATTTGTTTCTATTGATTTTGTAATACTTATATTGTGTTTGAAGGTGCCTACAAATGATTGTAAATAATAGCAATTAGTTTGCTTAATCGAAGGTTGGAATCAATTTAAGTTAGAACCAAGTTTACGTCATTTTAATTCGGATTGTGTTCATGTTTTGTGGGCTGCCCTAATAATTATGTTTGAATTATTAGTTATTTAATGGCTGCCCTAATGTTCAATGTCTTGAATTAGTAGTAAAATATAGAGTATGCATTATTTTTAAGGTTATGTAATTGATATAGAATTGTTTATAAAAGATTGAAAAGTGTATATGATTTTAATTAGAATAGACTAAATGATTTATAAAAAGGATATTAAATGGTACATGATTTGATTATGTTAGGCCTTTAACACATCTTATATTCCAAAGAGATTGACATTTTCACTTAGCACAAAGTGGACTTCAGATAAGTTGAAACTTTCATTTGTTGTATCATAAGAATCATATAATGTTGTTCATGTTTTAATGTGATTGTTATTATTTGTCAAATGATGTAATGTTTGATGCATTTATGGTTCTGAAGCATGACACTATTAAGAATATAATGAGGTTTTTGAAAATGAAGTATGGTACTTGATTGATAGTCGGGTAGACAAGGGATGCGGAAGGGACCGGCAGACCCAACAAATGGTGGCAAATACTTGAGGTTGAAAAACTGATATAAGAAAGCCACAATGAATGAGATAGAATACGGCTAATACCTGAGGTTGAAAGACCAAGTATAGAAACTCCGTATTAGTTCTCTTATTAGCCAATCATTATGAATAGGTTTCGAAAATCACAGTTTATCGCTATTAGTTAGGTACCACACTTCAAGGGCCCTAAGGAATTATTTATGAAAGAAAGTTATTAAATTGAATATTACATTTAATCATTTGTAGTTTATTTTGAAAACTCTATTTTGTTTTTAAATAAGCTGCTCTATTATGTTTTTGTAAACAGATATACTCAGTTTTGATATATGTATATGGTGTGTTTAAAACAATTCAAGTTCTTTCTCTTATAGCTAAAAATGAGAACTTTTATTAAAACCATAACTCTAATATTGATGAAAAATTAACATTTCTTAACTTAACTATATCAGCTTGTTTAAGCTCTATAGTTAGGTTAAGGGGTGTTACAGTTTGTGGTATTAGAGCGGAGGTTTAGTCATTCCTGTAGACAGAAGAAGGCATATGAACACATCCTAGATAGAAAACTCAGTCAACTATTTGTTTATCTGCTTTTATGTTTACTTGATTAGATTTCATTATATGTTATTGTCATGATTATGCATTTATTATTGGCTAATAAATGGAATGAGATTGGGCAATGCATATCAGGTCATGGCACCAAAAAGGAAGACAATGGATGATCATGTGGGTAATCATAGTATGATGGACAATTTGACTGATCTCATTCAACAACAAACTAGAATGCATGGTGAACAGATACAACAATTGCTAGATATGCAACAAAGAATCCAAGAACAGAATCAGTGACTTTCTCTACCACAAGCTCGATAGGATCCTTCATAGGCTGTATATGAGAAGTTTAGGAAGATGGAACCTGTTGATTTTACTGGTGGGTCTGATCCTATGGTTGTAGAGGAATGGGTTAAATTATTGGATACTATCTTTAACTACATGAGAATTGATGATGCCGAGAAGGTACTCTGTACAATCTTCTTGTTGAAGAATGATGCTAGAACCTAGTGGGAAAGAGCTAAACTTGCAGTGAAATGGAAGAGCTAACTTGGGAGAGGTTTAAAATAATATTTTATGATAAGTATTTCACTAGAGATGCTAGGTCGCTCAGAGTAAAAGAATTTTTAGAGTTAAAATAAGGAGGGATGTCTGTATGTGATTATGTGAAAAAATTTGAACAGGGTTGCAAGTACATGCCATACATCGCCAAAGACAACAATGAGAAGATGGATTATTTCTTGAGGGGCCTTAATCCTGTAATTAGAAGAGATGTGAGAATGCTTTCAGTAACAGAGTTCAGGGAACTAGTGGACAAGGCTTTAATGGCTGACTTAGATGAGAAAGAGATTGAGAAATTTCATCAACAAAAGAAGCAAGTATTCACTCCCAGAAATCTAAATCAGTGGAAGAAATGAGAGCAAAAATCAAATCAAGGGAATGAAAAGCATCCCAGAGTTGGGCAGACTTCTACTATAGTTGAAAGGCCTAAATGTGCTAAGTGTGGGAAGAATCATTTTGGGGAATGCTATAGTGGTACTAATCATTGCTTTAAGTGTAAAAAGCCTAGACATATAGCAAAGGATTGCCCAACAGTGCAGGGAAAAGTTCAGGGAAGAGTGTATTAATGACACAAGAACAAGCTGATGCAGATGCTTTTGTAGTCATAGGTACTGTTTTAATTTCTGGGATACCTGCAATTGCATTGATAGATTCTGGATCTACGCATTCATTTGCATCACGTGCATTTGTGAGAAAATTAGGCATTATACCAGATTTATTAAAAGTGAGGTATAATGTGACCGTTCTATCCGGGGAAGAAATGGATTCCAACCAAATGTTAAAGACTTGTTTTATTCAGATTAGTGATGGGACTCTCTATGTAGATCTTGTTGTTTTACAGATGCTAAATTTTGAGGTTATTCTGGGTATGAATTGGCTTACCAAATATCATGCAACAATTGATTGTAACAAGAAGATTGTGATTTTTCAGCCACCTGGGGAAAAACAGTTTATGTTTAATGGTATCTCATTCTCACAGTTCTTACCAATTATATCTGCTTTGAAAGCTCAAAAGATGTTGAATAAAGGTTGTGTTGGATATTTGGCAAGTGTTCTGGACACCTCAGTTGAAGCACAATTGAAGCCAGAAAATGCAGATGTGGTTTAAGAATTTTTTAAGGTATTTCCAGATGATTTACCGGGACTACCACCGAATTGAGAGATTGAATTTGTGATTGATGTTATGCCAGGAAATACTTCTATTTCTAAAGCACCATACCGAATAGCACCAACAGAATTGAAAGAGTTAAAAGTTTAATTACAAGAATTGCTTGATAAGGGTTTTATTCACCCTAGTTATTATCATTGGGGAGCACCTGTGTTGTTCGTGAAAAAAAAGGATGGTACATTGCGGTTGTGCATTAATTATAGAGAGTTGAATAAAATAACAGTCAAGAATAAGTAACCACTCCCAAGAATACATGATTTATTTGATCAACTGTATGGAGCATCTGTATTTTCTAAGATTGATTTGCGCTATGGGTATCATCAATTGAAGATAAAGGAATAAGATATACCAAAAACTACATTCCAAATAAGGTATGGACATTATGAATTTCTAGTGATGCCTTTCGATTTAATCAATGGCCCTACAACTTTTATGGATCTATGAATAGGGTGTTCAAGCAATATCTTGATAAATTTGTGATTGTATTTATTGATGACATCCTAATTTATTCACGTGATAAAGAAGAGCACAACAAACATTTGAAGATTGTGCTACAAGTTCTTAAAGAAAAACAGTTGTATGCTAAATTCAAAAAGTGTGAGTTTTGGCTTGAACAAGTGGTATTCCTAGGTCATGTGGTATCAAAGGATGGTATTTCTATTAATCTAAGCAAGGTAGAAGCTATCATTAAGTGGCCAACACCAACAAATGTATCATAAGTAAGGAGTTTCTTGGGATTAGCAGGGTATTATCGACGATTTGTTCAGGGGTTTTCAAAGATAGCAACTCCAATGATAATATTGATAAAAAAGAATGTGAAGTTCTTGTGGACCGATGCTTGTGAAAGAAGTTTTCAAGAACTGAAACATAAATTGACTACAACTCTTGTTCTTACCATTCCAACTGGAATTGGTGGATTCGTGGTGTATAGCGATGCTTCAAAAAATGGTTTGGGTATTGTTTTGATGCAAAATAGGAAGGTTATTGCCTATGCTTCAGGGCAATTGAAGGAATATGAAAAGAATTATCCAACCCATGATTTGGAACTTACTGTTGTGATTTTTGCCTTGAAAATTTGGAAATATTATTTGTATGGTGAGAAGTGTGAGATATACACAGATCATAAGAGTTTGAAGTACTTCTTTACCCAAAAAGAGTTGAATATGAGACAAAGAAGATGGTTAGAACTTATGAAGGATTATGATTGTGTGATCAACTATCATCCTAATAAAGCAAATATGGTTGCAGATGCATTGAGCAAAAAATCCACGTCTTCTCTTTTTGTTATACAAAAGTCAATATTACTGGATTTGCAGAGATTGGAGCTTGAAATTATACCTAAAGGGAAAAAGTATTTGTTGTCAGCCTTAGTGTTGAGACCTACACCTCAAGATAGAATTAGATAAGGTCAAAAGGTGGACGCGCATTTGTGTAGATTGAAAAGAATGATTGAGGCTGGAAAGAGGCCAGACTTCTCTATTACTGATGACGGGATTATTCGATATAAAGGGAGACTGTGTGTGCCATTTGACAAGGCCATGAAAGGAGATATTTTAGAAGAAGCTCATGCTACTCCTTACTCAGTACACCCAGGTAGCACAAAAATGTATAAGGACTTACAACAACATTATTGGTGGCCTAAAATGAAGAGAGATATAGCAAAATTTATGGCTGAATGTGTAACTTGTCAACAAGTTAAGATTGAACATCAAAGACCATCAGGGTTGGTGAAGCCTTTGTTGATTCCAGAGTGGAAATGGGAGTACATTACAATGGACTTTGTGCTTGGATTACCTAGAACACAAAAGGGGTATAATTCCATATAGGTGATTGTTGATAGATTAACTAAATCAGCCTATTTTCTTCTAGTGAAATCCACATACAATATGGACTAGTATGCTCAACAATATATTAAAGAGATAGTCAGGTTACATGGGTTGCCAGTTTCAATAGTGTCTGACAGAGATCCTAAGTTTACATCTACATTTTGGAAGAGCTTACATAGTGCCATGGAAACAAAACTTGCATTCAGTACAGCATTTATCCACAAAGTGACGGACAATAAGAGAGGGTTATTCAGATATTAGAAAATATGTTAAGAGCTTGGGTACTAGATTTTCAAGGGAGTTGGGATGCAAAGCTTCCATTAGTAGAGTTTACTTATAATAATAGCTACCAATCAACAATTGGAATGGTGCCTTATGAAGCATTGTATGGAAGATAATGTAGATCTCCAGTTCATTGGGATGAAGTTGCAGAACGAAGCCTACTTGGTCCAAAAATAGTTCAACATACCGCTAAGGTAGTGGAGAAGATACGAAAGAGAATGAAGATTGTGCAGAGTAGACAAAAAAGTTATGCAGATAAATAGAGAAAAGATCTAGAGTTTGCCATTGGGTATCATGTGTTCTTAAAAGTAACTCCCATAAAAGGTGTTCTGAGATTAGGAAAGAAAGGAAAACTCAGCCCAAGCTATGTCGACCCATTCGAGATTCTCAAAAGAGTTGGTGATAAAGCTTATAGAGTGGCCTTACCTCCATCATTATCTAGTGTTCACAATATTTTCCATGTGTCTATGTTGAGAAAGTACATTTCAAACCCTTGTTATGTGTTGAGTTATGAACCATTGGAATTGACTCCTGATTTAGCTTATAAAGAGAAACCAGTGCAAATTTTGGATCAGAAGGAAAAAGAGTTAAGTACGAAAAAGATTCGACTTGTTAAACTATTGTGGAGGAAACTTTCTATGGAAAAGGCCAAGTGGGAAAGAGAAGAAGAAATGCAGAGCAAGTATCCAGAATTATTTGGTATGTCAAATTTCGAGGACAAAATTTTTATAAGGAAGGAATGATTGTAATGCCCAATTCTCTCCTACATAGCCAATAATTTTTGCCACATCCCCTTAGCTACATGACTAATTTTATAATTTTTTATTTAAACTATTAATGCGATATCACTACATTAAAGTGTAATAGTGTAAAAATACATAGACTTGCATTTTGTTTTAGTTCTCATCTAAAATTGGAACTCGGTGTTTGATCAAATAGGAATAGTAGTGTAATGCCCAATTCTCTCCTACATAGCCAATAATAAGTATCTTGCATGAATATGCATCTAATCAATGTGTATTATTTAATTATGGCATAAATAACATGATTGCACGAACTTGAATAATTGTTATTATATGCTCCAGTTATGCTTTAACATGTATTAGTACATGAAATATGAAATCAAACTTTTGTTTCTTGATTTAACATATTCCTTAAGTGCGTTTTTACAGTAAAAAGCTCAGTATCTCGATTAAGGAAGATTGATGTGTTGAATGGCTATGAAATAAATTATTTATATTACTACATACTGGTTATATGCTAAATTGATTAATTGCCTAAATATTTATTTAAAATATGTTACATTTGGCTAAGAACTAAAACTATGCAAAATAGTATAATTTATTTGATTAGTTCACTAGGTTGCATAAAATTATTTTAAACCGTATTGCACTTGATTATAATACCAAAGCATCAATTTTTGTCATCTCCTTAGCCCATGAACATAGCTTTTGGCATGAGAAGACACCAAGCATGATGCAACCAATCATCACCCTCCACTTATCTCTCTTTGAAAGGTTAAATAAATCATTTTCATCCATATTTCTTGTGGAAGCACCTCAAAAATGACCATCCCTTATTCTCCATCCTTTTAAGCTTGAAAACCGTTAATTTTGAAGCTTAATTCCAACTTAATCAAGGTATATTCTTTTTCAATGTTTCTTATGATGAATTTGTAGTATCTTGGATGGTTACATGTTTTAGTATGTTTTTGTATGATTGAAAACTTAAGTTACACTTGAAGCCAAAACCAAGCTAGTTAAGGTAATTTTTAGCAAAATTGATAGTCGTGTGAAATTGTTTAATTTACTTGTTTCTATTGATTTTGTAATACTTATATTGTGTTTGAAGGTGCCTACAAATGATTGTAAACAATAGCAATTAGTTTACTTAATTGAAGGTTGGAATCAATTTAAGTTAGAACCAAGTTTACGTCATTTTAATTGGGATTATGTTCATGTTTTGTGGGCTGCCCTAATAATTATATTTGAATTATTAGTTATTTAATGGCTGCCCTAATGTTTAGTGTCTTGAATTAGTAATAAAATATAGAGTATGCATTATTTTTAAGGTTATGTAATTGATATAGAATTGTTTATAAAAGATTGAAAAGTGTATATGATTTTAATTAGAATAGACTAAATGATTTATAAAAAGGATATTAAATGGTACATGATTTGATTATGTTAGGCTTTTAACACATCCTATATTCCAAAGAGATTGGCCTTTTCACTTAGCACAAAGTGGACTTCAGATAAGTTGAAACTTTCATTTGTTGTATCACAAGAATCAAATAATATTGTTCATGTTTTAATGTGATTGTTATTATTTGTCAAATGATGTAATATTTGATGCATTTATGGTTCTGAAGCATGACACTATTAAGAATATAATGAGGTTTTTGAAAAGGAAGTATGGTACTTGATTGATGGTCAGGTAGACAAGGGACGCGGGAGGGACCGGCAGACCTAATAAATGGTGGCAAATATTTGAGGTTGAAAAACTGGTATAGGAAAGCCACAATGAATAAGATAGAATATGGCTAATACCTGAGGTTGAAAGACCAAGTATGGAAACCCCGTATTAGTTCTCTTATTAGCCAATCATTATGAATAGATTTTGAAAACCACAGTCTATCACTATTAGTTAGGTACCACACTTCAAGGGCCCTAAAGAATGATTTATGAAAGAAAGTTATTAAATTGAATATTGCATTTAATCATTTATATGATTGGTATGTACGCTATTTGTTATTGCATCTGTTTCACCTTACTGAGCCTTTAGCTCATTAGATTCATGTGATGCAAGTGGAAATGTACAGGTTTAGAGGTTGACTGAGTCTTTAGAGCGGTCAGACAGAGATTTGTTCATATGCCATGTTTCGAGCTGTTTTGTAGTTTATTTTGAAAACTCTGTTTTGTTTTTAAATAAGCCACTCTGTTATGGTTTTATAAACAGATGTATTCAGTTTTGATATATATATATGGTGTGTTTAAAATGATTCAAGTTCTTTCTCTTATAGCTAAAAATGAGAACTTTTATTAAAACCATAACTCTAATATTGATGAAAAAATAATATTTTTTGACTTAACTGTATCAGCTTGTTTAAACTCTGCAGTTAGGTTAAGAGGTGTTACAAGTAGTATTAGGATAAAACGAGTATTGCTACACATCTAAAGCCTAATCAAATTAGAACCAGAATAGTCATAAGTTTTAACTCAAAATACTAGTTAACACATGGTCTACTCAAGAAAAAAAAATTATGAACACTGTATTCTAATTTTGCTATGTTAGAATTCACAATACAAAAGCTGATAGGAGAGCAACTTAAATTCGCTCTTCTTTCCAATTGATGTCTTAGTTTTAATGTAAACTTCTCAACTATTTAGGTTAGCACAAATTTACTTACTATCTCAGCTTTTCAATTTAGTGTAGTGCATATTTGAATCACCCCTAGTAAGCCGAACATGGTCTTACATTTCAAAGCTTTGGGGACACGTTTCACAATTATTATTTTCACGCACAGCCATGTCTTATAACTATGTATGTATCTAAACATTTCATCTCTACATAAAATGAGAAAATATATGTAACACCCACTACTCAACAACTAAATATATAGTATAATTTGATATGATAGAACCTATGTGCATGCACGGAATATTTTTTTTTCTTGTACACTTTAGAAAAAGATAAATCACTTCTTACATGTACAACCTTATTTAAAATACTTTCTCACACATGTCATGTATATAGCAGGATCAGTATTTATATAAAAGCACAACACCCACAACACCCACAACGACCACAATATTTACATATTATATAAAAGCATAACACCCACAACGACCACAATATTTACATACTTATTTATAGTAAAGTTTTAAAAGCGAAATATAAATCAGTCTAAAATATAATATACCAGACTCAAAATATAACAAGCCAACAAAATAGCCCAACAGGTCGTCATCTATGTACACATTCCCTCAAACACCTATAAGAGCTCCAACAGCCGCCCAACCAGTAAATGATGCTTCGAGTGTCGTCGTACTCACCTACAATGCATAAACTATATGATTTAATGCTCAGTAAGTAAAGATTTTGCATGTCAAAGAATAATCCACAATATCAAGTCATGCATCTCAAAATGCTATGCCCACAATGTAATTTTATGCATCAAAATATTTCTCTCAAAATCATTTCTTTCTTGGCCCCTGACCAACGCTACTATCCCATGCACCGGAAAAGAGCTCTGTACACCACCATAATCTAATAGCCAATAATCATATAAGCATGCAAATCCATGCATACTCATACGCATGTAAATACATGCACGCGAACTTGTAAATCCATGTATGCTTTGGTGCACTAGTAGTGCAAAGCAAAATATTTTCCTTTCTGAGAATCATGTCGTGCAATGCAAGATTTATCACAATGATGCATGCACGTGCCAATGTGCATGTATGTATGCTCAACGGACATGAATGATAGTAATGTGTGTCCTTTACTTTGCACATATGATCTATGGTATTACATATAAATCACACAATACATTTACTATGTCCATGCATTGTAGTTGCAAATGAATCTTTACTTACCTTTCACTTGGTTGGTGGTTTAGTATAGATTTGTTTATTGTTCCTCTCCAATCTTAGATGTAAAATAGCCTATAATATTATCAACATCAAACACCATTCCCAATTTGGCTAGTTGAAAGCATAAAATATCATACTAAGACCTTAAACACCAAGCTATCTAGGTTTTACAAACTAAAACCCAATCTAGTCCCTCCAATACCTTAATTTCTCATCTTAGATACATGTAAACATCATATAATTGAAGTATTATAACTCTAATATCATGTACCTAATTGTTAACACTCAATAGCAACATGTCTAGGTTGAAATATGTTAAGTTATCAAATAGGACAAATTCACATTTTCACATTTACTTGCCATCCAATTTAGTTGCATAATAATTTTGATATCCCTAAACATATCCAATCACTCCCAAATTTTTACCACACTTAGACAACATGTATATAAATGTAATCATATCATAGAATTGCTAAAAATCATAGATATAGCTTCCCAAGTTCAGCTCTCTTCACAACATACTGAAACAGATTGTTTTCCTACCGTGATAGTTTTGCACACTTCATGACATTAATAGTTTTGGCACCCTTACGTATATTTAATCTCTCCCAAATTTTTACCACACTTATATAACATATAAAAAGAGACAACCAGGCTATATTCTTTCCAAAACTAATGGATTTAGCTCCCCTACTTCTGTCTCCTTCACAGCATACCAAAATAGATTTTGCTACTTTGGCAGTTTGAGTGTTTCTCCAATATCATTCTCTATTTCAATTTCTAACCGATCAAAATTCATTGAAATACTCTTAACTCATATATAAACATGTATATTATGATAATTATAGGTTTATTCAATTTACCATACACTTTTGAAATCTAAAACACAAGAATACAGAAAGGTGACAATTTCTAGCACAAGTGTTTTCTATCAAATATTTCCAACCACAAACCCTTTCTTTATGCATCAAAGCCTATCTAATAACATCCTAACATATTTATAAATAATATTCAAATCTTAATAAGCCAATAAACCTCAAAATAAATCTAAAAGTCATGTCAAACCCGTAGGTTAAGCTCACCTTGCATAGTTTTCTACTTGAACTTGGTTATTTCTCCTTCCCTTTGCTTCTTTTGCCTCCTTTTTCGGTTGAAATCACTTACGAACTATTTTGAGATCTTTTTCAATAATTTAGAAGCTGAAATAGTTTAGAAGAAGGTTCAAGTCATGGCTATTAGCTTAAGAGTGAAGAATAGGTTGAAGTGCTAGATTGATAAGTCTAAGCATGAGGTGGCATAAGTTTGAGGTGGCATGTAATGGTATAATCTGATTTTTTCCGTTATCTTGCATCCCTAATCTTGTGTGTGTCATATATTATTATTTGGTTGCAACCTATCTTCATCACCATTCATTCTCGTAGCTAATTCCTATGTCCGTTCATTAGGTTCTTCACCCAAAAAATTATTGGTTCTTGCCCGATTGATAAGTTTGTGCACCGATAGTGTTACAAGCCTATGAACCTAGTTATATAACATTTAAATTATAGTATTGTATGTCTATTTTCCCAAGTGTATGATTTAAATATACATATAATATTAAAATTCATGATCGAACCGACTCCCTTTCTATAAACTTTTCGATGACACCTTTCGAACTCTAAGTTTACCACGTGTAACCCAGTACTATTCACTATATTGATACCTAAATTTCTTCTTATCTCAATACAAAATCAACCACTTAGGTTAGAGGATTCAATAATCAATACCATGCGAGAGCTTTAAAGTTAAGTTTAATGGTTAACAACGCCGTATAAAATAAAATAAATTATATAATGTCATACCAATGCAAATAGTACATAATTAACATGTAATGCATGAATCATATCTGGCCATGTGAGTAGTAAGAGGATCGGGTATCATATCTTCCCTTCCTTATAAAAATTTTGTCCCCGAAATTTCACTTACCGAAAAAGTTCAGGATACTTAATTCTCATTTCGTTCTCCCTTTCCCAAGTGGCCTCTTCTACCATTTGGTTTCTCCATAACACTTTAACTAATGGAATCTGTTTATTTCTTAGCTACTTCACTTCTCGTAACAAAATCTATACAGGCTTTTCTTCATAGCTCAAATCTGTCTTTAATTCCACTAGTTCATTCTTCAGAATGTGAGAGGGATTAGCAATATATTTCCTCAACGTAGACACATGAAATACATTGTGTATTTGGGACATAAATATTGACAGATCCAGTCTATAAGAAACATCACCAATTATTTCAATCACCGAAAATGGGCCAATGTATGTGGACTCAATTTTCTGCATAATGCCCTTCCTTGATACTACTTTCAAAAACACCTGATCTCCTATCGCAAACTCCAATGCCCTTCTTCGTCGATCTGCATAACTTTTCTGTCGATTTTGGGTAGTTTGCATTCTTTGTCAAATCTGTAACACGACTTCTGTCATCTCTTGAATCATATCTGGGCCTAAAAGTTTCTTCTCACCAATTTCATCCCAGTGTATCGGAGACTTACACTTTTTGCCATGCAATGCTTCATAGGGAATCATTCCAATACTAGTCAGATAGTTGTTGTTGTATGCAAACTCCACTAAAGATAGGAATTTACTCCACTGACCTTGGAAGTCTAATACACAGGCTTTGAGTATATCCTCCAATGTTTGTATTGTTCGTTCAGATTACCCATCCGTCTGAGGATGATATACTGTACTGAATGATAACTGTGTTCCCAAATCTTTGTGTAAACTCCTCCAAAAAGCAGATAAAAATCTTGAATCTCTATCAGAAACTATAGACAATGGCACTCCATGAAGTCTGACAATCTCCTGAACGTATAATTGGGCATAGCAATCCATGGAATAGGTAGAACATATGGGAAGGAAATGAGTAGACTTGGTCAATCTGTCAACGATAACCCAAATAGCGTCATGACCCTTAGTAGTCTTTGGTAAACCAGTTACAAAATCTATGGTGATCCTTTCCCATTTCTATTCTGGAATAAGTAGAGGTTGCAAAGTCCCTGCGGGTCTTTGATGTTCGGCCTTTATCTACTGACATGTTAGACATTGCTCCATATGTTGGGCGATGTCCTTTTTCATACTCGGCCACCAATAATACATTTTCAAGTCTCATACATCTTGGTAGCCCCTGGATATACTGAATATGGGGTTAAATGTGCCTCTTTTAAAATATCTTCCCGAATGTTATCAATATTTGGCACACAAAATTGCCCTATAAATTGTAAAATATCATTCTGAGTCATCTTAAATTCAAGAGACTTCACTGCAGCAATATATTTTCTCATATTGATGAGATATTCATCATCTCGTTGTCCCTATTTGATCTTATCAATTAGCGTAGGTGGAAGCATTAGGGCTGCTAACTTTATCTCTATTACTCCTATCTGTAAAATCTCAATATTCATTTTCTGCAACTCATTCAATTTCAATTTCTATATTAAAGCCATAGCTATTGTACTTTGTGTGGATTTTCAGCTCAATGCATCAGCTACAACGTTGGCTTTACTGGGGTGGTAATTAATCACACAATCATAATCTTGTACCAGTTCCAGCCATCTTCGCTTCCATATATTCAACTCTTTCTGTGTGAAGAAGTATTTGAGGCTCTTGTGATCAGTATAAATCTCGCACCATTCACCATATAAATAGTACCTCCATATTTTAAGCGCAAATACTATAGTAGCAAGTTCCAAGTCATACGTAGGGTAATTATTTTTGTACTCTTTAAGTTGTCTAGACGCATATGCAATTACTTTGCCATTCTGCATCAGTACACATCCTAATCTATTTTTCGACGTGTCACTGTAAATTATGAATCCTCCAGTACCTGATGGAATTGAGAGAATAGGTGCTGAAGTCAACCTCTTAGAAACTTCGCTCACACATATCCATCCATCTAAACATCACCCATTTTCTAGTTCATTGTGTCAATGGCATAGCAATCTTGGAGAATCCCTTCACAAATCTTCGGTAATATCCAGCTAAACCCAGAAAATTGTGCACCTTTGAAGGATTAGTAGGTTGCATCTAGTTGTTAATAGCTTCAACTTTACTTGGATCTATTGATATTCCCGCTTCTGATATAACATGTCCTAGCATTCTGCATCGAAAGCACGTCCTGGTATCTATATAGCAGCCTCCAATATATCGATTACCACATTTCTGACACACAACTTATGGCATCGGTGATTTTCTTTGTTTGACTCGTGGTCTCTTACTTTGACCTTCTTGTTGTTGGCCTCATTCTCTTTGAAATTTAAATCCTAGCTTCTATATTTGGATCGATTTCTATATTTGGACCGATCTCTTTTGCCCCACAGTCCATCTCTGTCCCTACTATCTGAATTGCTGTCGAGCCTCCTGTGCACGAGCAATTCTCGATTCAGCCTATTCTGCCACTAGTGCCCTATCAGCCACCTGTGAAAATGTCACCCCTTGAGTACCCACCATATTCACATCCCGATATAACTCTGGACTCAAACCCTCCAGAAATCTCTCTACTTTCAGTGCTGACCATATGCGTAGCAAACCTGGATAATTATTCAAATTTATGAATATATTCCCCAACAGTTATCACTCCTTGTCACAGTTGTATAAACTCATTCATCTTCATCATGCAAACTAGGGCTACAAAATATTTATTTCAGAATAAATCCTTGAATCTATCCCAGCTCATGGTAGTAATGTCCTCTATGCTACTGATCATGTCCCACCAATGGCCTGTACTACCGCGAAGCATGAAAGTAGCACACATTACCCTCTCCTTTACTGGCACCCTGCTGTACTGGAACATGTTTTCCAGGGTCCTCAACCAGTCCTCTGCAGCGGTAAGATCAATAGCACCCTCAAATGTTGGGGGATCCAGCCTCCTAAATCGTTCTCTCACCATATATATATAGTTCGCCTGCTGTTAGCTTACCTCCACCCGCGGTTGCTCACCATTATCCCTCTGCTGAATTAATTGTTAAATCTGTTCGAACTATCGTTCAATCAACTCTATTAACCAATTAATCATGGTATTTCAATCATTAACCAGAGTGGGTGTCTCACTCCTCTGTGCTCTGGCACCACCACTGCTCTCACCATAAGTTCTCACCATTTTGCAGCGCTATTTTACACAAGTTTGACAACATATGGCCAATATAATTCATGAAATATATAATGCAATATATGATAATGTAAAACTTACTAGGGTAGCTACGCTCTGCAAGTTCTAAGATCATGTACATGGATAGTTTACAAAATCAAGATCTGGGCTCTGATACCACTTTGTAACACCCACTACTCCACAACTAGATATATAGTATAATTTGACATGATAGAACCTGTGTGCATGCATGAATTTTTTTTTTTTTTTGTAATACTTTAGGAAAAGATAGATCACTTCTTATATGCACAACCCTGTTTAAAATACTTTCTCACATATGTCATGTATATAGCAGGATCAGTATTTATATAAAAGCACAACACCCACAACGACCATAGTATTTACATACTATATAAAAGCACAACGACCACAATATTTACATACTCATTTATAGTAAAGTTTTAAAAGCGAAATATAGAACCAGTCTAAAAATATAATATAACATAATCAAAATATAACAAGCCAACAAAATAGCCCAACAGGTCGTCATCCATATACACACTCCCTCAGACACCTATAGGAGCTCCAATAGCCGCCCAATCAATAAAAGATGCTTCAAGTATCGTCGTACTCACCTATAATGCATAAACTATATGAGTTAATGCTCAACAAGTAAAGATTATGCATGTCAAAGAATAATTCACAATATCAAGTCATCCATCTCAAAATGCTATGCCCACAATGTAATTTTATGCATTAAAATATTTCTCTCAAAATCATTTCTTTCTTGGGCCCCTGACCAACGCTACTATCCCATGCATCAGAAAAGAACTCTATACACCGCTATAATCTAATGGCCAATAATCATATAAGTATGTAAATCTATGCATACTCATACACATGCAAATCCATGCATGTGAACCTGCAAATCCATGCATACTCATACGCATGCAAATCCATGCACGTGAACCTGCAAATCCATGCTTAAAACCATGCAAATCCATGCATACTTCAGTGCACTAATAGTGGTAAGCAAAATATTTTCCCTTCTCAGAATCATGCTGTGCAATGTAAGATTTATTACAATGCTCGTATATGATGCATGCACATACCAATGCCCATGTATGTATGCTTAATGGACATGAATGATAGTAATGTGTGTCCTCTACTTTGCACATATGATCTATGGTATTACATATAAATCACACATTTACTATGTCTATGCATTGTAGTTGCAAATGAATCTTTACTTACCTTTCACTTGGTTTGTAGTTTAGTATAGATTTGTTTATTGTTACCCTCCGATCTTAGATGTAAAATAGCCTGTAATATTACCAACATTAAGCACCATTCCCAATTTGGCAAGTTGAAAGCATAAAATATCATACTAAGACGTTAAACAAGAAGCTATCTAGGTTTTACAAACTAAAACCCAATCTAGTTCCTCCAATATCTTAATTTCTCATCTTAGATACATGTAAACATCATATAATTGAAGTATTATAACTTTAATATCATGTACCTAAATTTTAACACTCAATAGCAACATGTCTAGGTTGAAATATGCTAAGTTATCAAATAGGACAAATTCACATTTTCACATTTACTTGTCATCCAATTTGGTTGTATGATAATTTTGATATCCCTAAACATATCCAATCTCTCCCAAATTTTTACCAAACTTAGATAACATGTATATAAATGTAATCATATCATATAATTACTAAAAATCATGGACATAACTTTCCAAGTTCAGCTCTCTTCACAACATACTGAAACAGATTATTTTTCTACTATGAAAGTTTTGCACACTTTATGACACTAATGGTTTTGGCACCCTTACGTATATTCAATCTCTCATAACTTTTTACCATACTTATATAACATATACACATAGATAACTAGATTATATTCTTGCCAAAACTAATGGATTAACCTCCCCTAATTTAGTCTCCTTCACAGCACACCAAAACAGATTTTGCTACTTTGGCAGTTTGAGTATTTCTCCAATATCATTCTCTATTTCAATTTCTAACCGATCAAAAATTCATTCCAATACTCTTCACTCATATATAAACATGTATATGATGATAATTATAGGTTTTATTCAATAAATCATACACTTTTGAAGCCTAAAACACAAGAACAACAAGGTGACAGTTTCTAGCACAAGTATTTTCTATCAAATATTTTCAACCCCAAACCCTTTCTTTATGCATCAAAGCCTATTTAATAACATTCTAACACATTTATAAATAATATTCAAAGCTTAATAATCTAATAAACCTCAAAATAAATCTGAAAGTCATGCCAAACGCGTAGGTTAAGCTCACCTTGTACAGTTTTCTACTTGAACTTAGTTATTTCTCCTTCCCTTTGCTTGTTTTGCCTCCTTTTTATATTAGAATCACTTATGACCTATTTAGAGATCTTTTTCCATGTATTTAGAAGCTGAACTAGTTCATAAGAAGGTTCAAGTCGTGGTTGTTAGCTTAAGAGTGAAGAATAGGTTGAGGTGCTAGCTTGATAAGTCTAAGCATGAGGTGGCATAAGCTTGAAGTGGCCTGTACTGGTATAATCTGATTTTTTTCCTTATCCTAATCTTGTGTGTCTCACATATTCTTATTTGGTTACAACCTATCTTCATCACCATTCATTTCCTTAGCTAATTCCTATGTCCGTTCATTAAGTTCTTCACCCGAAAAATCATCGGTTCTTGCCTAATTGCTAAGTTTGTGTACTGATAGTGTTACAAACCTATGAACCTAGTTATATAACATTTAAACTATAGTATTGTATGTCTAGTTGTCCCAAATATATGATTTAAATATACATATAATACTACAATTCATGATCAAAGCGACTCACTTTTTATAAACTTTTCGGTGACATCTTTCGAACTCCTAAGGTTACCACGTATAACCTAGCACTATTCACTATATTGATACCTAAATTTCTTCTTATCTCAATACAAAATCAACCACTTAGGTTAGAGGATTCGATAATCAATACAGTGCAAGAGTTTCAAAATTAAGTTTAATGGTTAATAACGCCGTATAAAATAAAATAAATTATATGATGTCATACTAATGCAAATAGCACGTAATTAACATGTAATGCATGAATCATATCTGGCCATATGAGTAATAAGAGGCTCGGGTATCACAATATATGCCCTCTTTTATTAATGTTGAATGAATAAGAAAAAGTGTTATAAAAATACAAAAAAATGATCAATCTAATTAGCTTGTTAGACATTACTCCAATATTAGATCCATCTGATTTGGACAAATATTAAAGAATATTCAACAACGGCAAAAGAATCATTTCACCAGAAGCATTAACATTTTCTAACGATCCTTAGTATTAAGGAGGTGGAGGGTATACTTGTATTTAGATCAAACTTCAAAGAAATTTGTATAGTTATCCCCTAATTTTTAATGCTAAAAACAATGTATGATTGAATCACATTTGTTTTGATTACAATGTTAACCTACTTTTGGCTAAATGATAATGATCACAAACATCTTTCCCTAAGCAATCTTCTTATATAGTCTTAAAGAATTATTATTTAATTTTTGTTTGATAGAAAAGCCACATTCACACCTTTTGATCTAGCCATTGCTTTTGGAGAATGTTACAAAGTAAAATTTTGGAAAAGGGAAATAAAGGCCCAGCCACAAGCTATAACACCACATCTAGGTACATTCATGACTTGCTTTCTCTATTTATTTTTACTGGCCAGCCATCCCATTACCTAAATAACAGGTAACAAGACAGTTGGTTCATGCCATAAGGCCCTCCCTTTTCAACTCTGATTTAAGCCCAATGACCTCATTCTCCGGCAAAATCACCGTAAGGGACCTTCCTCTGCTGTTTTTGCCGCCTTCTTTTGGCCCAAGAAGCACCAAAACCGCTCCTTTTTCACCAACTCCATCAATTCTGTAACTAACGCTAACCGGCTTTTGCCCACGATACTCAAAGTCATAAACATTGGCTTCTTCAAGGTTCACGAAGGTCAAATTGGCGCCATAGATGATAAAGTCGGGCATTCCCTGGTCTCTCTCCACAGCTTCTTCGATATTTTTGCTCTCGTCCAATGCCTCATTTTTCACCAATGTTGCTAGCTCACTAGGTTTGGCGTCCACTATAGGAAAATCAGCCTTCACCACACTAACAACTTGAGTATTTCTCAAATTCCCATATGTCTTGTTTAGTTCACTTCTATTGCAAATTGTCACAACTCTTTGTTCCAATTCTTCACCCCGAATTTTAGCAATGCATTGCCAAATGAGAGCTGACAGTACCTCAAAAGGGGGGAAATCAGTCCCATTTCCATTCAATTTTGATTGAAGATGACTCAATTGTATGGGAGTAACATTGAAGGAGAATGCCTCCATCTTGCATTTAGTGACATTTACCCAATTATCTCCGACCGGGCCAACCCGTTTGATGGAAAGAGGAACCTCCATAACATTTGGCAGCCTATTGCATTTTGTGGGCTTTGTTGGAGTATGGGCCATGTTAATGGGCCGTTCTGGTCCAAACCCAGCCACAACCCTACCCAACGTGTTCATATATTCTGCAGCAAAGAATGTGTCTCCAAGAACATGGGCCCAGCTTAGGCCCACAGCCATTCCTCCACATTTGAATTTAGTTAGCTGTAAGAAAACATAACTAATTAACACAAAGTATATATTAGCAATATATAATAATTCAACAATGTTACATGTGAAATTTATTGATAAGTTTGAAATATGAATAAATTTTGCCAGTAAGGTCCAGCCCCAAGTGTTAAGGCTAATGACTTGAGCTTTTGAAGGTCTTGAATTTGAGTCTTATTTATGTACAATAATTACTATTTAATAATATTTTATAATAAGTTATTAGTAATTAAAATAAATTATTGTCAGTCGATTAGTTTTTGATTAATTAAGATATTATGATGGTATATGTAAATGATTCACTCAAAAAAAAGAAAAAAATGAACAAATTTGACTTATTAGCAGCTTGTAGATAGAATAATCACTCTAAGCTAGTATAATCAGCTACAAGCAATACCAAATAAATTTCATGTCAAGTGGAAAAGAACTTAGTGATTTATCAGGTCTTTAAGTTAGGTAACATTACTTCAGCTATAGAATATAGCTCTTCGTTCTTAATTATTTGTCTTGTTAATTATGATGTGAATTCATTGTCATCCATCATAGTTTTTATCTAATCCTTTGAGAGGGTATGCAAGAAAACCGCGAAAGATAAGTTGATTACAATGGGCAAATTAGAGATCAAATGGTCAGATTTTGAGTTGACGAATCAAAAAAAACAAAACTACAATATTCATAA
The DNA here is from genome assembly GCA_019321725.1 of Paulownia fortunei. Lineage (NCBI taxonomy): Eukaryota > Viridiplantae > Streptophyta > Magnoliopsida > Lamiales > Paulowniaceae > Paulownia > Paulownia fortunei. The sequence continues at coordinate 8,829,615 of CM033115.1, read as the reverse complement.
ATTTAAGAAAACTAAAACTGCATTATATAAGTTAAACTAATTACTTGATATTTGTATGATTGGTAACTATTGACCAAGGCTTTAATTCTATTTAATATATCATATTATTGATTTTGCAATTACCCCAAACCGGGCTGCCTCCAACACCCAACCCCGCCACCCCGAGCACCAATCCCGCTGCCCAACAGCCCACTTCTATCAATCTTAATGTGTATATAAATAGATAGATAGAAGTTAAGATCGATAGAAGAAAGAAAATAATAGAGATCTTGTAAGAGAACAATATGGTGGGATTTTTTTGTTTTGACAGAAGGGCTAAAATGTCTACACATTGATTTTATTTTTGATTGATTTCTTTTTTAATGGTAACAAATCTGCCTTTTTGTTATTTCAGGTCATGTTTTAGGTTGACAAGCACCGACAGAAAGTGTCAGTGTAATTTAAAAAAGAATAAAAAATCAAAATACATCCGTGCATGTCCACTAAAACCAGTTTTTACTCCTTCCTAAGTACCATTACAAGTAGGTACCAGTAGGACACTGATACTTTGTCGTATATAGGAGTCACTAATTAGCATGCTATTAGTTATTTCTTAAAACTTTTCCTATATCTAAGAAAACTATAAAAGATTCATTCTACGTATTTGTTACAAATGAATGCTTTGTTTAATATATATTTAGTGTGAATTAAAACTAAAAAATACTAAATAAATTATCAAAGTAGTCTGGAAAGTACATTTAGGTGGTGTTTGGCCCAAATTATTTAGTTGTTTATAAGCACTTCAATTTCATCACGGACTGTGGTCAATTTGAACTTGGAAATTCATTACCTCAATTGACAAAAATGACCTTCCACAAAGAATTTCATAACACGTGAAGATGGAAACAATTATGGGTCTATTATGTGGATAGATACACGTGGCTCTTCCTTTGAAAGACAAACGCAGACTTAGTAGGCAATTATCTGGAAGCCAATAAATAATCTAGTTTCAGGCTATTCGACTCTTGAAGCCATTTTTATTTTTATTTATTTATTTGTATATTATTCTCTTGAATGTAGGAAAAATACAAAATTTCTTACTCTATATTAATAAAACTCTAATATCTTTTTTCAGTAATCAAATACTTAAGTAGTCAAAGGACCCCTTCTAATTCTTTTTTATTCAAGTAGATGCTGAAGAGTTGGATACCATTTACATATATGTTAACACAATTTTTCAAATTCTAAATATATTAGCTGTTTTTATTTGAGTAGATCTATCTCCCTATAGCAAGCTTGTAACCCTCAGAGAGAAAAAAAAGATTGAGAAATATTGAAAATCGTACTTAAAAAAAATTGATATTGTGAGAAAGATAAACACATACGTCAAATTACCTGTATGTAAACGAGGGGAGAAAATGAAAGTTCGGGACCAATAAATTGATTTGAACACAGGAGCTTCTCAAGGGTGGCATCCTTCATCTCCAACCACTCATCAAGTGTCTTGTCACACTTGGCCTCAATAAACCTCACACCACAATCATTACATTTGATGTAAGCCCGGCCCGATTCACTTCGACGAAAGCGTCCACAGGTCATGGGATACTGGTTCAACCACTTGAACATGGGCTCCTTAATGACCAAGGTGGTCAAGCCCTCAAATGCCTGGCTCCCAAAGTAATAGATGCCTCTAAGGTAGTGAAGCTTCATGGCCAAGTCCATGTTCCCGGGCTCGAAAATCAAATCCGAGCCCGTGACATTTCCCGGCCCGACTGAGGATAGTTTAATGTTGTAGATAAGGCCTTCTTCCATGGGAGATGAAACCATCTTTTGTGATTGTGTGAATAGGTTTTAGGAGTGAGAGTAAAACCAGTTGTAGTGGCTAAGGGAAAGACAAAATGCTGAGGAAAATACTTCCAGAATGCACTTGAAATAGTGATGGGAGGGCATTAACTACCAAAGAGTTACATTTGCATCATCCAGGGATTTGTGACACATCAAAATTAAAAGTCTACTTTATTATTCTGCATTTGTACGTCAAGCTCTCATACTAAACTACATATTGGGCCTATTTAACTTTTTAGATAGTTGCAGGTGTAATTTCCTTAGCGCCGGAGCAGTACGCATTAATTATCTCAAAGTAATGAACTATAACTATTTTACTTGGGGAATTAGAACACAGTCGATATTTGTAACAATTTTCTTTGTCAAGTTTTGATTTCTAATGTTTTACTTATTGTCATTGAGAAATCAGATAGCAAGACGCCACAAATTAAGTCCACTTCGAGGAAACAAATAAGTAATCCAGTTATAAATAATCACAAACTAGCAATAATTTTTAAATGTTTTTTTTTTTTTGTGTCTGTTTTTTATTCTGATATTTTATTTATTATAAATATCGGATGCAAACTTGATATTGTAACCACTTTTTTATGCACACTCAATTTGGCTGACCCATTACTTTTATAAGGATGATCCATTACTTTTATAAAGAGATCACGAATTCAAATTTATTTTTCGAAATTACTTTTATAAGGTCAAAAATTTAAATTTATTTGTTGCAGTTGTTCGTAAATCATCACCTTCTATCGTGGAGAGCTTTAGTGTGACTAATATCTTATTGAGACCATGGTCAAGGGTTCATCCTTCATGTGAGTGGGTATGGCTCAATCCAAATAATTTCATAGCAGCTAGAATTTTCAATGATGACACCCAAAAAGATTGCTACACTACTCATCTTTCTCCCATTTTTAAGTTTACCAAAAAAGGAAAACGATAATTCATAATTAAGGATTTATTATTTATATACTATTCCTCTCACGTAGATCAATCTCTAATTTATCTAACTTTTATTTCGGTACAAAAAACCTTAGACGGGCTAAAGACCTCTTTTAGCATGGCAAAAATTTGGTTGTAATATTGCATTAGAAGGCCAGGTGGAGGAATCATGTTGTACTTGTGTTTACATCCACAGAAAGGGTAAATTACATTCTATTCCGTGTACGGTGTTCTTTTAAAATTGTACATTATGCTCTATAGTCTATACTCCCATCTAATAATATCCTTCTTTTTTTCTGAAATCAGTACGAATTGCGCTCACCCCGGCCCATATGCTGCTTGTATTTTGTTTGTGTACATTTATAATTGCAACTCGTATTCATAAAAATACCATCGATTACCTACTATTTAAAAAAAAATCACAAAAAAGACAAAAAAATGGAAATGAAAAGATGCAAAAATAAAAATTGCTCCAAGCCTGACAACATCACTCTGAATCCTTTATTACAATAATATTTTATTTCCTATTGTAATATCATCCATACACGTTAAGTATATATATATATATATATACTTATAGAGTTGTAATAATAAATAAAATAAAAATTACAATAAAGAATCCAAGGCTGGGTGAGGTACAAAGCCTTCGTGGGGTTGGAGGTGGCAATAGCGAGGGCAATAGAGGAAGAGGGAGGGTGAAATTGTTATTTTCACCAACTCTACACAGTAAGAATAAAGTGAGCTACATTGTCTGAAACAAAACAAGATTAATTAGTCTGTTTAAGAGAACACGTGTAACATTTCATTTTTTCGAGAACACCCTAGAGAACGAAATACTACAATTTAGTTTACCCCAACCACTACGCGCTCCGTGTCGATACTTATTCCAAAAATTATTGAAAAGAAGAGCCCCTAGTTATTATCATTGATTAATGAAGAGGACAGCCAGCCAAAACAGTGATGACAACTAAGTATTGTTTCGATGATTCCAGCCTCCACAATATCCTTATCTATTGCTATTTAATTCAATCCAAATTTAATATGCAACAAACATAGGTAGGGAAAAGAAGAAATAAAGACGACGGGTGGGGGTGGGGTGGGGTTGGGGGTTAGGGGGTAGATAAAACATAAATGTATACAGTTGAAGGTTTGAATGGACAACATTATTTTATGTGACATTTCTATTAACATCAGTTGTAAGTGAGGTAGATACACATTTCTGAGTGGCATTTAACATGCCATTAAATGAAAGCCTTTCACAGTTGGTCAATAGTTTCTCCAAGCTTTCTATTCCACACGCACTTAGGCCTGTGTGGATTCATTTTATCGGGGGAATTTAGATATAAGAAATTAGATATTTTCAATATTACTATTAAAGTGATAATAATATGAGGAAAGAAATGTATATACATATAAATAGGGTTATATATTATTAGCCTAGATTGATTTTTTAAATCTCACTCACTTGTATCGACATATATTTAATATAACAAAATTTAAAATTTCTTATGATTTTGGCAAGCATTTATATGCCATCTATAGTCATATAAATAACAAAAAATCTGAAGAAGATATACTAAAACAAATCTGAAGTTTATTTTTGAATAACAAGATACATGAATGCGAAACAGGATAAAAAGATGAAATTATTGGTGATTTTAATTATAAAATTAAAATAAGATTTTTTCACTATCAAAATTTTAATCATCTCTTTAGGATTATAAATTTGTTGAATTCAAGTGAATATTGGTATATAATACAAATTAATATGAAAGATCGATTTGACACATACAACACTGTTATATATAAAATATAAATGTTACTTTTCAGTAATTAAAAAAATTGTAAGTATTTTAACTTTTTTTTTGTAATTTTTTTTAACGAGCAAACAAAAATATATAAAAACTTAATTGCATATAGGATAATTGGTATGTGTAGTTGGGTAGAAGAATTAACTTAAGACTAATCTTACCATATTAATAAATTTTGTAGCTTGGCGTCACTTTTCATTAAATAGCTAAAAGTTGGAACTCTTTTTACAATATAGAAAGCTCATACACCATTATTCATAACTTTTCCGTTTAACCTTTATTTTCTTTTTTATCTTTTGTGTTTCCAAGAGTTGAAGTATGAGAAAATAAAAGACCTGTGTGGATTACTTAAGTGTGTTTTGACATGTTCAAATAAGAAACATTCTTGATTAACTTATTCTCAAACTTGTGACAAAAGGATTTTCTGAAAATAGAGTACAAAAGTTAGCAGCAGTAGTTTTCTTATACACAAATTCTGCCAAGTTTTAATAAAAGGCTCCGAAGCTCCTTTTGTAGCTAACTTATTAGCAGCTTTGGTAGTCTCCCTATTAACAAAAGACCAGTTTCACAATTCACATGCATGCTTGAATCTAAAAAAGCTCCTCCAACACTCCTCTACTAGAGTGATCATGGCTCGGTGAGAGGTGGTCTGCCTGCTAAGACAAAAGAACAAAAGGTGGAATCATTTCCAAGTTGTAGAGTTGCTTGTAATGTTGTGAATGAAATCGGTAGTAAAATTTGGGTTTTGACCTAGCTTTGAACATTAATTTAAATATGTTTTATTTAATAAAAATATAAATAATTTGGTTAAATGTAATTTATGCCGCGGGTAGATGAATTTTGCATATTTAATTTTTTAAAATTAATTTGGGTGAATGAGAAATTAATGTATTAAATGAGCCACTTAAAAAAATTAATTATTGAATAAGAAAAGTGAGAAAGTAAAAAGTCACCTATCCCACATTGGAAAATATATAAAAGTTAGACCACTTTAATAAACTTAAATTGGAGACTTGAGTTAGGGCCCCAAGAAATACCAATAGTATTTAAAAGGGGAAGGCCTATATCTTTATACATTTGGACCAAAGCCCACACACACGTACGATCGGTTCAACCTGGGCTTGGTTAGTTGGTTGGTTCATTTTTTATATTCTTTAAATATAAAATAAACTAATAATTTATTATTTCCTTCTAATCCAAGTGGTGACAAGTGGAAATATTAGAATATGCATGAGGTTTGAGCAAAATTGCTGACGAGGCGAATGGACATCTAGTCAGCGCTAAATAATTCCTGCTGCACAATGATGTCTACCTAGTTAGCATCGAATGCATGTAGCAGAGTGTGGAAAAATTTCATCTTAAAGACAAAGAGTATAACTTTTGCCTCGACTATAAACCATATGCTATCCAAATTAGTTCAGTTGCTTGATATTACACCTACTCGTTGTCATGCAAATTGAAAAAAAAATACTATGTAATTCATATGGCATCAACAACAATAGTTGTTCCCCCAACTAATGGAAAAAAACCAAAAATATTATAACTGACCTTATATATATATATCAAGTACCCTATCTAGTCTTATTACATACTTAATGAATAATAGAGAATATGTAACTCCTGAGATAGAATACCAAATATAAATTTTATACCTATTATTTCTGATGAGTCTGCCTCAAATTATTTTATGCAAAATCTTAAAACACATGGATAATATTATTCATAAAATAAAAAAAGAATTATACAATAAATAAAACTTACTGGCATGGTTGTGCTCCATCAGTTTCAAAGATCATGTAGATGGACAGTCTACAGAACCACAAATCAAGCTTTGATACCACTCTATAACACCTCCACCAGTAAATATAGATATTGATATAACAATAATTTTGACAAGACAGCACATGTGTGTGCATGTGTATATATATAATTTTTTTTGTCAACTATACCACTTTGAAAAACAGTAAAAGTATTTTCTCACATATAACTCTGTATATAGAAAAATCACCATTTATATAAATAAAATACAACACCCATCACAGTCACGCTATTCTCAAACTTATTTTCTATTAAATTTCAAGAGTTAAATAGGACACGGAATCCCAAAGTGATAATACGATAGACTCAAAAATTAAAATAATAGCCTATACTTTCAGAAGAAGTAAGGACATTTTACATTTTGTAACTCTTTACATATAGACAATAATTTACATAATAATAATAATTATAAAAATTAGAATATGCCCACAACACAACCCAGTAGGTTGTCATCCATGTACACTGATCCTCAAAACCTGTAGGAATCCTAACGGCTTGCCTAGTAAGTCCATGGTATCAAGTATCACCAGACTCACCTATAATACATAAATTATATGAGCTAACACTCAGCAAGTAAAGATTATGCATGTCAAATAATAATTCACAATATCAAGTCATGCATTTCAAAATGTTATGTCCACAATACAATTTCATGTACCAAAATATTTATCTCAAAATCATTTCTTTTTTGGCCCATGACCAATGCTACTATCCCATGCACTAGAAAAGAGCTCTGCATACCGCCATAATCCAATGGCCAATAATGATATAAGCATATAAATCCATGCATACTCATATGCATGCAAATTCATGCATGCTTCGGTGCACTAGTAGTGATCAGCAAAATATTTTTCTTTCTTAGAATCATGCTGTGCAATACAAAATTTATCAAAATATTCATATATGATGCATGCACGTGCCAATGCCCATGTATGTATGTTCAATGGACATGAATTATAATAATTCGTGTCCTCTGTTATGCACATATGATCTATGGTATTACATATAAATCACACATTTACTAATGAATCTTTACTTACCTTTGATCGATTGTGTATTACTCCTAGGTTTCTTAAGCATTACTTCCCAATCCTAGATGTGAAATATTATGTAAAAATACAAGATATCAATCACCATCCTCAATTAACAAGTTTATTATACTTAATATAGTATAAAGATCTTAAATCTCAATTTAACTAAACAACCTTCTACGCACCTTTGTTCCACATCTTAAATGCATACTAACCTCATTTAATTGATGTATTATAACTCTTATAACATCCCCCTAAATGTTAGGAATCAAATAACTCACATTTGTGTTGGAACCTGTTAATGAACCAAATGGGACAAATTCACAATTTCACATTTTTTGCTATTACATTAATTTGTATGGTGATTTTGATACACATAAACATATTCACTCACTCCCCAATTTTTATCACACTTAGATAACATAAAAAAAATATAACCATGTCATAGAATGGATAAAACTCATGGATATAACTTTCCAAGTTCAGCTCCCTTCACAGCATACTGAAACAAATTTTTCCTACTGTGATAGTTTTGCGCACTTGATAACATTAATGGTTTTGGAACCCCTTACGTATATTCAATCACTCTCAATTTTTTGCCACACTTAGATAACATATACATTTAGACAACCAGGTTATATTATTTCCAAAACTAATGGATTTAAAGCTTCAAAACTAGTCCGCTTCACACAGGACAGAATCTAAAATTCGATGGTGATAGTTTTGAGCATCTCTTCAATATCATACCCTATTTCAATTTATAACCAATGAAAATTTATTCGAATACTCTTAACTCATATATGAACATGTATATGATGATACCTAATTATTTTTTTCAGCATACCATACACTTTTGAAGTCTAAAATACAAGAAAACAGCAATGTGACAGTTTCTGCCACAAGTATTTCCTATTAAGTGTTTGTCATCAAAAACCCTTTTTTTGTGCACCAAAGTCTAACTACAAACTTTCTAACACTATTATAAGAGATATTAAAAGATTAATATACAATAAACCTATTCATAATAATCTGAAAACCAAAGGTTAAACCATAGGCAAGTTTTACCTATGCAGATTTTGAGGTTAAACTTGATGGTAATCACTTTTCCTTTGCTTTTCTTGCTTTTATTTCAACTTGAAATCAATTTAGAGAACTTGGAGACATTAAGGTGTGTGTTTGGAAGCTAAAAATTGCTGAAATGAGGGTATGGTCATGGTTTAAGGGGGAAGGAAATCTTGAGGTGGCACTTGAGGTGCTTACTTAAGCTTGGTCGCAAGCATGAGATGTCAAGTTGTGGTATAAATTTGACCTTTCACCCATCTTTCAAGCCTAGATCAGATGTATTTTAATATACATTAATTTAATTGCATCCTATTTTAACTACTACAAGATCCCATAGATAATTCATAAGCTAATTTCTTAGTCGTTCATTTAATTTCTTTCCCGATTGTCACCCAATTCTTGAATAATTATCCATATTAAAAATTATATAATATTATACATAAATGAATATTGTAATATCACCTTTCAATCATATTATCTTATGTCCAATGTCCCAAATATACCGTATATACTTTTGAAATAACTAGATGAAATCAAATCAAACTGTATAAGCTTACTAATAACACTTTTAACACTTTCAAAATTATAATCTATATATCCCATCTGTATCCAATATTAATCAACCTCATTTTCTTCTTATTTCAATATAAAATCAACTACTAAGATTAGGAAATTCAATAACCAATATCGTGCAAGAGCTTCAGAATTAAGTTTAATATTCAAGAATATCATATGAAATGAAATAAATTATGTAATATCAATAGAAATGCAAGTAGCATATAAAATTAGCATGTAATGCATGAATCATATTGGCCAAGTGAGTAATGTGAGGCTTGGCTATTACAATGTGTTGACTCGGATATGTTAATTTTAATACTCTATGTAGGTTGGTAAATTTGAATTTATTGCCTTCATTTAAAATTGATTCCCATAATAAGTGTGAGATATATATTGAGGCTGGAATAACCAAAGCTTCATTATCTTTTGTTAAAAGAAACACGACACCTCTAGAATTAATTCACAGTGATATATGTGGTTTAAAATGTGTGCAAACTAGAAGTAGAAAAAAGTATTTAATTAATTTTATCGATGATTGCACAAGATATTGTTATAAGTATCGATTGAAAATCAAGATGAGACCTTAAAAGCTTTCAAAAGCTATAAGAATAATGGTGAGAATCAACTTAGTGAATGAATTAAAATTATTCATAGTGATAGAGATGGAGAGTATGGAGAAGATGGAGAGTGTGGAGCTCAATTTGAAGAATTTTGCTCTGAGTTTGGCATCTTTCATCAAACTACATTTCCTTACTCACCTCAATCAAATGGTGTTGCTGAACATAAGAATCAAACTCTTAAAGAGATTATGAATGCTATATTGATAAATTCTGGTTTACCCCATAATTTTTTGAGGAAGTAATTCTCTCAACTAACCACATTCTTAATAAGGTACCTAATAAAATTAAAGGTTAAACTCCTTATAGGCTATGAAAATGTCATAAACCTTCATACAAGTACCTTAAAACATGGGGGTGTTTGGCTAAGGTAGAAGTATCTAAACCTAAACAAATCAAAATAAGGCTTAAGATAATTGATCGCATATTTATTGGATATGCTAATAACAGTAGTGCACATAGATTTCTTGTGTACAAATCAACAATTCAAGATGTAAATGAATGTATAATAGTTAAATCAAGAAATGACGTATTTTTTGAAAATATCTTCCCAAGAAAGGAAATTAGTTCTAATAAAATCACTTATGAATCTATGATTTATAATTATCAAAGTGATGAAGAATTAAGATGCAGTAAGAGGGCTATAACAACTAAAATGTTTGGTCAGATTTTTTAACTTATATGCTATAAAATAAACCAAGGGTAATTAGTGAAGCATTATCAAGTCTAGAAACTCCATTTTGTAAAGAAGCTATAATAATGAAATAAAATCTATTATGCAAAATCATACTTGGGAGTTGATAGATATCCTACTAGATAGCAAGCCTTTAGGATACAAATGGATCCTTAAAAATAATATAAGGCCGATGATTGATACGTATAAGGCTAGATTGGTTGATAAAGGGTTCAAACAAAAGGAAGGCCTTGAATTCTTTGATATGTATTTACCAGTGACAAAAATCACATCTATTAGAGTACTTATTGCTATTGTTGCATTACATAACCTTAAGATATCAAATGGATGTGAAAATAACCTTTCTAAATAGTGAATTAGTAGAAGAAATATGTATGGAACAACCACAAAGGGTACGTTGCTCCTAGATACAAGAAAAAGGTATGCAGAATCATTAAGTCATTGTATAGGCTTAAATAACCAAAATAATGGCATGAGAAATTTGACAAACAAAGATGTTAAATGATTTCATATTAATGAGTTTAACAAATGTATTTATATAAAAGTCACAATGAATGCTTATGTTATTGCATGTTTGTATTAGACGATATGTGATCATAGGTAGTGATGACATCATCATGACTACCAAAAAAATAATGATAAAATATTTTGATATGAAAGATATGGGTATAGCAGATGTTACATTAGGGATTAAGATTACCAAGACATCCGATGGACTTGTCCAACCGCAATCTCATTACATTGAGACAATACTTAAAACGTTTAATGCGTATGATATTTTCCAAGTAAAAACACTAGTAGACTTAAGTTTGCATTTGGCTTAAAACCATAGTGAGCCCACATTACAGTTAGAATATTCTTGGATAATTGATAATTTTGTGTACATTGCACACATCCTAATATTGCTCACTTAGTCAACAAACTAAGTAAATTTACAAGTAAAACATGTAATGACTATTAGAAGACATTGATAAGGGTTCATAAATATTTAAGATTTAACTTTAATTATGTATTACATTATACGAGATATCTAACTGTACTTGAAGTGTATGGTGATGCAAATTAGATATCTGACACAAAAGACTCTTAAGTCCGTTAGAGGTTCTATTTTTACCATTGGTGTTGGAGTTGTGTCAAGAAAATCCTCTAAAAAACTTGTATACCTCGATCCACGATGGAATCAAAGTTTATAACTTTAGATAAAATTGGAGAAGAAGCAAAATGACTTCGTAATTTGTTAGAGGATATTTTTTATTGGCTTAAACTAGTATCTGCAATTTTGATACATTGTGATAGCCAGTCGGCTATTAGAAGGGTATAAATTAGTATGCATAATGGTAAGTCTCAACATATACATTGGAGACATATAATATAAGGTATTTAATTTCAAATGGAATTATTTTCTTCAATTACGTAAAATCAAAGGAAAACCTAGCGGATCCGTTGACTAAATGCTTAGGTAGGTTTCAAGTATATTGCTTAACAAGGGAAATGAGTCTAAAATTTATAAAGTAAAGAGTTTTCACAATAGTAATCCAATCTTGTTGATTTGAGATTCAAAATCTTTATTTAATGTGACAACTAAGTTATGAAGATTCAAACGAGGACTTAGGAGTTATCTCCTTCCCATTCCTATGAAAGTGAGGTTAAGTTATGTCCTTTTAATGATTCCTATTGGACTATGATAGGATACTCTTAATAGGATATCACCTAGATAAGTGTGAAAAGGGCCGCTTCATCGAAACACTTACGAATTCAAGATGTTGTCCAAGGCTAAAAAAGACATAATTGGACGAACCCAAAGGTGTTAGAAAAGTTATTTTGTAGATACTATTGTCTTGAACAGTTGAACAATTCATGATATCGTTTCACTAAGCAGCCTAGTGAATTCGATAGTATTCTACTAAGAAAGGTTCAAAGCCACAAGCTACCTCGCCCTGTGCAATAGCTTTCCACTTGAACTCTCTTCAGTATCTGCATACTCACATGAATTAATTTCATTCATGTCGGGATTGTTGAAAATTGGTACAAAATGTTGGGTTTTGACCTAAATTTAGCTAATAATTTATGTTGATTCCATTTAATAAAAAAGAAAATAATTTGGTTAAATGTAATCTACGATGCGAGTAGATGAGTTTTGCATATTTGATTTCTCAAAATCAATTTCTAGTGGATTACAAATTAATGCATAAAGTGAGTCACATAAAAGGTTTAATTATTGAATAAGAAAAGCAGGAAGGTGAAAAGTCACCTATCCCATATTGAAAAATATGTAAAAGTTAGACTATTTTATTAACATCAAGTAAGAGACTTGGGTTTGAGCTTTAAGGGTTACTAATAGACTTTGAAAGGGAAAGACCCACATCCTTATAGGTTTGGACCAAAGCCTATATGTGCGCGTGCGAGATGCATGTTGGCTGGCTTGATTGGGCCTAGGCTTAGGCATGGGCTTGGCTTAGCTTGGTTGATTGGTCTATCCAGTATACTTTTTTCACAAAAGATAATTAATATTTTTTATTAAATACTTATTTATTTTCTTCCAATCCAAGCGGTGACAAGTGGAAATATTAGAAGATGACTTGTGGGCATGTGCAAAATTATCTAACAAGGCACATCTAGTCAGCGAAAAGGCATTTAGTTAGCACTGAATAGTGCTTGTTGGACAGTGGTCTCTGCGCAGTCAGTATCGAACGAATGTGGCCGTTCAATAAGCGCTAAGTGTTTTTCCAGTCATAACATTTTTCAAGGGTTGTGTTCGCCATACCCTTTCAATAATTGTAAATAGACCATGGATTCTAATATTTTAATTCGCTCAAATCCTTGCTCTCTTCCTTACTTCTAAGTTTCATAAGAGAGATCTAAAACACCTCTTGTTCATTGTTATTGTAATTTGTAGTGCACTATCACAAAAATTTAGTCATTGTATTTGGGAGGTTATTGCCAATTTTTATAAGCACCAAGCATGTGGCAATTTCATCTTAAAGATAGAGTACAACTCCTATCTTGACTATAAACCATAAGTTGTTATATTGTCCAAATTAATTCAGCCACTTGATATTACACCTACCCATTATTCCTATAGAAATTACATTGATGATCTCTTAGTATTCCTTCTACTTACCCAGATTACCAAGAGATGATATTAAGCTTGAAATGGCTAGGCATCTTTGAAAATAAGGGAGAAGGAACTCAGTCTTCTAAAATGGAGGATTGATTGGTAGGAAGGCGTATGCTAGCATTCTAAAGAAAAATTTGACTTCGGGCAACTTTTTTTTTTAATTTTCCATAATAAAGAGGGATTATGAACTTGATTGAGCTAATTCTATGAAAATTTAATAAGAAAGGTCCCCTCTTTATTTCAGTGCCAATGAATGGAATCCTTTTTATAGAAAGTAGGGAGAGGAATACTATGGTGTAATACATGCTTCACCTAGTGTATTGTCCATTGCGTATGTAGATATTAATCAACAATACTCCCAATGGTACATCCACTGAATGTAGCATTCAAAGTGGTATACTACGGATATACTTAATATATATAATGTCAACAACACTTTATGTTCATTAAGAAGGCAATACTTCTATTAGGATCAGGAGAGATAAAAATCTTTCACTTTAAATAATTAGCACAACCAGGAGGATTGACTAACTCTTTAAGATAAAACTTATCCACCCATTTTCTATTCCAAAAATCTATAGGTGACCATTCCCAACATTCCAGAGGATGGATTGTTTTAAGAGGGGAATACATGTTACAATATTTTTCCAAAGCCAACTATGATGGGTTTCTTATAAGCATTGAAAATTTCTGACTTTGGGAAGTACTTAGCTTTGAAAACTTGATACCAAAGAGAGCTTTAGCTATGAAAGAGATGCCAAGCAATTTTAAGAAGTTTGCTTGGTTCAAATAGAAAGATCCCATGTCCCTAAACGTCCAATTGAGAATATTGACAGATTAATTGTATAGGATGAGACAAGGTAGCATGTTGGTAAGCATCTTTTACTTATGATCTAGTTAATTATGGATTCAAGTCATTTGGAGGGGAGTTGAGGAACTAGCCAGTATCCTCATTTAAAAAAAAGAAGAGATTATTTGTATAGATTGACAGATTGTAGGCCATTTAATAAGATTAATTTAATTAGTATTAGAGGTTGCATTCCACAACATTTCTTGCTAATAGAATTAATCTTATTAATAATATAAGAAGGTAAACATTATATACTCATCGCATATTGGGATGGTAATAATAAACTTTCAAATTATAAATTTTTGCATACTTGTGAATTATAAAATCCTATTAATTCCACTCATAGACCAAAAATATTTGGCATTTAATATATATCAATATATTACAAATTTTTATATGGTGAGAAAATTGGTCCAAAAATTAAAAAAAGATAATATACAAATTTATAGACATAAGGATAAAATATGAATGTAAAAGAATTATTTTGGACAAAAAATACAACTTATTATGATATTATTTTATAAGTATCGTGCATTTATGCTTGTAGTTATATTAAATTATACAAAAAATTGTTATATATATGTCACAATATTATTTAATATATAATATAAACAACTTAAGGATTACTAATTAACAATAGTTAATATTTTCATGAATTTTTATGTTTTTAATTCAATTGGATAATATTCAATTAATACTTACAATTCTAATATGATTTTTAAATTTTAAAAAAAATTAATACAGATGTTTTACCTAAAAAATCTGAATATTATTCATTAAGTTCGGAATAAGTATGGGAAATAAGAATATTT
Organism: Paulownia fortunei; assembly: GCA_019321725.1. Classification (NCBI taxonomy): domain Eukaryota; kingdom Viridiplantae; phylum Streptophyta; class Magnoliopsida; order Lamiales; family Paulowniaceae; genus Paulownia; species Paulownia fortunei. The sequence goes on along the minus strand of CM033115.1, from coordinate 8,814,487 downwards.
TTTGAATTATTCATATATACAGATGTGGAATAGTTTCGAGCCCTCCAAAGTCAACACCATGCGAGCCATCAATTCCTTTGTGTTCTCTTGCTTGCGACACAATCAAGTTGTTAGGATTGTCGGGATTATACCTAGTGAAAATCCTCAAATGCACAAGTTAGAACTAAAGCAAGAGATAATAAGCAAATGACAGAAAGCTGTAAATGCCCAATATAAATGACCTCTCTCCAAGTGAAGAGATCAAGGGTATTTATAGTTATTTAAATAAGGATGGAATTTTGATATGGTAGAGTGCATGCACCGATAGAGCCTCTTATATCCTTAGGCTTTGGCCTATTGGATTAAACCTTTTTAGATAATTGGACTCAATTTTTTATTGGGTCTATCATAAAGCCCCCACTCGTAGGCAAATTTTGCAATAAGAAGATTAGTCGGGAGTAAGTTGTTAGGTTTGTATATCCCAGGATGGGTTAAATAAAAATTTAAGCACATGCATAACAATTAAACTAAAATCCTGGAAACTAATATGATTAACCAGCTTGCATTTCTGATTACTCGATTTAAACTTAAAAGAAAGTTTCACAAATTATAATTAAATAAGCACTCTAGTTATTGTAGGGTATGAAACAATTTGAATTGTTAGCCCCAGATCAGAAACTAGTTGCAAGGAATACAATCATCTCCCTTCTACGAGTATCCACACCTCAAGCAAATCCACGAGTCTTGAATTCTTGCTAGAAAATTCAAGCTGCTATAATTTTAAGATTGCAAACCCAAGTGCAGGTTGCATCAAATAATAAATTTCTAGGGAGTTCGAGGTTGATCCATCAGGAAGTTGTTTGAAGTTTTCGGGTTTATATTTTTTAAAAAATAGGCTGAATGTGGTTTAGATTATAAAGAAATGCTATAACTAAAAAAATAAAGTAATAAAAGTATTAAGGATTAGGGATCCGCTCTTGAGTTTTGGATAGAAGAATGAGTATTTATTATTTTTGTTTATCTCTTTTAAATGCCACTATTGGAATCCATATGTAATGAAGGTTCCAATGAGAAGATGCTATCAAATAGCTCATGCATTAAAGTAATCATGATATTGTTTTACTGTTTGCAAATTATATCTTAACAACAATACTTCTTTATGGGATTAAGTATATATGCACACCTTTGTCTACAACAAGTCAAGGTTTCAAATTAGCAGTCGGTGGAGTAGAACCATACAATAAGCTAAATGAACCCAAGTATTTGTTGTGTCATTGATGATACATAAATCGAGAGTCACCATAAAATAAGAAGAGTTTCAATCAAAAATCAAAATAATAAAACAACACACCTAAATATTATACACCTTTATAACCGCTCCTCTTCCTCCATCAAGAGGTTCACCCTTTCTCCTCAGCTAAATGAAATAGAAAGATATAATAAAAGTAGAAAAAACTAAAAATAGAAGAAAAACTAGAGAATACATTTCTATTACTACTTGAAAACTTAGCCTAAAGAAAGACAACAATAAAACTTTCTTTCCCCCTCTAAGGTTTTTTTGTGTATCTTGAATGTCATCCAAGAGCCCCTATTTATAGTAGAAGATGGCATAAATTGGCATCTCCAAATTCACTCTAAATTAACTTGAAATGTGCTCAAAATTCACATTTCCTTTTCATATTCAAATTTGTCATACATTTTTCTCTATGCAATCAGCTAATTTTTGATAAAGTTATCAACATGGAAGTTGTCGATTTTTCTCTTAGTTTCATTTTTCAATTTGAATCACCTAATTTCAACTAGTAGGGAGAAAGTTATGCTTGATTTAAGAAGATATGTTAGTATAGATAGATTCCTTCCAATACGCATACTTGGATGAATTTTCTATTATAATCAAAGTTGAATTGGGCTAAGCTTCCAACAACAAAGTTGTAATCTATCTCTTGGCTTTCAAATAAAGCAAGATTCGGGTCCATATGGCTTTTCAACATAGAGTTATGCCCAAAATACAAAAACTAAACAAATCTAAAAACATACTTATTTTTAATTTAATACAAGCCTAACAATCACTTGTAAAGTCTAAGTGATTTCTTGCATATATTTTGATCTACACATAATGGACTTAGGCAAAATGGCCCTTTTCTTCTAATTGTGATACTGCTTTGGTCTAGTGAAATATTATCTTCCCAACTTGCTCATACAACGTGTTGTCTTCTTTGGTTTTATTTTGACTTTTTTTTTTCTCTCTTTTTGTTCATTGATTATGTAACACAAATCATTAATAAAACTATAAAATTAACAAGAATAAAATAAGAAAAGTATAAAGGATTTGGTACAAAAATATATCAAAATATGCACTTATCAAACTCCCCTACACTTAACTTTTTTTCGTTCTCAAGCAAGCCTAAAACAAACCTAAACTAATCCATTTTCATAGAAAATTACGATTACATTTAGCATATTCAAGAAGCCTTTAAACCCCTAGGTGGCCCATAGAGGATGAGTTATAGTCTCATGAGGGGTTCCAGTAGTGATACCCATAAATATCTATAATAACTAACTTCCAACCATTATTTTAGGAAACAACAAAGTAATATGGAAATGAAATCAAATACGTAATGAATCTAACCCTTAGTAATTCAAAAGTCAATATATTTCCACAATAAGCATACTCAACTCTGTGTGTGAATAGTTAATACCAACAGTGAAGAAACCATGCATACTTCAAACAAGTGAAATCCCATAGAACCTCGAAAAAATCATCACGCAATCTCTAATGGAAAAGTTAAATATCATAAAATCTTCATTTGGTATAAATCTCCACTATACCAAAGGTACCACATGAAATTAAAATGTATTCAACAAAGGTTGTAATGGGGCAAAAGGGTAGTGATGTGACTAAGAAATAAAAGGATAAGATGCAACAAAGGTTCTAAAAACTTCGTGGGATTAAAGACAGAGTTTACTAATGAAGAATTCTCATACGCTATGAATTTTAACACCGGGGTCTTTGTTATTGAATTGGACCCTCCCTTCATCATTCATATTGATTTTGCAACATCCCATTTTTAGTTGCAACTCACAATATTTAACACTTTGCAACTTTTTTTTGTGTTTTTCTTTTGTTTTTTTTTCTATAGAAGAGAAACTCCCCCACACTTATTTTCTATTCCAACCTAAATTTCTTTTGTTGGCTTACCTTATCAATGGAATGTCTCTTAAGCTTCAAATTATTTTTAGAATAAGGATAGGATAATAGCATATTTAGATAGGTAAGAAGATATGGTTACTGCAGAAAAAAGGCTTATTTATTGAAAGGCTTAAAGTGGCTCACTATGTGAGATGCTCTCTTGGAACATCACATAGGGAACAAGCTGATTTGGCCATGGTGCTATAAAGCCCTTAATGGTGCTACAAGCTGATTTGAACATCCCTTAATGATTTTTCAAGTGGTGCTCAATCAGTCATTCACCTCGACAGACCAAAAGTAGAAGTTCTAACACTCAATCCCTACATGTCGAATATCCAAGTGATGATTAAAGCGAAGAGATAAAAACTACAGATTTGACATGCTTGCCTCCATACCGAATAATATAACTATTTGTGCAAAAATATTTGAGTATAATTATCACAAAAATATATTAATCAAAGAACAACATCAAAGTCCAAAAAAACACCCATCATCAATCAAACCACATTATTCATGCTTAATTTTAATCATTGAAGTTGGAAGAACATCTATGGCTAAAAAGATAATTGACAATTTACAAACTTTTATTAAAAACTTTCCAGGTTATGCAATAAAAATAGGGATACGTCTCAAGAGTGTTAAAGTTACCATTTACTCTATCACATTTTTTATGGTTTCAACAATCCAAAATAAAACACACTTGAATTTAAAAAAAAAAACTAGAAAAACACACATTGAACACACAAGACATGATATCAACTATGCCCTCTCCCAATCTAATCAAGACATTATCCCCAATATCGAAAATAGATAGGAAAGTAGAGTTTAGAAGATATTACCTGAAATGTGACTTATTGAAAAATAAAGTAAAATAACACAATATATATACTATTAGTTAAAACCATTAAGGACATATTTCTTAGGCGGAGAGTTAAATTTATTTTGTGATTTTGACCATTATCCCTATTGGACCAATCCACACGAGCCAAGGCTGATCAAGTTCTGGCACATATGCTAGAAATTTATCAATCAATTGGTCAGGTGTTAAAGCAGAATTAGAATTTATCTCGTAGAAGGTGAAATAAAACTTTTTCTATAACATGATCTACAAAAGATAGCAAACCATCAAAAAAACCATTAACATTAAGAATACCTATAGGTTTTCGGTAAATATTAAGTTATGCCCAAAAGATAACTTGAAATAATTCCTCCAGTATACCAAAACCACCAAGTAGAGTAATGAATGCATCCACATTGTTTAACATGTTAGGTATTTTGTCCTGAATATGTAACACTTTTAGCTCAATTTTTATAGTCATACTTGTGATATTGTGTACTATTAAAGGTTTTGGGATAACTCTTAAAACTTTAACTCCTCCTATATGAGCAAAAGTAGCAACACTCCCTATTAATCCCAGATTGCCTCCTCCATAAACTAAATGAATTTTTTTTTTCTTCTAAAGTTCTACCAAGGTTATTGGTGTCCATATAAACTCCTTATTTTTTCTTGGATTGGTTCCACAAAAGACACAAATACAGTTGAACTTGCGAGTGGAAGAAACTTCTAATTTTTTTTTGAAAGTGAGCTGTGCAAAAATAGAGTAAGTACAGTGCTATTTATTGAGGTGTCAACAGATAATGCATTTATTGCACGTCTTTTTCTTTTGTCAGAAAAGTTAAAAATAAGGACATAAAATTTGAAAATTAGCTACTTACACACGAATATACATGTAGTTGTGATTGTGACTCACATCTTCATCTGGTTTACATCTAGTATGATATAAACGCCCTCTATGGGTCGATGATATGCTTCCCATCCAGTTTTCTTATAAACTGGCAAACATCGTCTTTTAATATCAGATTCTCAAGACTACAATGCTCATATTCATCCAAGAAGTGATTCCATAAATCAAGAATTACATAATATACTAATTCACATGAATGCATCTTAAGAGTAAATGTAATGTCATCTAAAGACTCCTTAATCAGTCTATCCATAATAAATTGAATTTTACCTTTTTGATTTTTAGAAATCATTCCTAAGGAATAACATTTTGTGTTGCAAGTCCATCGAACACATTTGTGACAAACTTGCCATTTTTTCACTATTCATTTTTTTGATTATATGCTTTTACCAAAACTAGGCATGATCTAGCAAGCAAGTTTGAAAACTCATGTGAAAATTCAACTACTACTCTTACCTTTGCTTCAATTATCCATCGTATGTCCCCTGAGATGTCTTTGTACATAACCATCCTTAATCATTCAATCCTGCTTTTATAAATTTTTAAAATTGCATTTTCAGAAAGAAAAGGAAATTAATTCCTGAGAGTTAGAAGAATGTCATCTATTTTGAAAAGAACAAGAAAGAGACTGAGAAAAAGAGAGAAATTTTATACAGAGATTTCAGTTGTTTGGGAAACTAATAAGTTTGACTTCAATAGCCACAGAGTATCGTTATCCGCCACTTAACCAGGAAGGATCATAATTTTGGATAATTTTCATAACTTTTACAGAAAGCGCAAGTGTCTTTGAAAAGAGTGGGTTAATAAAATTCATACTACAAGATCTTTGCAATGATTTTCTTTATCAAAGAGTGACTACCATGTGGTCTTGCATGATAAAATTAAAAAAAAATACTACCTACCACACTGTCAGCACGTATTATAGATTAGGATAAAATAAATTAAAAAAAACTAAATGGATAAAAAGAAAAGAGAATAAGAGTTAAAGAAAGCAAATATGTGATTATCGGCTCTCATAGTCTTCTTTTTCATCTGTTGGGTTACTTTCCATCAAGCACTTGTTTTAATGTTCTTAGCCCGATATTGCCTCCTTCATCATTCATCAACATATGCTGCCAAAGTCATCGTCCATCCAATCAACATCTTATAATTTTGAAATTCCCAAATAAGTTTGTCCACTTGTACTTGAGTGAGGTCTTTAGCAATGGTGACTAGTGGTATTTTTTTCTCACCTAAATAGACATATTTAAGATGGTCTGGGATTGATTTAAACTCCATTGTAAGTGTCTGCACCGCAGAAGGTAGAAGCTTTTCATTAGATATTGGTAATTCAACATGTGAGACATCATACCATGATTTTTTTTGGCAATGAATCCAACCCTATTACATAATTTTCCACATCCCCCAACATTAATACATCCAACTTCTTTTCTTTCAATTCCTCCATAAGGTGATGTTTTTGTAAAGTAGCCTCTACTTCATCATTGCCAGTGAATTCAAGCATTTATTGTGACTTGAGATCAATAACGTCAACTGCAGAAACAATATTAATGAATCTTAGCATATCTCATAGCTTAAAAAATATTATATTTTATAACCTCGCTAGCAAACTCCATAGTAAGACTGTCTCATGAATATCAATCTTAGCTCGAGGTTGCCTTCATGAATGGTCTTTTCAAAAGAATTCATATAGGATTAGGGCATGTGTCATCCTCTAACTTAAGAACATAAAAATCAGCAGGAAAAACCAATTCATTCACCTACATAAGAACATCTTCCACAACCCCTATTGGATATGCATCATTACGTGCTAATTTTATAAGCTACTTGCATTTCTATTGATATTGCAAAATTTATTTCATTTTATACGACATTCTTGAATATTAAACTTAATTCTAAAGCTCTTACACGGTATTAGTTATCGAATTTTTTAATCTAAATAGTTGATTTTATATTGAAATAAGAAGAAAATGAGGTTGATCAATATTGGATATACATGGAATATATAGGTTATAAATTTGGAAGTGTTAAAAGCGTTACTAGTAAGCTCATATGGTTTGATTCGATTTCATCCAGGTATTTCAAAAGTATATATTGGTAAATTGCATATTTGGGGCATTGGACATAAGATATTATGATTGAAAGGTGATATTACAATATTCATATATGTATAAGATTATATAATTTTTAATATGGACAATTATTCAAGAATCGGGTGATAATCGGGTAAGAAATTAAATGAGCAGCTAGGAAATTAGCTTATGAATTATCTATGAGATCTTGTGGTAATTAAAATAGGATGAAATAAAATTAATGTATAGTAAGATACATCTGATCTAGGCTTGAAAGATGGATGAAAGGTTAGATTTATACCTCAACTTGACACTTCATACTTGCTACCAAGTTTAAGCAAGCACCTCAAGTGCCACCTCAAGCTTTCCTTCACCCTTAAGCCATGACCAGACCCTCATTTTAAACATTTTTAACTTCCAAACACACACCTTAAGGTCTCCAAGTGCTCCAAATTGATTCCAAGTTGAAATAAAAGCAAGAAAAGCAAAGGAGAAGTGATTACCATCAAGTTTAACCTCAAAATCTGTATAGGTAACACTTACCTACGGTTTTGCCTTTGATTTTTGATTATTCTGAATGGGTTTATTTTCTATTATTAAAATTTTTTATAAAGTTTTCAGTTAGACTTTGGTGCACAAAGAAAGGGTTTTTGATGACAAACACTTAATAGGAAATACTTGTGGTAGAAATTATCACCTTGCTATTTTCTTATGTTTTAGGCTTCAAAAGTGTATTGTATGTTGAATAAAACCAGTAATTATCATCATATACATGTTCATATTGAGATAAGAGTATTAAAATAAATTTTCATTGGTTATAAATTGAAATAGGGCATAATATTGAAGAGATGCTCAAAACTGTCACTATCGAATTTTAGATTCTGTCCTATATGAAGGGGACTGGTTTTGCAGCATTAAATCCATTAGTTTTGGCAATAATATAACCTTTTTATCTCTATGTATAGTTTATCTAAGTATGGTAAAAAATTAGGAGTGATTGAATATACGTAAGGGTGCCAAAACCATTAATGTCATAAAGTGCGTAAAACTGTCATGGTAGGAAAAATCTATTTCAGTATGCTGTGAAGGAAACTGAATTTGGGAAGCTATATCCGTGAGTTTTAGACATTCTATGACATGGTTACATTTTTTCTGATGATATCTAAGTGTGATAAAAATTGGAGAGTGAATGAATATGTCTATGGGTGTCAAAATCATCATGCAAATTAATGTGACAGCAAAAAAATATGAAATTGTGAATCTATCCCATTTGGTTCATTAACATGTTCCAATACAGATGTGGTGCATTTGATCTCTAAAATTTAGGGGGATGTTATAAAAGTTACAATACATCAATTAAATGAGGTTAGTATATATTTAAGATGTGGAACAAAGGTGCGTAGAAGGTTGTTTAGTTAAATTGAGATTCAAGATCTTTATACTACATTAGGTATAATAAACTTGTTAATTGAGGATGGTGATTGATATCTTGTATTTTTACAGATTATTCCACATCTAGGGTTGGGGCATAATACTTAAGAAATCTAGAAGTAACACATAACCGATCAAAGGTAAATAAAGATTCATTTGCAACAACAATGCATAGACATAGTAAATGTCTGATTTATATGTAATATCATAGATCATATGTGTATGGCAGAGGGCACATATTACTATCATTCATGTCCATTGAGCATACATACATGGAAATTGGCAAGTGCATGCATCATATATGAGCATTGTGATAAATTTTGTATTGCACGGTATGATTCTGAGAAAGGAAAATATTTTGCTGACCACTTCTAGTGCACCGAAGCATACATGGATTTGCATACATATGAGTATACGTGGATTTGCATGCTTATATCATTATTGTCCATTGGATTATGGCGGTATGCAGAGCTCTTTTCCGGTGCATGGGATGGTAGCATTGGTCAGAGGCCCAAAAAAAAATTTTGAGAGAAATATTTTGATGCATGGAATTGTATTGTGGGCATAACATTTTGAGATGCATGACTTGATATTGTGGGTTATTATTTAACATGCATAATCTTTACTTGTTGAGCATTAGCTCATATAATTTATACATTGTAGGTGAGTTTGGTGATACTTGATACCATGGATTTTCTGGGCAAGCCGTTGGGATTCCTACAGGTTCTGAGGATCAGTGTACATGGGTGACGACTTACTGGATTGTGTTGTGGGCATATTCTAATATTTATAATCATTATTATTGTATAAATTATTGTCTATATATAAAGGGTTATAAAATACAAAATGTCCTTACTTCTACCAAAAGTATAGGCTATTATTTTAATTTTTGAGAGTATTGTTTATAACTTTGGGATGTCGTATCCTATATATCTCTTGAAATTTGATAGTAAATCAGCCTGAGAATAGAATGACTGTGATGGGTGTTGTGTTTTTATATAAACGATGATTTTTCTATATTCAGGGTTATATGTGAGAAAATATTTTACTATTTTCTCAAAGTGCTACGTTTGACAAAAAAAAAACAAATATATATATATATACACATGCACAAACATGTGCTACCTTGTCAATATTATTGTTATATCAATATCTATATTTAGTGTTGGGGGTGTTATACTGATGATACAAAGGATGATTTAAAGTGCCCGAATCCTTATACTTTGGAGAGAATTTTCTTTGAAGAACCGCTTGAACATTCTCCCCCACACTTACTTTTTCACCCCCCTCAACTTCCATTTGCTAGTGCATAGCTCTTTGAGAAACTTAGCATATCAAGGCACTTACTTGCTCACATCAAAAAGAGGGATGTTTACCTTCACTTTTCAAAAAGTCTTAAGGATTTCCTTTTCTTGCTCATTTTTCTTGGAATTTACTAACCTGCTAGGAAAATGTAGAGGTGTTACATAAGTATGAGAGATAGGTTTAGGAGTGGTTATCGACTTTGGATTCTCCTTATGATGAATAGTCTTGTTAACAACTTTTTCATTTCAAAGAGTTGTGATCGAATTAGCCTCCATGATTGAATATTCACCTAAAGAAGAAACATGACATTTAGTGGATGGATTAGATTGAGATTGAGCAGAAAATTTATCTTTTTTCATGAGTACACAAAGAGGTTGTCAATGTCAAAAATATGCTTTTGATTTCATTGATGGCTTATGAAGTCTACTCATTGATGTTTGTTTGTGGATGCATAAATTCTTACAAAGTTTCCTCAAGAGATTTTGTATGTAGAGCTGGATAAGAAGGAAAGTTTGGTGGCTTCTGTGAATGTAGCAGTTGGGCATGGTTCTTATCTAGCCAACTAAAATTGGGATAGTTTCTCCATTGTGGATTGTAAGTTTTAGAATATAGAGAATGGAAAGGTCTTTTGAATGCATTCATGACATTTGATTGTGCTGGAATATTTGGGCATTCATTGATGGAGTATCTCATAAGTTTACAAGTGCTACAAACTTCTTCATTTTGCAAAAATCTTATTTTCTTTACTTTTTTATATTCTATGGCCTCAACTTTTCCTGTTAAACTAGCAATCCTAGCATTTTGATCTTCTTGACTAAGGTAATATTTTTCTTTATTACTATTAGCAAGATTAAATGTAATATAACCTTTGAAAGAATTAATATTATGCTATGATTGAGAGTTTTATGCTAAATGGTCTAGATATTCTAGGGATTCATCATGTTCTTTATCAAGAAACTCACCATACACATTATTTCAACAAATTATTTTGTTTCAGGAGTTAAACCTTCATAAAAGAAACTACTTAAGCGCCATTTTACAAAACCATGATGTAGGCATGAATTCAACAAATTTTTAAATCTTTTCCAACCTTGAAAGAAAGTTTCATTAGAATTTTGTTTTTCAAAGCATTAGTTTTATGAATTTGAAGGAACTTTTTTAAAAATTCAGCTTCTATTTCTTACCAAATGCTAACTAACCTATATTTTAAAGAGTTAAGCTAAGTTTTTGCTTTATCTTTTAAAGAAAAAAGAAATAATTTGAGCTTAATGAACTCATTTATACAAGCTTGATCATCAAAAGTGGCACATACTTCATCAAATCATTTCAGATGCAAGTAAGGGCTTTTAAAGTCTAAACCACAAAAATAAAAAATAAAGGAATCATACTGTTAGAGTAGGATGCCCAGTGCCCCAATTAGATTGGATGTATATTGTACTCTTTTCTTTTATAAGATAATCTTATTGGGAATCATATTAATAAAAAGACACTTTCTTTATCTTATGTCTAATTTTTTTTTTGCACATTAGATAAAGTTTTTAGACCAAATTTAGCTATGGGGCAGGTCGTGCGTATGATGGCGATCATGGAACATGTCTCTAGGCTTTGGTCTTAAATGAGTTCCAAGTCGAGGGTTTTTTAAGATTGGACATCAAATAGCTAAATAAAACTCACGCATATGATGCATGCTTGTAAGATGAAGATGTCGCATTCCTTGGCATTAGCGTAGAGATACAAGTGAATGTATGTGGATGCTTGTTAGAGAACAAGTATACCAAACTTAGCCTATAGGAAATTCTTAGTTGGAGGCTTTGCCTGTCGAAATAAAAAAAATTCTATGTTGCGATAGTACACGGCTAGTACTCGGACTTGAAACATGATGGTAGCTTTCTGTGAATCGTGCAACACTTTGAATAGCTTCTGATTGCTTGACAATCACAAATGGGGTATGTTGGGTTGCACTGGTTTGCATGGAGGTTTATCAGTGGCCAACATTGAATTAGACATTTGTTTTTTTAGTAAGGGAATCTCTTGTGTTTTCATAGTTCATGATTCAAAGATATTAGCTAAGGCAGGATGAATTTTGACTCATCAGGATTTATTGGAACTTGAAATGCGATCATAGTTATTAAATCATTTAGGGGTTCAACTTATAATCCATGCCTTACATTCAATTAGAAGATTAGTTGTCGGAAGGACCATACGTGTATGAGACTCGTAACTGAAATAGGTTTACTCGCTATTTCACCTAAGATTAGTTTGCCATGATTACTTGTTAGGTGTTTTCATGGATAGAGAGGTCTTGAAATTAAGGAGTTAATTCCAAGCAAATTAATTAATCAGAATAATTGCTATTCATAAGTTGTAAATATTATAAATCCACTATTAACTTAGTTGTAAACTTAAGAGGGTTACACATCATTATTGAGAGTGACATTTCTATTTTGGGAATTTTTCAATGATTGAAAATTAGTTGATTAATATTAATTAATTAATTAATTAAGAGTTTTATTTAATTTAATGGTTAAATTAAATTATTTAATTGAATAATTGGATTATTCAATTGGACTTAATTTTATTAGGAAGACAATTGGAGTAAAGTATAATGAATCAATTAAATTGATTAATATGTGATTAAATCAATTAGATTAATTAATGGACTTTTTAAGTCCAAACCCAAAAATTAAAGTGGATCACTTAAGTAGTCCACTAGAATATGAAGAGAATAACTAAAATAAATATGATTTATTTTATTTATTATATTTATATAAATAAATAAATAGTGATCGATTTTTATACGATAAAAATCAGTCACTTGGATATTTATTATATATATATCTAATATATATGATATTATTTGAAGAGTTCGAATAAATATCAAGAATGTATGTAGACAATTTTTGATGGCTAATGTAGTCTCAAATAAGTCCATATACATTGGAGAGAAAAATATAAGATTTTTTGAAGGATTTGGAATCCTTCCAAGATTACATCAAGATCTCACTTGGACACCATTCAAGATTGACAAAATCTCCAAGTGTTGGAGAAGTGAATTTTTTTGGCTAGGGCCAAAAATTTCACAAGTTTTTGGGAAAAAAACTTGTTTTGTTTTGTCTTCTATTTATCTCTCCAAGAAAAAGAAAAGAAAAGATAGAAAAAGAAAAGTGTTTCTTAGAAATCTTGTTTTTCTTGTTCTTCAAAGAAAAATTATTTTCTTGATATTCTCTTCATATAAATATTTCAAGACATTAAAAAATTCATCTTTATTGTTCTTGATAGCTTGTTCTTAATCTATTAATTAGGTTAAAGGGCAAAGTTTACTCTGTATCTTGATTAGAAAATGGTTTTAAGGGTACTAGTGAATTCTTTTAATCGGTGTTGCTTTTCATATCGTGGACCTGATCGGAGACACGTGGATCCCTATGAGGTTGATAAGCTAGAAATATAACGATTGATTGCTTCGTTCCCTACAACAACTGGAGTGCTCAAATGTATAAATCCAAAACTTATATATTTGTTTATATATTCATTTGAATAAGCGCAATCATTAGACTCGCTTTTGAATCGAGGGGATGTATATATTTGATGAATTAAATTTTTATTTTTTCAATGTGCATGCCCCTGTAATTATAATGAACCTAACACACATATAGGTTAAATCGAAAGTTATTTGCATTGACAGAAAAAATGAAATAAGAAGGAGAAGAATTTCGAGAAAGTTGCAAGTAATAAGGCATGGTACACACTTATTGATTTTTATTTTCATCCAAGACACTTTCATTTTTAGCCATGGTAGAAGTGTGTGGAGATGACTTAAATAAATTTTCAAACAAAGTTTCAGAATTATTTCGAACTAAACGACGAGAATTATGATTATGATATCATATGAACATATAACTGTAAAGAAAACAAACACATAATATTTACAAAGGGAAAATATATACAAACTTAAATACCTACCTTGCCTTCCCCGGCAATAGTACCAAAAACTTCCCACAACTTTAAGGTTGCAAAACCAAGTGCAGGTTATATCAAGTAATAAATTTCTCAGGAGTTTGAGGCCGTTCCACAGAGAAGTTATTTGAAATTTTTGGGTTTATATTTCTTAAATGATGGGATGAATGTAGTTTAGATTATAAAGAATTTTTTTTTGCTATAACTAAGAAATTAAAGTAATAAAAGTACAGATGATTAGGGATCCGTTTTTGAATTTTAGATAGAGGAATAATTATTTATTATTTTTTTAACTTTTTTAAATACCACTATTGGAATCCATACACAATGAAGGTTCCAATGAGAAGATGTTATTAAATAGTTCATACATTAATGTAATCATGATATTATCTTACTGTTTGCAAATTATCTATTAACACCAATACTTATTTATGGAATTAAGTATTTATGAACACCTTTGTCTAAACAAATCAAGGTTTCATATTAGTAGTTGATAGAATAGAACCGTACAAAAAGCTAAATGAACCCAAGTATTTGTTGTACCATTGGTGATACATAAATTAAGAATCACCATAGTACAAGAAGGGTTTTAACACCAACACTTATTTATGGGATTAAGTATTTATGCACACCTTTATCTACAACAAATTAATATTTCAAGTTAGTAGCCGATGGAGTAGAACCGTATAATAAGTTAAATGAACCCAAGTATTTATTGTGATATTTGTGATACATAAATAAAAAATTACCATAAAATAAGGAGGGTTTCAACAAAAAAATAAAATAATAAAACAATACACTTGAATATTATGCATCGTTATAATCGTTCCTCTTCCTCCATCAAGAGGTTTAACCTTTCCCCTCAGGTAAATGAAATTTTGAAAGACATAATGAAGGTAGAAAAAACTAGAAATAGAAGAAAAACTAGAGAATACATTTCTATTACTACTAGAAAATTAGCCTAAAGAAAGACAATAATAAAACTTTCTTTCCCCCTCTAAGATTCTTTTGTATGTCTTTAATGCCATCCAAGTGTCCCTATTTATAGTAGAAGAGTGCCTAAATTGGCATCTCCAAATGCACTCCAAATTAACTTCAAATGTGCTTTAAATTTACGTATCCTTTTCATATCCAAATTTTGTGGTATATTTTTCTCCATGCAATTAACTGATTTTAAAAAAGTGATCAACATGAAAGTTGTAGATTTGTGTGTGTCAACTTTATTTTCAAACTTGAATCACCTAATTCCAACTACTAGGTGAGCATAAATAGATTCCTTTTAATACACACACTTAGATGGATTTTCTATTATAATCAAGGATAAATTGGGTTGAGCTTTTAACAACAAAGTCGTGGTTCTATCTCTTGGACTTTTAAATTAAGTAAGATTTAGGTTTATAGGGCTTTTGAACATAGAGCGATGCCCAAAATACAAAAACTATACAAGTTTGGAAACATGCTTATTTTGAATTTAATGCAAGCCCAACAATCACTTGCAAAATTCAAGTGATTTCTTATATATATTTTAATCTACATATGATGGGCTTAGGAAAAAAATGACCATTTTCTTCTAATTATGATGCTTCTTTGTTCCAATGAAATATTATCTTTCAACTTTCTCACGAAACATGTTGTGTTTTTTTATTTTATTTTGACTCTTTTTTATCTCTTTTTGTTCATTGATTCCCTAACACAAAATATTAATAAAAATGTAGTGTTAACAAGAATAAAGCAAGGAAAGTATAAAGGATTTGATACAAAAATATATCAAAATATGTATAGGTCACAAACTCTTTATTTTTAATTTAGATTTGAGAGTGTAGAATTAATTCTTAAATCAACTAATTATTGGAAGAGTTAATCTAAATTGATATGTTGAAACCATTTTTTATGGAAGAAAGAATGCTAGACGAAAGATGAAGGGGTGGTTTTTCTTGTACTAAAAGGGCTAAATTTTGGCTTCAATACGGATGCAAAATTCAGCCTCTCTAGGTGTGTATTCATACACACTTTCTTTCTTGTCCTAATACAATTAGGTTTCTATTACCTTCTATCTTTATCTTATTTCTTTCTTTTTATCCAAGACTAGAGTCTTTGACTTTCTTACCAAGACTCTTAGTGGGCCTCTCCTACGGGCACATTAACTTGGGTTTGGACTTCAATTAATTTAATCAAATTCACTTACTTGATATTCATTAATTAAACAAGCTCAATTTAATTAATTAATCTATTAGTTTAAGCAATTAGTTCCACTTAGGCCACCTAAATATAATAGGCTTAATTAAATAATTTTATTATTTATTTGGATAAATTAATTCAACTCTTTAAATTAATTTATGTCTATCTTAGTTAATTGATATAATCAATTAATTAATTCACTCCACAAGAGCCCTATAATCTTATTAGGTCCTATTAAATAATCTCATTATTTAATTTGATAAATTAATTAAACTCCTTAAATTGATTTTAGTTTTAATTAATTAATCTCTATTAATTAATTTAATCCAACTCCTTAGATTACCTTCAAGATTAGAAGTGGACTTTTCCAATTTGTGTGTGACTCCTTAGATTTACAACTAAGCTAGCAGTGAGTTTGCAACTCTTGCAATTTAAGAGAATAGATATTTTATTTTTATTATTAGTCCAATTAATTTATCGTCATAGAACTAATTCCTTAATTCCAAAAACCTCATCAGTTATAGGAAGCACCTAGCAGTGCATCATGACTACCTAGTCTTAGATGAAATACCAACGAACCTATTTTGTTCACAAGTATCGTGCAAGTACGGTGTTTTTATCTCCTAATCTTCTAGTTAAGTCCAAGGCATGGATTATTTGTCAAAACTCTAATTGACTTAATAACCTTGATTACATTTCAAGTCTCATTCACTATTTGATGAATCATTAGAAAACTCCATCTAATATTCATCTTGCCTTGGCCAAGTTCTTTGAGTCTAGAACTAAGAAAATATAGGAGATTCACATATTCTTCCAAATAGATGACAAATCCTTTATTGACCACTCATTAACCTTCATAGACAAAAATATTACACCCAACATATTTTTCTTTTGATTATCAATTAATTAGGAAATATATCAAAGTGCAATATATCGTGCACAAGATTATCATGGTACCTCAAGTCTAAGTACTAATTCCTACACCATCATAACAAGAAAATTCTCATTAGACAAACAACTTTTCTAACAGAGAATTTTCAATGGATTTGTTTGGTGTACTTGCTCTCTAACAAGCACTCACACACATGCACTAACATTGCTACTTCTATGCCTATGGAACGAGACATCCTCTTTTCATGCACGCATCATGTGGACAAGTCTTGACGGGCCTATTGATGTCCTTTCTCGATGAATCCTTGACTTGGAACTAATTTAAGACCAAAGCCATAAAGGCATATTCCAATGATCAATATTGTATGCCAGACCATGGCGTATAGCTTAGTATGGTATATGGATTTTATCTAGTTATCTAATTGCAATTGAAGATAAAGAAGTGCCATTTTATTATAATATATCTAATAAGACTGTATTTTACAAGAATATAAACACAACCACTAAATGGCTCATTGGGCACTATTCTAAATTGCTCGGTGGACTTAGGGTTTTTCTTATTGTCGTAAGTGTTTCTCACAAGAAAAGTATTCAGACAGGAGTATCTCCTTTAGAAAGATTGATTTTAATCTATTTTATGTTATGTTTAGCCAATAGTTGTTTTCTTTCGATGATACATGTGGTTATTGTTGCAATTGACACCATTGGAGTTGTTCTTGATTGGCCATTCTTAGTTTGGGCCTTTGTACCCTTGTCGTTAGGGCACACAGGTCAAGGACCCTAGCTTAGCCTATCAACACACCCTTATAGAAGTTTTGACTTCTTTTTAACTAGTAAATTTGTTTAGAGTATCAAAATTCACCATTCCTATGATCTTATCTTTATTTTTCAGAAGGTGAAATGGAATTTGTACAAGGGACTTGACTTTTGTAGTAGCCACGATGAAGGAGCTAATGATCTCCAGAGCCAACTATAGATTCCTTGGTTTCAGGGCAATCACTCTAACTTATAGGGCATGATTTTTGTCGATAACCTCAGAGATGAAGTTTATGAGCTTTGTGGCTAACTAGAACTTTCTTGGCCTCAAGGGATTTATTCTAACTTATAGGGATTGACTTTCATCCATAAACTCAAGGAAGGAATTTGTGATTTCCTAAGCTGATTACAACTTTCTTGGCCTCAAGGGAGTCACCTCAACTTCCGAGGCTATGCCATTTTACACATTGACTATTGAACCTCATCCAAAGCATATGGCTTTGGGGGGTCTTACTATTTTCTTATTTAAGAAACTTCTAAATTGTTATGCAGTACAGTAATTGATGCTTTCTAAGTGTAGTAGGCTATTAGGAAGAGAATTCATGCATTACCCTCATAGGGGGTGATGGAAAAATAACTTACATTAGAAACTTTTACCTCTTTGGCCTCATAGGAGGTAGATTTTTGTGCTCTTGTCATAAAAGTCACCTTTCTCCAAACTAGTGGTATTTATAGGAGTCCTATACCAATATCAGCTTTATATTCTTTCTTGTCATCTCGTTATTGCCTCTACCATCGACTCTCTTATTTTTGTGGAGTTGGAGTGTGTAGTTCCCTTTCATTTTATTGGGATTAAGCTTGATGCCTTCTCTATGGTTTAATTTTTCCTTCGATTGTGTCAAGGTGTTGACATATCATACATGTGCTATCTTGGGATCCCATATAGCTTCTTTTATCCCATTTGGAGTGAGAAACTTCATCTTCATGCATTTTCCTTAATTGGGGTAAAGAGTTGGTCACGGCATAGGGTTGGTTGATGCATTCAATAGAGGTATAGAGTTAGTCAAGCCACGAACATGGTCGAGGCTGTGAGCTAAGATGTACGACTGAATAAATAGTCAGGGGATGAGCAATGTGAGGAGGCTAGTTGAGGCTCAAAGCTGTTGAGTCTAAAGGTCACGATATTAAGCCAGTCAAAGCTTAGACCATCGAGTCTATCTGGTATGTCATAGACCTGGCTGATGTTTTCAGTTGACTCCAATGATCAAGATATGGGGCCTGTTTAATCTTATCTTATTTTCTCCACTCAGGGTTATACTAGTTGGCACTTATCTTTACTTCTATTGTCATCTCCATTTTGCATACTCTCGTGATTGGAGGCTTTTTTTCCTTGAGAGACTAGATAAAAAGTTTTCATGAAAAATCAGGTTGGAGAAGCTTGGCTTCTAACTTCCTCTTTTTGGCTAGGCCTTTTTAGCATGTTTGTGAAGTTTTTAACTAAAATTTTGTGAATTATCAAAATATAATTGCAATCCTCTTTTGGTTAGAATGCAAGGGTACTATCTTGAAAAAAAAATAGTCTTGTGCCATCCCAAGCCTTGTGGAAAGATTGGTTGCAATACATATAATCGAAAATTCAAATCTTGTTGATAAGTGCATATTTTGATATATTTTTGACTTAAATCTTTTATACTTTTCTTGCTTTATTCTTGTGAATATTATTTTTTTATTAATGTTTTGTGTTAGGGAATTAATAAATATAAAAACATCAAAAGAAGTATGTTTCAAAACTTGTGTAGATTTTGTAATTTGGGCATAACTCAATGATCAAAAGTTCTATGGACTTGAATCTTGCTTTATTTGAAAGTCAAGAGATAGGACTACAAATTTTCTGTTGGAAACTCAGCCCAATTCAGTCTTGATTATAGGAATAAATTCATCCAAGTGTTTGCACAAAATGGATCACCAAAAATTCGGATAAGAGTTTAGCTTAGTATTGACTGATTTGATCAATTAGGTTATATCTCTTAAGCCCAAATTTATTTTAGGCTGACATTTGGATATGTTATACACAAGAGGTAAAGAAATAAGTTTGATGAGATAAGATGGTGAGAAAATATGTCAAAATAGTAAAAACATATGTTACAATGTGTTGTTGTTGTTAAAGGATGGCTCTTGGACATGATTTGGTAATTTGACCATATCTTCCTCATCTAACAGCCAAATTTGACATATGATATATGAAAATATATCATCATTGAGAGATCAAAAACTTTTATTCTTACTCAACATCAAAATCTGGTTGTATCTAACTTAAAAATGCAATTGAATTGGGTAAGTGAGAATTTTGAGGACTTAGTGTAACAACTTACCAACTCTTGGCAACTAGCATACCACTTGATTAACTCATCCATTATTTATTTGGCCTCTAGTATATTCCAAGTACTATAAATAGACCATGTATTAAGCTTTTAAGAGATGAGGGGTAGAGGGTTTCTTTAGGCTAAGTTTTCTAGTATGTATGTTTTCTAATAATGTAAGTTTTCTAGTAGTAATAGAAATACATTCTCTAGTTTCTCTTCTATTTTTAGTCTTTCCTACTTTTATTATGTCTTTATAAATTTAATTTTGCTGAGGAAAAAGGGTGAACCTCTTGATGGAGAAAAATGAATGGTTATAAGGTAGAAAATGTTTAAGTATGTAGTATTATTATTTTGAGTTTTGATCTAAACCCTACTTATTTTGTGGTGATTCTTGATTTATGTATCTTCAATGGCACAACAAATATTTGGGTTCATTTAGCTTATTATACAATTTTTCACCATCGACTGCTAATGTGAAATCTTAATTTATTGTTGACAAAGGTGTGCATAAATGCTTGATTCTATAAATAAATGTTGGCGTTAATAGATAATTTGTAAATAGTAAGACAATATCAAGATTACCTTATTGCATGAGCTATTTGTTAATATCTTCCTATTGGAACGTTCATTATGTATGGATTCTAATAGTTGCAATTAATAGAGGTAAAAAGAATAAATAACCACTTCTCTATCCAAAACTCAAGAGTCGATCCATAATCCTCAGTACTTTTATTACTTTGTTTTTTTTAGTTACAATATACAATAATTTTTTATCTATTTTGATTTACATAAATCCTATTTTTTTTAGAATTATAATCCTGAATTCTTCAAGAAACTTCCCCGTGGATCGACCTCGAATTCACGAAAAAGTTATTACTTAATACAACCTACACTTGGGTTTGCAACTTTGAAGTTTGTAGCAAGTTTTTAGCATCGTTGCTGGGGAAGGCAAGGTAAGTATTCAGGTTTGTTAATATTTTTTCTTTGTAAATATAGTTTGTTTATTTTCTCTATGGATATATGGTTATATGGTATCATAGTCATAATTTTCGATGTTAGTTAGAAATAATTCTAAAACTTTATTTAGTAATTTGTTTGAATCATTTCCACACACTTCTACTATTATTGAAAATGAAAGTGTTTAGTGAAAATGAGAATCAATAGGTGCGTACCATGCATTATTACTTACAACCTCCTCTAAATTCTTCTTCTTCTTGTTTCATTTTTCCTCTCGATGCAGATAGCTTTCAATTCAAGCCAGTTATAATCCCTTTACTTCCTAATTTCCATAGTTTAGACTCTGAAAGACCTTACTTGCATTTGAAAGAATTTGATGAAGTGTGTACCGCTTTTGATGATCTAACTTGCACAAATGAGATTGTTAAGCTCAAATTATTTCCTTTTTCTTTAAAAGATAAAGTAAAAATTAGCTTAATTATTTAAAACCTAGGTCAATTGACACTTAGCAAGAAATGCAAGCTGAATTTTTGAAACAATTCTTTCCAACTTATAAAACTAATGCTTTGAAAAACAAATTCAAATTTTTTCTGAAAATTCTAATGAAACTTTCTTTCAATGTTGGGAAAGATTTAATGATTTGGTGAATTCATACCCACATCATAGTTTTAAAAAATAGCGCTTAATTACTTTCTTTTATGAAGGTTTAACTCCTGGTTGAACTTTTGGGGCACCCCACCAATCAATGTCCAAACATTCCAGTACAAGCAAATTTTATAAACACATTCAAAAAACCTTTCCATTCTCTATATTCTGAAACTTAAAATCCACAATGGAGAAATTATCCCAATTTCAGTTGGCGAGATGATAACCGTGCCCAACCGCTGCATTCATAAAAATCACCAAACTTTCATTCTTATCCAGCTCCACATACAAAATCCCTTAAGGAGACTTTGCAAGCATTTATGCCTGAACAATCAAACATCAATAATCAGACTTCATAAGCTATCAATTAGATCAAAAGCACACTTTTAACACTGACAACTTCTTTGCATACTTATGAAAAAGGTAAATTTCCTGCTCAACCTCAACCTAATCCTTCCACTCAGTATCATGTTTATTCTTTAGGTGAAAATTCAATCAAGGAGGCTAATTCAGTCACAACTCTTCGAAATTGAAAAGTTATCGACAAGACTATTCATCCCAAGGTTTGAAGAACTTTCATCATCAATAGTAAATTATATTCCATCAAGTATTAAAGTTCTCGTGGTTGATTTGAAACCATTGCCAGTTAATTTGAAATACTTTTCTTGGGTGAGAATGAGACTTTTCCGGTAATAATTTCATCCAAACTTGATGCATCTAAAGAATGTAAGTTGATCGAAACTCTGAAAATGCATAAGAATACTTTAGGATAAACCATTACTGATATTAAAGGTATTAATCCTTTAATTTGCACACATAACATCTATTTGGAGGAAAATGCTAAACCTTCTAGAGAAATGCAACGAAGGCTAAATCCTAATATAAAAGAAGTAGTGAGAAATAAAGTCCTTAAACTCTTAGATAATGAAATCATTTATCCTATTTCTAATAGCAAATGGATAAGTCCTACTCAAATTATACCTAAGAAATCTGGAGTTACTATTGTCAAGAATGAGAATGATGAATTAATTCCAACTAGGACTGCTACTGGTTGGCGAATGTGCATTGACTATAGGAAACTTAATGCAGTTACTATAAAAGATCATTTTTCATTACCTTTCATGGATCAAATTTTAGAAAGAGTTGCGGGACTTGAATTTTATTACTTTTTAGATGGATATTCTGGGTATAATTAAATTGCAATTGCACTTGAAGATCAAGAGAAAATAACTTTTACATATTCTTTTGGTACTTTCGCATATCAAATCATGCCTTTTGGATTATGTAATGCACCATCTACATTCTAACAATGCGTGCTTAGTATTTTCAGTGACATAGTTGAACATTTTCTTGAAGTTTTCATGTATGATTTTTTTATTTTTGGCAATTCATTTGACGATTACCTATCTAATTTAGAAAAGGTTTTGATCAGGTGTGAAGAAAAGAATCTTGTGCTCAATTAGGATATATGTCATTTCATGGTAGCAACTAGTATTGTTCTTGGACACATTATTTCGTTAAAAGGTATTGAGGTTGACAAATTTAAAATTGAGTTAACTATCAATTTGCCAACTCCAAAGACTGTGAAAGAGGTACGATCATTTTTAGGACATGTTGGTTTTTATAGAAAATTTATCAAAGATTTTAGTATAATATCTAAACTTTTATGTAATCTTCTAACAAAATACATTATATTTGAATAGACTAAAAATTGTGAAAATGCTTTTGTTAAGCTTAAAAACATGCTTACATCTGCTCCAATCATGCAGCCTCGAGATTGGACTTTACATTTTGAAATAATGTGTGATGCTAGTGATTATGTTGTTGGAGCTATCTTAAGACAAAGAAAAGATAAGAAACCATATGTTATTTACTATGCAAGTAAAACTTTAAATAGTGTTCAATTGAATTATTCAACGACTGAAAAAGAATTACTTGCTATAATTTTTGCATTAGACAAATTTAGATCTTATATTGTTGGATCACTAGTTGTTGTTTTCAGTGATCATGCAACTTTGAAATATCTTTTGTCAAAAAAAAAATGCCAAATCGAGACTGATTATGTGCATTCTCTTACTCCAGGAATTTAATATTACGATTCGATATAAGAAGAGAGTAGAGAATGTAGTGGCTGATCATTTGTCGAGACTTGTTTGTGATGACTCATTTCAAACCACACCCATTAATGATAATTTCCCAGATGAACAACTATTTAATGTTTTTTTTTTACCTTGATTTGCTGACACTGTTAATTTTCTTTTGATATGAAAGATGCCATCACATTGGAACTCTCAAGACAAAAAGAAGTTTTTAACTGAGGTGAAAACTTTTATTGGGATGATCCATACCTATTCAAATACTGTCCTTATCAAATCTTTTGAAAATGTTTGCCAGACAATGAGATAGGTAATATTGTCAAATTTTGGCATTCAGAAGCATGCGGTGGTTACTTTTCAGCAAAGAAAACCACTACAAAAATCTTGCTATGTGGGTTTTATTGGCCAACTATTTTCAAAGACACTTATACTTTCTACAAAAGTTGTAAAAATTATCAAAAGTTAGGGTCCATTTCAAAGTGAAATATGATGCCCCTACACCCTATCCTAGTGATTGAAATCTTTTACTGTTGGGGTATTATTTTTATGGGACCATTTCCATTATCATTTAGTTTTCTTTACATATTGGTTGTGATAGATTATGTTTCAAAATGGATCGAGGTAATTCCTTGTCGAAATAATGATCACAAAATAGTGATAATTTTTTTGAAAGAAAATATTTTAAGACGATTTGGAATTCCTCGATCTATTATCAGTGATGGGGGAAAACATTTTTGCAACAAAGTTTTTTGAAGTTTAATGAGGAAATATGGAATCATACATAAAGTTGTAACCCCTTATCATCTTCAGACAAATGGATAAGTTGAACTTACAAATAAAGAGAGAAAATAAATTTTGGAAAAGGCAATTAACCCAAATTTGGCATATAGAACTGCTTTCAAAACATCATTAGGCATGTCTCCATATAAGATAGTTTATGGAAAACCTTGTCATTTACCTGTTGAACTTGAACATAAAGCTTATTGGGTAATAAAATGTTTAATTTTAACCTTGATGAAGCTTCAAAATTGCACAAATTGAAAATCAGTGAACTTCAAGAATTGAGAAATGATGCACAAATTCTAAAATTGCATTTGATTCCTGGAAAATTGAGATCAAGGTGGAGTGGTCTTTTTGTTGTAAAAAAAAGTATATACTTATGAGACGATTGACATTGAGAATCCTAGAAATGCTAACATATTCAAAGTAAATAGACAAAGAGTTAAACCATTTCTAGAAAATTAATTTTTACAAGAGGAAATTCTTTTTCTTTTTATCCCTTGTTATAATTAGTGTGGTATATATACTTACTTATTTTCTCTGACTTTATTTGATTTGGAGGCTTTATTTTTCTTTTATTTTTTTTCTTTTCCCGATTCAGTGGCTATTAAAGTCGGACTTGTCAGTTTCCCAAACAACTGAAATCTCTGTATAATTTTTCTCTACTTTTCTCATTCTCTTTTCTTGTTCTTTTCAAAATAGGTGACATTCTTCTAACTCTCAAAAAGCGATTTCCTTTTCTTCCTAAAAATGTAATTTTAAAAATTTATAAAATTAGGATTGAAAGGTTGAGGATGCTTATGCACAAGGGCATCCCCGAGGATATACGATGGATAATTGAAGCAAAGATAAGGGCAGGTGAATTTTCACATGAGTTTCTAGATTTGCTTACTAGATACATGCCTGGTTTTGGTAAAATCACATATTCGAAAAAACGAAGGGCGATAAAAATAAAAGTTTGTCACAATTATGTTAGATGGACTTGCAACACAAAGTGTCGTTCTTTAGGAATGATCTCTAAAAATTGAGAAGATAAACTTAAATTCATTATGGATGGACTGAGTAAGGAGTCTTTAGATCACATTATATTGACTCTGGAGATACATTCATATAAATTAGTACAACGTGCAATTCTAGATTTATGGGATCGCTTACGAAATAAATGAGCTTCATAGTCTTAGGAATCTGACATTAAAAGACCCTATTTGCCAATTTATAAGAAAACTAGATGGGAAGCATATTCTCGACCCATAGAGGGCATTTAAGCCATTACTAGATGTAAAACCAGAGAAAGATGTGAGCAACAATCACAACTACATGTACATTCATGTGCAAGTAGGTAATTTTTAAATTTTATCTTTATTTTCAATATTTCTGATAAAAGAAAAAGATATTTAATAAGTGCATTCCCTGTTCACACCTCAATAAATAGCACCGTACTCACTCTATTTTTGTACAACTTATTTTTAAAAATAAAATAAAATAAAATAAAAGTTTCTTTAACTCGTAAATTCAACTGCATTTGTGTCTTTTGTGGATCTACTATAGGAAAAAATGGTGAGTTAATAGGGGCAGCCAATAACCTCGGTAGAACTTTAGCAGAAATAAAAATTCATTTAGTGTATTAGGGAGGCAGTTTGGGGTTAATGGGGAGTGTTGCTATTTCTGCTCATATAGGAGGAGTCAAAATTTTGGAAATTACCCTAAAATCTTTAATAGTACATAATATCACAGGTATGACCATCGGAGATGAGCTAAAAGTGTCACATATTCAGGACAGAATGCCTAACATGTTAAATACTATGGATGCATTCATCATTCTACGTGGCGGTTTTGGTATACTGAAGGAATTATTCCAAGTTTTCTCTTGGGCACAATTCAATATTCACCAAATACCTATAGGTATTCTTAATGTTAATGGTTTTTGTGATGGTTTGCTATTTTTTGTAGATCACGCTGTGAAAAAATATTTTATTTCATCGTTTGCGAGAAAAATCCTCATTTCTGCTCTAACACCTGACCAACTAATTGATCAACTTCTAGCATATGTGCCAGAACCTGATCCAACCTTTGGCCATGTGGATTAGTCCAACAGGAACAATGGCCGAAAATATAAATTGAATTTGACTCTCACTCTATGATACTTATTGTGAATGGTTTCATCTAATAGTGTGTGTTTTGTGTTGTTTTAGCTTTTTTTTTTTTGCCACACTTCAAATGATATCTTTTAAACTCTACTTTCCTATCTATTTTTAATATTTGGGACAATATCTCGATTAAGTTGGGGGGAGGGATAGTTGATATGATGACTTTCGTGTTCAATATGTATTTTTCTAATATTTTATTTAAAAAAAATCAAACATGTTTTCTTATGGGTCCATTGAAATCATGAAAAAATAGTGGCAGAGTAAAGGGTAATTGTAATACTCTTAAGGCACATCCCGATTCTTTTCCATAACTTGGCAAGTTTATGAAGTTTTTAACAAAAGTTTGTGAATTACCAAAAACATTTTGAATCGTAGAGGTTCTTTCAACTTCAATGATTAAAATTAAGCATGAATAATGTGGTTTAATTGATGATGGGTGTTGTTTTGGACTTTGATGTTGTTATTTAGTTATTATATTTTTGCAATAATTATACTTAATTTGTTTTGCACAAATAGTTATGTTATTCACTATGAAGACATCATGTCAAACTGGGAAGTTCTTATGCCCTCGCTCTAATCATCACTTGGATCTTCAACATGTAGGGGTTGAGTATTAGAACTTTTTCTTTTAGTCTGTTAAGGAAAACGACTGATAGTGCACCACTAGAAAAATAATTAAGGCATTAGGCTTTCTAACACCATTGCCAAATCAGCTTATTCCCTAAGTGATGTTCCAAGGAAACATCACCCTATTGAGCCACTTTGAGCCTTTCAATAAATAAATATTTTCTTTTGTAACCATATCTTTTTACCTAACCTAAATACACTATTATCCAACCCTTGTTTTAAAAATAATTTGAAGTTTAAGAGGCATTCCATTAACAGGATAAGCTTGCAAAAGAAATTTAGGTTGGAGTAGAAGATAAGTGTGGGGAAATTTCTCTAAAAAAAATAAAAGAAAAAAAAAAGAAAAATTGAAGAGTGCTAAAAATATTACAAGTTGCAACTAAAAATTGGATGTTGCAAGATGAAAAAAAGATGAAGAGGGGTCCAATTCAATAATAATAGACCCTGATATCGAAATTCATAGAGTTTGAGAAATTTTCATCGAAAAACTTTATGTCTCTAATTCCATGAAATTTTTAGAACCTTTGTTGCATTCTTCTATCCTTTAACCACATCAGTAACACCTCTTAACTTAACTGCAGAGTTTAAACAAGCTGATACAGTTAAGTCAAGAAATGTTAATTTTTCATCAACACTAAAGTTATGGTTTTAATAAAAGTTCCCATTTTTAGCTATAAGAGAAAAAGTTTGAATCGTTTTCAACACACTATATATATATATCAAAACTGAGTATATATGTTTACAAAACCATAATAGAACGGCTTATTTAAAACCAAAACAGAGTTTTCAAAATATGATACAAAACAGCTCGAAACATGACATATGAACAAATCTCTGTCCGACCGCTCTAGAGACTCAATCAACCTCTAAACTTGTATATTTCCACCTGCATCACATGAACTTAATGAGTTAAAAGTTCAGTAAGGTGAAACTGATGCATTAAAAAATAACGTACATACAAATCACATAAATGATTAAATGCAATATTCAATTTAATAACTTTCTTTCATAAATCATTCTTTAGGACCCTTGAAGTGTGGTACCTAACTAATAGCGATAGACCGTAGTTTTCGAAACCTGTTCATAATGATTGGCCAATAAGAGAACTAATACAGGGTTTTCATACAACCTCAGGTATTAGCCGAATTCTATCTCATTCATTATGACTTTCCTATACCATTTTTTCAACTTCAAGTATTTACCACCATTTGTTGGGTCCGCAGGTCCCTCTCGCGTCCCTTGTCCACCCGACCATTAATCAAGTACCATACTTCATTTTCAAAAACCTCATTATATTCTTAATAGTGTCATGCTTCATGAACCATAAATGCATCAAACATTACATCATTTGACAAATAATAACAATCACATTACAACATGAACAACATTATATGATTCTTGTAATACAACAAATGAAAGTTCAACTTACCTCAAGTCCACTTTGTGTAAAGTGAAAAGGCTAATCTCTTTGGAAGATAGGATCTGTTAAAGACCTAACATAATCAAATCATGTACCTTTTAATATTATTTTTATAAAAATCATATACACTTTTTATTTTTTTGTAAACAATTCCATATCAATTACATAACCTTAAAAATAATGCATACTCCATATTTTACTACTAATTCAAGACATTAAACATTAGGGCAGCCATTAAATAACTAATAATTCAAACATAGTTATTAGGGCAGCCCACAAAACATAAACACAATCTGAATTAAAATGACGTAAACTTGGTTGTAACTTAAATTGATTCTAACCTTCAATTAAGCAAACTAATTGCTATTGTTCACAATCATTTTTAGAAACTTTTAAACATAATATAAGCATTACAAAATCAATAGAAACAAGTAAATTAAACATATTTCACAAGACTATCAATTTTGCTAAAAACTAGCTTAACTAGCTTGGTTTAGCTTTAAGTGTAACCTACTTAAGTCTTCAATCATACAAAAATATACTAAAACATGTAACCATCCAAGATACTACAAATTCATCATAAGAAATATTGAAAAAGAATATACCTTGATTAAGTTGGAATTAAGCTTCAAAATCAACGTTTTTCAAGCTTAAAAGGGTGGAAACTTGTTCTAGTTTGTGTTCTATGGATTCCTATGGATTGAATTCAATTTTTGTGAGTATGCGAGTGTAGATATTTGGGAGAAACTTAGGAGAATAAGGGCTGGTCATTTTTTAGGTGCTTCCACAAGAAATATGGATAAAAATGATTTCTTTGACCTTTCAAAGAGAGGTAAGTAGAGGGCTATGATTGGTTGCATCATGCTTGGTGTCTTCTCATGCCAAAAGTCACATTTATGGGCTAGGGAGATGACAAAAATTGATGCTTTGGTGTTATAATCAAGTGCAATGCGATTTAGAATGATTCCATGCAACCTAGTCAACCAACCAATCAAATTGCACCATTTTGCATATTTTTAGTTCTTAGCCAAATGTAATATATTTCAAGTAAATATTTAGACAATTAATCACTTTAGCATATAACTAGTATGGAGCAATACAAATAATTCATTTCTTAGCCATTCAACACATATATCTTTCTTAACCAAGATACCGAGCTTTTCACTGCAAAAAGACATTTAAGGAATATGTTAAATCAAGAAACAAAAGTTTGATCTCATATTTCATGTACTAATTAAAGCATAATTAAAGCAGATAATAACAATTATTCATGTTCGTACAATCATGCTATTTGAATGGCATAATTCGATAATGCACATTGATTAGATGCATATTGATGAAAAATGCTTATTGTTGGCTATGCAGGAGAGAGTTGAGAATTGGGCATTACAATCCTTCTTTTCTTATAAAAATTGTCCTAAAAATTTGACGTATGAAATAATTGTGGATACTTGCTCTGCATTTATTCTTCTTTTTCCCATGTGGCCTCTTCTACATTATGATTTCTCCACAATACTTTAACAAGTCGAATCTTTTTCATTATCAACTCTTTTTCCTTCTGATCTAGAATTTACATCGATTTCTCTTCATAGGCTAAATCAGGACTCAATTCCAACGGTTCATGACTCAACACATGAGAGGGGTTTGAAATGTTCTTCCTCAACATAGACACATGGAACACATTGTGAACACTAGGTAATGATGGAGGTAAAGCCACTCTATAAGCTTTATCACCAACTCTTTCGAGAATCTCGAATGGGCCGACATATCTTGGGCTCAGTTTTCCTTTCTTTCCAAATCTCATGACACTTTTCATAGGAGCTACTTTTAAGAACACATGATCCCCAATAGAAACTCTAGATCTTTTCTCTGTTTATTTGTATAACTTTTCTGTCTACTTCATTTTCTCTCATATCTTCTCTACTACCGTAGCAGTATGTTGAACTATTTCTGGACCAAGTAGGCTTGGTTCTCCAACTCCATCCCAATAAATTGGAGATCTACATTTCCTTCCATACAACGCTTCACAAGGCGTCATTCCAATTGTTGATTGGTAGCTATTATTATAAGTAAACTCCACCAATGGAAGCTTAACATCCCAACAATATCTAGCACACAGGCTCTTAACATATCCTCTAATATTTGAATAACCCTCTCTGATTGCCCGTTACTTTATGGATGAAATGCTATATTGAATGCAAGTTTTGTTCCCATAGCACTGTGTAAGCTCTTCCAAAGTGTAGATATAAACTTAGGATCTCTGTCACACACTATTGAAACTGACGCCCCATGTAAGCTGACTATCTCTTTAAAATATTGTTGAGCATACTGGTCCATATTGTATGTGGATTTCATTGGAAGAAAATGGGCTGATTTAGTTAATCTATCAACAATCACCCATATAGAATTATACCCCTTTTGTGTTCTAGGTAACCCAAGCACAAAATCCATTATAATGTGCTCCCATTTCCACTCTGGAATCAATAAAGGCTTCAACAACCCTAATGGTCTTTGATGTTCAATCTTAACTTGTTGACAAGTTAGACATTCAGCCACAAGTTTTGCTACATCTCTCTTTATTTTAGGCCATCAATAATGTTGTTGTAAGTCCTTATACATTTTTGTGCTACCTGGATGTACCAAGTAAGGAGTACTATGAGCTTATTTTAAAATATCTGCTTTCACGGCCTTGTCAAATGGCACACATAATGTGATACCCAAACCTCTCACAACTCACTGGGCCAATGTGATTCGTGGATTACATGCTACTTATATGCTAATTTGCATTAACATTTACATGGCATCTTATATAGCATTCTTAATCGTTAGACCTCTAATGCTATCACATGATATAAATAGTTGAGATCTTATAACCTAATTAAGAAATTCTATATTTAAATAAGAAAAGAATAGATTGGTCGATATATTGGATATTCATAGGTTATATATTATAATTTTGGAAGTGTTAAAGGTGTAACTAGTAAGTTTATATGATTTGATCTAATTAGATCAAGGTGTTTTAAAAGTATACATCTATGGATTAACATACTTGGGATATTGGACATGATATAATATAATTTAAGTGTCATAATACAAGGTTCATATGTGCATATGATTTTAGAAATGCAAACTAGACAATCATTTAAGAATCTGATGTCAATCGATTTGAAAATCGAATGAACGGACATAGGAATTACCTATGGGAATGAATGGTGACTAAGATAGGTTGCAACCAAATAAGAATATGTGAGACACACAAGATTAGGGCTGAAAGATAAGGGAGAAAATCAGATTATACCAGTACATGCCACCTCAAGCTTTGCCACCTCATGCTTTCTTATTAAGCTTAAGCTAACATCTCAAGCTAACACCTCAAACCCTTCACCCTTAAGCCACGACCAGACCTTCATTTCAGCCATTTTCATCTTCCAAACACACACCTTAAGGTATCCAAGTTCTCCAAATTGATTCCAAGTTGAAATAAAAGCAAGAAAAGCAAAGGAGAAATGATTACCATCATGTTTAACCTCAAAATCTGCATAGGTAACACTTATCTACGGTTTTGCCTTTGGTTTTCAGATTATTCTGAATGGTTTTATTGTTTAATAAGCTTTCAATATCTCTTATAAAGTGTTATGAAGTTTTTAGTTAGACTTTGGTGCACAAAGAAAGGGTTTTTGATGACAAACACTTAACAGGAATTACTTGTGGCAGAAACTGTTGCCTTACTATTTTCTTGTGTTTTAGGCTTCAAAAGTGTATGTTATGTTGAATAAAACAGGTAATTATCATCATATACATGTTTATATATGGGTTAAGAGTATTGGAATAAATTTTCATCGGTTAGAAATTGAAATAGGGCATGATATTGAAGAGATGCTCAAAACTGTCACCATTGAATTTCAGATTCTGTCCTATATGAAGTGGACTAGTTTTATAGTACTAAATCCATTAGTTTTGGCAAGGATATGACCTGGTTATCTCTTTTTATATGTTATATAAGTGTGGTGGAAATTTGGGAGTGATTAAATATACTTAAGGGTGCCAAAACCATTAATGTCATGAAGTGCGTAAAACTATCACGGTAGGAAAAATCTGTTTCAGTATGCTGTGAAAGGAGCTGAACTTGGGAAGCTATATCCATGAGTTTTAGTCATTCTATGACATGTTTACATTTTTTTTGATGTTAGATAAGTGTGATAAATTTTTTGGAGTAAATTAATATGTCTAAGGGTGTCAAAATCATCATGCACATTAATGTGGCAGCAAGAAAATGTGAAGTAGTGAATCTGTCTCATTTGGTTCATTAACATGTTCCAGCATAGATGTGGTGCATTTGATCCCTAACATTTAGGGAAATGTTGTAATAGTTATAATACATCAATTAATTGAGGTTAGTATACATTTAAGATTTGGAACAAAGGTACGTAGAAGGTTGTATTCGGTTATAGTTTATAAGTGGTAAGGTTGTTTAGTTAAATTGAGATTCAAGATCTTTGTACTATATTAGGTATAATGAACTTGTTAATTGAGGATGGTGATTGATATCTTGTATTTTTATAGATTGTTTCACATTTAGGGTTAGGGAGTAATACTTACACACAACCGATCAAAGGTAAGTAAAGATTCATTTGCAACTACAATGCATAAACATAGTAAATGTGTGGTTTATAAGTAATATCATTGATCATATGTGCGTAGCAGAGAGCATGCATTACTGTCATTCATGTCCATTGAGCATACATATAAGGGCATTGGCACGTGTATGCATCATATATAAGCATTATGATAAATCGTGCATTGCAAGGCATGATTATGAGAAATGAAAATATTTTACTGACCACTACTAGTGCACTGAAGCATGCATAGATTTGCATGGTTTTATGCATGGATTTGCAGGTTCGCGTGCATGAATTTGCATGCGTATGAGTGTGCATGGATTTGCATGCTTTTATGATTATTGGCCATTGGATTATGGCGATGTGCAGAGCTCTTTTCTGGTGCATGAAATAGTAGCATTGGTCAGGGGCCTAAGAAACAAATGATTTTGAGAGAAATGTTTTGATGCATGGAATTGCATTGTGGGCATAGCATTTTGAGATGCATGACTTGATATTGTGGATTATTCTTTGACATGCATAATCTTTACTTGTTGAGCATTAGCTCATATAGTTTAGGCATTGTAGGTGAGTCTGGTGATACTTGATACCATGGACTTATTGGGCAAGTTGTTGGGGTTTCTACAGGTTATGAGGATCAGTGTACATGGATGACGACCTATTGGGTTGTGTTGCGGGCATATTCTAATTTTGACATTTATTATTATTATATAAATTGCTGACTATATATAATTTTGAAAATAAAGGCTATTATTTTTATTTTTGAGTCTCTCGTATTATAATTTTGGGATGTCGTGCCCTATATAACTCTTGAAATTTGATAGTAAATCAGCCTAAGAATAGCGTGACTGTGATGGGTGTTGTGTTTTTATATAAATGGTGATTTTTCTATATAAAGGGTTATATGTGTGAAAATAGTGTTTATCAAAGTGCTACATTTGACAAAAGTAAATATATACACACACACATGCACACACATGTGCTACATTATCAAAATTATTGCTATACCAGTATCTATATTTAGTGTTACACATAGTATACCTTTATATCGAATAATCCCATCATTAGTAACAGAGAAGTCTGGCCTCTTTCCAGCCTCAATCATTCTTTTCAATCTACACAAATGCATGTCCATCTTTTGACCTTCTCTGATTCTATCTTGAAGTGCAGGTCTTAACACTAAGGCTGACAACGAACACTTTTTCCCTTTAGGTACAATTTCAAGCTCTAATCTCTGCAAATCCAGTAATATTGACTTTTGTATAACAAAAAGAGAAGACGCGAATTTTCTGCCCAATGCACTGCAACCACATTTGCTTTACCAGGATGATAGTTGATCACACAATCATAATCCTTCACAAGTTCTAACCATCTTCTTTGTCTCATATTCAGCTCTTTTTGGGTAAAGAAGTGCTTCAAACTCTTATGATCTGTGTATAACTCACACTTCTCACCATACAAATAATGTTTCCAAATTTTCAAGGTAAAAACCATAGCAGCAAGTTCCAAATCATGGGTTGGATAATTCTTTTAATATTCCTTCAATTGCCTTGATGCATAGGCAATAACCTTCTCATTTTGCATCAAAACAGCACCCAAACTATTTTTTGAAGCATCGCTATACATCACGAATCCACCAATTCTAGTTGGAATGGTAAGAACATGAGTTGTAGTCAATTTATATTTCAATTCTTAAAAACTTCTTTCACAAGCGTCGGTCCACAAGAACTTGACATTCTTTCTTGTCAACATTGTCATTGGAGTTGCTATATTTAAAAACCCCTTAACAAATCGTCGATAGTACCCTACTAATCCTAAGAAACTCCTTACTTTTGATACATTTAATGATGTTGCCCACTTAATGACAGCTTCTACCTTGCCCAGATCAATAGAAATACCATCCTTGGATACTACATGACCTAGGAATACCACTTGTTCAAGCCAAAACTCACACTTCTTGAATTTATCATACAACTATTTTTCCTTAAGAACTTGCAGCACAATCTTCAAATGTTCTTTGTGCTCTTCTTTATCCCTGAATAAATTAGCATATCATCAATAAATACAATCATAAATTTATCAAGATATTGCTTGAACACCCTATGCATTAGATCCATAAAAGTTGCAAGGGCATTGGTTAAACCCAAAGGCATCACTAGAAATTCATAATGTCCATACCTTGTTCGGAATGCAGTCTTCGGTATGTCTTCTTCCTTGATCTTCAATTGATGATACCCAGAGCACAAATCAATCTTAGAAACTACAGATGCTCCCTGCAATTGATCAAATAAATCATCTATTCTTGGGAGTGGATACTTATTCTTGATTGTTACTTTATTCAACTCTTTATAATTAATGCACAACCGCAATGTACCATCCTTCTTTTTCATAAACAACATAGGTGCGCTCCCCAAGGAGAATAACTAGGGTGAATAAAACCCTTATCAAGCGATTCTTACAATTGAACTTTTAACTCTTTCAATTCTGTTGGTGCCATTTGGTATGGTGCTTTAGAAATAGGAGTAGTTCCTGTCATAACATCAATCACAAATTCAATCTCTTAATCACAGCCAATCTATACCTAGAATAACCTCAAAATTTGGCATCGATAAAACAACGAGATCTGCATACAGAGTCCTATCACTAATCTGAAAAGAACAAGCCGTTAACATTTAGTTGGAATCCATTTCTTCCCCGGATGGAACAGTCACACTGTACCTTACTTTTAATAAATCTGGTGTAATGCCCAATTTTCTCACAAATGCACGTGATGCAAATGAATGCGTATATCCAGAATCTATCAATGTAATTATAGGTATCCCAAAAATTAAAATAGTAACTGTGACTACGGAAACATCTGCATCGGCTTATTCTTGTGTCATTGCATATACTCTCCCCTGAACTTTCCCTACACTATTGGGCAATCCTTTGCTATATGTCCAGGCCTTTTACACTTAAAGCAACGATTAGTACCACTATAGCATTTCCCAAAATGATTCTTCCCACACTTAGCACATTTAGGCCTTTCAACTGTAGTAGAAGTTTGTCCAACTCTATGATGCTTTTTATTCCCTTGGCTCGATTTTTGTTGTAACATCCCTTAACGTAACTTCAGAGCTTAAACAAGCTAATACAGTTAAGTTAAGAAATGTTAATTTTTCATCATTACTAGAGTTATGGTTTTTAATAAAAGTTCCCATTTTTAGCTATAAGAGAAAGAGCTTGAATCATTTTAAACACACCATATACATATATCAAAACTGAGTACAACTGTTTACAAAACCATAATAATGCGGCTTCTTTAAAAATAAAATAGAGTTTTTAAAATATGATACAAAACAGCTCGAAGCATGGCATATGAACAAATCTCTGTCCGGCCGCTCTAGAGACTCAGTTAACCTCTAAACCTGTATATTTTCACCTGCATCACATGAATCTAATGAGCTAAAGGCTCAGTAAGGTGAAATTGATGCACTAACAAATAGCGTACATACAAATCACATAAATCATTAAATGCAGTATTCAATTTAATAACTTTCTTTCATAAATCATTCTTTAGGGCCCTTGAAATGTGGTACCTAACTAATAGCGATAGACCGTGGTTTTCGGAACTTTTTCATAATATTTGGCTAAGAAGAGAACTAATATGGGGTTTTCATACTTGGTCTTTCAACCTCAGGTATTAGCCATATTTTATCTCATTTATTATGGCTTTCCTATATCGCTTTTTCAACCTTAAGTATTTGCCACCATTTGTTGGGTCTGTCGGTCCATCCCTCGTTCCTTGTCTACCCGACCATCAATCAAGTATCATACTTCCTTTTCAAAAATATCATTATATTCTTAATAGTGTCATGCTTCATGAATCATAAATGCATCAAACATTACATCATTTGACAAATAATAACAATCACATTACAACATGAACAACATTATATGATTCTTGTGATACAGCAAATGAAAGTTTCAACTTACCTCAAGTCCACTTTGTGGCAAATGAAAAGACCAATCTCTCTGGAAGATAGGATGTGTTAAAGGCCTAACATAATCAAATCATGTACCTTTTAATATCCTTTTTATAAATTATTTAGTCTATTCTAGTTAAAGTTCATATACACTTTTCAATCTTTTGTAAACAATTCTATATTAATTACATAACCTTAAAAACAATGCATACTCTATATTTTACTACTAATTCAAGACATTAAACATTAGGACAACCATTAAATAACTAACAATTCAAACATAATTATTAGGGCAGCCCACAAAATATGAACATAATCCGAATTAAAATAACGTAAACTTGGTTTTAACTTAAATTGATTCCAACCTTCAACTAAGCAAACTAATTGCTATTGTTTACAATCATTTGTAAGAACCTTCAAACACAATATAAACATTACAAAATCAATAGAAACAAGTAAATTAAACAATTTCACAAGATTATCAATTTTGCTAAAAACTAGCTTAAGTAGCTTGGTTTTGGCTTCAAGTGTAACTTACTTATGTTTTCAATCATACAAAAATATAATAAAATATGTAACCATCCAACATACTATAAATTCATCATAAGAAACATTGAAAAAGAGTATATCTTGATTAAGTTGGAATTAAGCATCAAAATCAACAGTTTTCAAGCTTAAAAATGGTGGAAACTTGTTATAGTTTGTGTTCTATAGATTCCTATGGATTGAATTCAATTTTTATGAGTATGAGAGTGTATAAATTTGGGAGAAACTTAAGAGAATAATGGCTGATCGTTTTTGAGGTGCTTCCACAAGAAATATGAATGAAAATGATTTATTTGACCTTTCAAAGAGAGGTAAGTGGAGGGTGATGATTGGTTGGATCATGCTTGGTGTCTTCTCATGCTAAAAGCCACGTTCATGGGCTAAGGAGATGACAAAAAATGATGCTTTGGTGTTATAATCAAGTGCAATGTGGTTTAAAATGATTTTATGTAACCTAGTCAACCAACCAATCAAATTGCACCATTTTGCATACTTTTAGTTCTTAGACAAATGTAACATATTTAAAGCAAATATTTAGACAAATAATCACTTTAGAATGTAACAAGTATGGAGCAATACAAATAATTCATTTCATGGCCATTTAACACATCTATCTTCCTTAACCGAGATACCAAGTTTTTCACTGCAAAAAGGCACTTAAGGAATATGTTAAATCAAGAAACAAAAGTTTGATCTCATATTTCATGTACTAATGCATGTTAAAGCATAACTAGAGCATATAATAACAATTACTCAAGTGCATGCAATCATGCTATTTGTATGCCATAATTCAATAATACACATTGATTAGATACATATTAATGCAAGATGCTTATTATGGGCTATGTAGGAGAGAATTGGGTATTACATTTGCTCTCCTTTTTTCCACTAGTTTAGATTTCTTGGAGTGAATACTTGTTTCTTTTGTTGATGGAATTTCTCAATCTCTTTCTCATCTAAGTCAGCCATCAAAGCTTTGTCCACTAGTTCTTTAAATTCTATTACTGAAGACATTCTCACATCTCTTCTAATTTCAGGATTAAGGCCCCTCAAGAAATGATCCATCTTCTCATTATTGTCTTTAGCGATGTATGGTACATACTTGCAACCCTATTCAAATTTTCTCACATAATCACATACATATATCCCTCCTTGTTTTAACTCTAAGAATTCTTTTACTTTGAGTGACCTAGCATCCCTGGTGAAATACTTATCATAAAAGATTATTTTAAACCTCTCCCAAGTTAGCTCTTCCATATTCACTGCAAGGCTAGCTCCTTCCCACCGGGTTCTAGAATCCTTCTTCAATAAAAGAATTACACAGAGTACCTTCTCATCATTATCAATTTGCATGTAGTCAAAGATAGTATCCAATGATTTAACCCATTCCTCTACAACCATAAGAATAGACCCGCCAATAAAATCAATAGGTTCCATCTTCCTAAACTTCTCATATACAGCTTGTGGATTACCCTGTCGAGCTTGTGGTGGAGAAAGTCACTGATTTTGTTCTTGGTTTCTTTGTGGCATATCAAACAATTATTGTATCTGTTCACTATGCATTCTAGTCTGTTGTTGAATAAGATCAGTCAAATTGTTCACCAAACTATGATTACCCTCATGATCATCCATTGTCTTCATTTTTGGTTCCATGGCCTGATATGCATTGCCCAATCTCATTCCATTCATTAGTCAATAATAAATGCATAATCATGACAATAACATAAAATGAAATCTAATCAAGAAAACATAAAAGCAGATAAATAAATAGTTGACTGAGTTTCCCAATCAGGATGTGTTCATATGCCTTCTTCTGTCTACAAGAACAACTAAACCTCCGCTCTAATACCATAAACTGTAATACCCCTTAACCTAACCGCTGAGTTTAAACAAGTTGATACAATTAAGTCAAGAAATGTTAATTTTTCATCAATACTAAAATTATGGTTTTAATAAAAGTTCGCATTTTTAGCTATAAGAGAAAGAGCTTGAATCATTTTAAACACACTATATATATATATATATATCCAAACTGAGTACATCTGTTTACAAAATCATAATAGAGCAGCTTCTTTAAAAACAAAATGAAGTTTTCAAAATATGATACAAAACAGCTCGAAGCAATACATATGAACAAATCTCTGTCTAGCCGCTCTAGAGACTCAGTCAACCTCTAAACCTGTACATTTTCACCTGCATCATATAAATCTAATGAGCTAAACGCTTAGTAAGGTGAAATTGATGCACTAACAAATAACGTACATATAAATCACATAAATAATTAAATGCAATATTTAATTTAATAACTTTCTTTCATAAATCATTTTTTAGGGCCCTTAACATGTGGTACCTAACTAATAGCGATAGACCGTAGTTTTCGGAACCTATTTATAATGTTGGCCAATAAGAGAACTAATACAGGGTTTTCATACTTGGCCTTTCAACCTCAGGTATTAACCGTATTCTATCTCATTCATTGTGGCTTTCCTATACTGGTTTTTCAACCTCAAGTATTTACCACCATTTGTTAGGTCCATCGGTCCCTCTCGCATCCCTTGTCTATTCGACCATTAATCAAGTACCATACTTTATTTTTAAAAACCTCATTATATTTTCAATAGTGTCATGCTTCATGAACCATAAATTCATCAAACATTACATCATTTAACAAATAATAACAATCACATTAAAACATGAACAACATTATATAATTCTTGTGATATAGCAAATGAAAGCTTCAACTTACCTCAAGTCCACTTTGTGTTAAGTGAAAAGGCCAATCTTTTTGGAAGATAGGATGTGTTAAAGGCCTAACATAATCAAATCATGTACCTTTTAATATCATTT
This sequence comes from Paulownia fortunei, assembly GCA_019321725.1. Taxonomy (NCBI): domain Eukaryota; kingdom Viridiplantae; phylum Streptophyta; class Magnoliopsida; order Lamiales; family Paulowniaceae; genus Paulownia; species Paulownia fortunei. The sequence goes on along the minus strand of CM033115.1, from coordinate 8,773,974 downwards.
TTATAAATCATTTAGTCTATTCTAGTTAAAATCATATACACTTTTTATTTTTTTGTAAACAATTCCATATCAATTACATAACCTTTAAAACAATGCATACTCCATATTTTACTACTAATTCAAGACATTAAACATTAGGGCAGTCATTAAATAACTAATAATTCAAACATAATTATTAGGGCAACCCACAAATCATGAACACAATGCGAATTAAAATAACGTAAACTTGGTTCTAACTTAAATTGATTCTAACCTTAAATTAAGAAAACTAATTGCTATTATTCACAATCATTTTTAGGAACCTTCAAACACAATATAAGAATTATAAAATCAATAGAAACAAGTAAATTAAATATTTTCACAAGACTATCAATTTTGCTAAAAACTAGCTTAACTAGCTTGGTTTTAGCTTCAACTGTAACCTACTTAAGTCTTCAATCATACAAAAATATACTAAAACATGTAACCATCCAACATAATACAAATTCATCATAAGAAACATTGAAAAATAATATACCCTGATTAAGTTGGAATTAAGTTTCAAAATCAACGATTTTCAAGTTTAAAAGGGTGGAAACTTGTTCTAGTTTGTGTTCTATGGATTTCTATGGATTGAATTTAATTTTTGTGAGTATAAGAGTGTAGAAATTTGGGATAAACTTAGGAGAATAAGGTCCGTTCATTTTTGAGGTGCTTGCACAAGAAACATGGATAAAAATGATTTATTTGACCTTTCAAAGAGAGGTAAGTGGAGGGCTATGATTGGTTGTATCATGCTTGGTGTCTTCTCATGCCAAAAGTCATGTTTATAGGCTAGGGAGATAACAAAAATTGATACTTTGGTGTTATAATCAAGTGCAATGCTGTTTAGAATGATTCCATGCAACCTAGTTAACCAATTAATCAAATTGCACCATTTTGCATATTCTTAGTTCTTAGCCAAATATAATATATTTCAAGTAAATATTCAAACAATTAATCACTTTAGCATATAACTAGTATAGAGCAATACAAATAATTCATTTCATGGCCATTCAACACATCAATCTTTCTTAACCGAGATACGGAGCTTTTCACTGCAAAAAGATACTTAAGGAATATGTTAAATCAAGAAATGAAAGTTTGATCTCATATTTCATGTACTAATGCATGTTAAAGCATAACTGAAGCATATAATAACAATTATTCATGTTCGTGCAATCATGCCATTTCTATGCCATAATTCGATAATGCACATTGATTAGATGCATATTGATGAAAAATGCTTATTATTGGCTATGTAGGAGAGAATTGAGAATTATGCATTACAACATCACTACCCTTTAGCCCCATTACAACCTTTGTTGAAGATCTTTTGATTTTGTGTCGTGCGTTTAGTATAGTGTAGATTTGCATCAAAGGAAGAGCCTTTGATGTTTAACTTTTCCATTAGAGATTGGTGATGATTTTTGTAAGGTTCTATGGGAATTCACTTGTTTGAAGCATGCATAGTTTCATCACTATTGACATTAACTATCCACACACACACTTGAGTATGCTTATTGTGGAAATATATCGACTTTTGAATGACTAAGAGTTAAACTCAACATTTATTTGATTTCATTTCTGTAACACCCCTTAACCTAACTGTAGAGCCTAAACAAGCTGATTCAGTTAAGTTAAGAAATGTAAATTTTTCATCAATATTAGAGTTATGGTTTTAATAAAAGTTCTTATTTTTAGCTATAAGAGAAAGAACTTGAATCGTTTTAAACACAGCATATACTTATATCAAAACTGAGTACATCTATTTACAAAATCATAACAGAACGACTTATTTAAAAATAAAATAGAGTTTTCAAAATAAACTACAAAACAGGTCGAAGCATGGTATATGAACAAATCTCTGTCCAACCGCTCTAGAGACTCAGTCAACCTCTAAACCTATACATTTCCACCTGCATCATCTGAATCTAATGAGCTAAAGGCTTAGTAAGATGAAACTGATGCAATAACAAATAACATATATGCACATATCATAAATCAATAAATGCAATATTCTATTTAATAACTTTCATTCATAAACCATTCTTTAGAGCCCTTGAAGTGTGGTACCTAACTAATAGCAATAGACTGTGGTTTTCGAAACCTGTTCATAATGATTGGCCAATAAGAGAACTAATACGGGATTTTCATACTTGGTCTTTCAACCTCAGGTATTAACCGTATTCTATCTTATTCATTGTGGCTTTTCTATATCGATTTTTCAACCTCAAGTATTTGCCACCATTTGTTGGGTTCGCCAGTCCTTCCCTCGTCCCTTGTCCACCCGATGATCAATCAAGTACCATACTTTCTTTTCAAAAACCACATTATATTCTTAGTAGTACTATGCTTCATGAACAATGAATGCATCAAAGATTACATTACTTGACTAATAATGACAACCACATTAAAATATGAACAACATTATATGATTCTTGTGATACAGCAAATAAAAGTTTCAACTTACCTCAAGTCCACTTTGTGGCAAGTGAAAAGACCAATCTCTTTGGAAGATAGGATGCGTTAAAGGCCTAACATAATCAAATCATGTACCATTTAATATCATTTTTATAAATCATTTAGTCTATTCTAGTTAAAGTTCATATACACTTTTCAATCTTTTGTAATTGATATGGAATTATTTACAAAATATTCAAAAGTGTATATGATTTTATTTAGAATAGATTATATGATTTATAAAAAGGATATTAAAAGGTACATGATTTGATTATGTTACGCCTTTAACACATCCTATCTTCCAAATAGATTGACCTTTTCACTTAGCACAAAGTGGACTTGAGGTAAGTTGAAACTTTTATTTGCTGTATCACAAGAATCATATAATGTTGTTCATATTTTAATGTGGTTGTCATTATTAGTCAAGTAATGTAATCTTTGATGCATTCATTGTTCATGAAGCATAGTACTACTAAGAATATAATGTGGTTTTTGAAAAAAAAGTATGGTACTTGATTAATGGTCGGGTAGGTAAGGGATGTGGGAGGGATCGGTGGACCTAATAAATATTAACAAATACTTGAGGTTGAAAAATCAGTATAGAAAAGCCACAAATAATAAGACAGAATACCGCTAATACCTGAGGTTGAAGGTCAAGTATGGAAACCCCATATTATTTCTCTTATTAGCCAATCATTATGAATAGGTTTTGAAAACCACAGTGATCACTATTAGTTAGATACCGCACTTCAAGGGCCCTAAAGAATGATTTATGAATAAAAGTTATTAAATTGAATAATGATTCAATCATTTATGTGACTTGCATTTACGCTATTTGTTATTGCACCAGTTTCACCTTACTGGTCTTTTAGCTCATTAGATTCATGTGATGCAGGTGGAAATGTACAGGTTTAGAGGGGGTCTCTAGAGCGGCCAGACATAAATTTGTTCATATGCGATGCTTCAAGCTTTTTTGTAGCCTATTTTGAAAAGTCTATTTTATTTTTAAATAACCTGTTCTGTTATGGTTTTGTAAATAAATGTACTCAATTTTAGTTTATGTATATGGTGTGTTTAAATGAAATAAAACAACAAATGAATTCAAGTTCTTTCTCTTATAGCCGAAAAGGGAAACTTTTATTAAAACCATAACTCTAGTATTAATGAAAAGTTAACATTTCTTGATTTAACTGTATCAGCTTGTATAGGTTCTGCAGTTTGTGGTATCAGAGCGGAGGTTTTGTAATAGCCAAGTCTCACACTACTCAATTGGCCAATATGATTCATTCATTACATGCTAATTTTATATACTACTTGCATTTCTATTGATATTGCATAATTTATTTCATTTTATATGACATTCTTGAATATTAAATCTAATTCTGAAGCTCTTCCATGATTTTAGTTATTGAATTTGCTAATCTAAGTAGTTGATTTTATATTGAAATAAGAAGAAAAATGAGGTTGAACAATATTGGATAGAGATGGGATATATAGGTTATAATTTTGGAAGTGTTAAAAGTGTTACTTGTAAACTTATACAGTTTGATTCGATTTTATCTAGGTATTTTAAAAGTATATATGGGTAAATTGCATATTTGGGACATTGGACATAAGATACTATGATTGAAATCTGGTATTACAGTATTCATTTATGTATAAGATTATATAATTTTTAATATGAAAAATTATTCAAGAATCGAATGACAATCGGGTAAGAAATTAAATAAACGACTAGAAAATTAGCTTATGGATTATCTATGGGATCTTGTGGTAATTAAAATAAGATGCAATAAAATTAATGTATAGTAAGATACATCTAATTTAGGATTGAAAGATGGTTGAAAGGTCAGATTTATACCACAACTTGACATCTCATGCTTGCTACCAAGCTTAAGCAAGCACCTTATGTGCCACCTCAAGCTTTCCTTCACCCTTAAGCCATGACCAGACCCTTATTTCAACCATTTTTAGCTTCCAAACACACACCTTAAGGTCTGTAAGTGGTCTAAATTGATTCTAAGTAGAAATAAATGCAAGAAAAGCAAAGGAGAAGTGATTACCATCAAGTTTAACCTCAAAATCTGCATAGGTAACACTTACCTATAGTTTTGCCTTTCATTTTTAGATTATTCTGAGTAGGTTTATTGTGTATTAATCTTTCAATATCTCTTATAAAAGTGTTATAAAGTTTTTAGTTAGATTTTGGTGCACAAAGAAAGGGTTTTTGATGATAAACACTTAATAGGAAATATTTATGGTATAAATTGTCACCTTGTTGTTTTCTTGTGTTTTAGGCTTCAAACGTGTATGATATGTTGAAAAAAACCTATAAGTATCATCATCTACATGTTCATATATGAGTTCAGAGTGTTGGAATAAATTTTCATTGGTTAGAAATTGAAATAAGGCATGATATTGAAGAGATGCTCAAAACTGTCACCATCGAATTTTAGATTCTGTCCTATGTGAAAGGGACTGCTTTTACAGCATTAAATTCATTAGTTTTGGCAATAATATAACTTGGTTGTCTCTTTATATATGTTATCTAAGTGTGGTAAAAATTTAGGAGTGATTGAATATTGTAAGGGTGCCAAAACTATTATTAATGTCATGAAGTGCACAAAACTGTCATGGTAGGAAAAATTTATTTCAGTATGCTGTGAAGGGAGCTAAACATGGGAAGCTATATCCATGAGTTTTAGCTATTCTATGATATGGTTACATTGTTTTTTATGTTATCTAACTGTGATAAAAATTTGGAAGTGAATGAATATATCTGTAGGTATCAAAATCATCATGCGAATTAATATGGCAACGAGAAAATAAAGTTATGAATCTGTCTCATTTGGTTCATTAACATGTTCCAGCATAGATGTGGTGCATTTGATCCCTAACATTTAGGTAAGTGTTTTAAGAGTTATAATACATCAATTAAGTGAGGTTAGTATATATTTAAGATGTGGAACAAAGGTGCGTAGAAGGTTGGATTCAGTTATAGTTTCTAAGTGGTAAGGTTGTTTAGTTAAATTGAGATTCAAGATTTTTATACTATATTAGGTATAATGAACTTGTTAATTAAGGATGGTGATTGATATCTTGTATTTCTATAAATTGTTTCACATCTAGGGTTGGGGAGTAATACTTAACAAACCTAGGAGTAACACACAACCGATCAAATGTAAGTAAAGATTCATTTGCAACTACAATGCATAAACATAGTAAATGTGTGATTTATATGTAATGCCATAGATCATATGTGCATAAAAGATGACACGCATTATTGTCTTTCATGTTCATTGAGCATACATACATGGGCATTGGCACGTGCATGCATCATATACGAGTATTGTGATAAATCTTGTATTGCACGGCATGATTCTAAAAAAGGAAAATATTTTGCCAAAACTATTAATGTCATGAAGTGCGCAAAACTGTCACGGTAGGAAAAATTTGTTTCAATATGCTGTGAAGGGAGCTAAACTTGGGAAAATATATCCATGAGTTTTAGCCATTCTATGACATGGTTACATTTTTTTTGATGTTATCTAAGTGTGATAAAAAATGGGGAGTGAATGAATATGTCTATGGGTGTCAAAATCATCATGCAATTAATGTGACAACAAAAAAATGTGAAATTGTGAATCTGTCCCATTTGGTTCATTAACATGTTCCAACATAGATGTGGTGCATTTGATCCCTAATATTTATGAGAATGTTATAAGAGTTATAATACATCAATTAAATGAGGTTAGAATATATTTAAGATGTGGAACAAAGGTGCGTGGAAGGTTGTATTCGGTTATAGTTTCTAAGTGGTAAGATTGTTTAGTTAAATTGAGATTCAAGTTATTTATACTATATTAGGTATAATGAACTTGTTAATTGAGGATGGTGATTGATATCTTGTATTTTTACAAATTGTTTCACATCTAGGGATGGGGAGTAATACTTAACAAACCTAGAAGTAATACACAACTGATCAAAGGTAAGTAAAGATTTATTTGCAACTACAATGCATAGATATAGTAAATGTGTGATTTATATGTAATATCATAGATCATATGTGCATGGCAGAGGGCACGTATTACTATCATTCATGTCCATTGAGCATACATACATGGGTTGGCACGTGTATGATTCTGAGAAAGAAAAAATATTTTTGCTGACCACTACTAGTGCACCGAAGCATGCATGAATTTGCAGGTTTGCGTGCATGGATTTGCATGTATAGGAGTATGCATGGATTTACATGATTATATCATTATTGGCCATTGGATTATGGTGGTGTACAGAGCTCTTTTCTGGTGGATAAGATAGTAATATTGGTGAGGGGCATAAGAAAGAAATGATTTTGAGAGAAATGTTTTGATGCATGGAATTACATTGTGGGCATAGCATTTTGAGATGCGTGACTTGATATTATGGATTATTCTTTGACATGCATAATCTTTACTTGCTGAGCATTAACTCATATAGTTGATGCATTGTAGGTGAGTCTGGTGATACTTGATACCATGGACTTACTGGGTAAGCCGTTAGGGTTCCTGTAAGTTCTGAGGATCAATGTACATGAATGACGACCTGCTGGGTTGTGTTGTGGGCATATTCTATTTTTTACAATCATTATTATTGTGTAAATTATTGTCTATATATAAAGGGTTATAATATGCAAAATGTCCTTACTTCTTCCAAAAGTATAGGCTATTATTTTGATTTTTGAGTCTATCATATTATAACTTTGGGATGTTGTATCCTATATAACTCTTGAAATTTTATAGTAAATAAGTTTGAGAACAGCGTGACTATGATAGGTGTTATGTTTTTTTAATATAAACGGTGATTTTTCTATATACAGGGTTATATGTAATAAAATACTTTTACTATTTTTCAAAGTGCTACAGTTGACAAAATAATTATATATATACACATGTACACACATAAGCTACCTTGTCAAAATTATTGTTGTATCAATATCTATATTTAGTGGTAGGGGTGTTACAGATTTAGTCATTTCTGAAGACAGAAGAAGGCATATGAACACATCCTGTTTGGAAAACTCAGTCAACTATTTGTTTATTTTGCTTTTATGTTTACTTGATTAGATTTCATTTTATGTTATTGTCATGATTATGCATTTATTATTGGCTAACGAATAGAATGAGATTGGGCAATGCATATCAAATTATGACACCAAAAAGGAAGACTATGGATGATCGTGAGGGTAATCATAGTTTGGTGAATCATAAGGGTGAATCATAGTTTGAGAATTGACTCCTAATTTAGCCTATGAAGAGAAACCTTTTATTCTAAACCATGTTACACTTGATTATAATACCAAAGTATCAATTTTTGTTATCTCCTTAGCCTAAAAATGTGGCTCTTTGCATGAGAGGACACCAAGCACGAGTCAACCTATCATAACCCTCCATTTATATCTCTTTGAAATGTCAAGAAAATAATTTTCATCCATATTTTCTTGTAGAAGCTCCTCAAAAATGACCATCCCTTCTTCTCCTAAGTTTTCCCAAAATTTCTACACTCTCTTACTCACAAAAATTTAATTCAATCCATAGGAATCCATAGAACACAAACTAAAATAAGTTTCCACACTTTTAAGCTTGGAAACCATTGATTGTGAAGGTTAATTCCAATTTAACCAAGGTATATTCTTGTTCAATATTTCTTATAATTAATTTGTAGTATCTTGGATGGCTACATGTTTTAGTATATTTTTGTATGAATGAAAACTCAAGTGGGATAGACTTGAAGCCAAAACCAAGCTAGTTAAGCTAGTTTCTAGCAAAATTGATAGTTTTGTGAAATATGCTTAATTTACTTATTTCTATTAATCTTGTAATGATTATATTGTGTTTGGAATTGCCTACAAATGATTAGGAACAATAGCAATTATTTTGCTTAATTGAAGGTTAGAATCAATTTAAGTTAGAATCGAGTTTACATTATTTTAATTCGGATTGTGTTCATGTTTTGTGGGCTACCCTAATAATTATATTTTATTAGTTATTTAATGGTTGTCCTAATGTTTAATGTATTGAATTAGTAGTGAAATATACAGTATGCATTATTTTTTAGGTTATGTAATTTATGTGGAATTGTTTAAAAAAGATTGAAAAGTGTATATGATTTTAACTAGAATAGATTGTATGATTTATAAAAAGGATATTAAAAGGTACATAATTTGATTATGTTAGGCCTTTCACACATCCTATTTTCCAAAGAGATTGACCTTTTCACTTAGCATGAAGTAGACTTGAGATAAGTTGAAATTTTCATTTGTTGTATCACAAGAATCATATAATGTTGTTCATGTTTTAATGTGATTGTCATTATTACTCAAATGAGGTAATATTTGATGCATTCATTATTGATGAAGCATGATACTACTAAGAATATAATGAGGTTTTTGAAAAGAAAGTATGGTACTTGATTAATGGTCGGGTAGGCAAGGGACGCATGAGGGACTGGGGAACCCAACAAATGGTGGCAAATACTTGAAGTTGAAAAATCGGTATTAGAAAGCCACAAAGAATGAGACAAAATATAGCTAATACTTGAGGTTGAAAGACCAAGTATGGAAACCCTGTATTATTTATCTTATTGGCCAATCATTATGAACAGGTTCCAAAAACTACGGTCTATCGCTATTAGTTAGGTACCGCACTTCAAGCGCTCTAAATAATTATTTATGAATGAAAGTTATTAAATTGCATTCAATCATTTATGTGATTTGTAAGTACGCTATTTGTTATTGCATCAGTTTTACTGATCCTTTAGCTCATTAGATTCATGTGATGCAGGTAGAAATATATATGTTTAGAGGTTGATTGAGTCTCCAAAGTGGCCAGATGTGATACCCGAGCCACTTACTACTCACATGGCCAAATATGATTTATGCATTACATGTTAATTGCGTGCTATTTGCATTGATATGACGTTATATAATTCATTTTATTTTATACGGTGTTTTTAATCATTAAACTTAATTTTAAAGCTCTCACACGGTATTGATTATCGAATCCCCTAACCTAAGTGGTTGATTTTGTATTGAGATAAGAAGAAATTAAGGTATCAATATAGTGAATAGTGCTAGGTTACACGTGGTAACCTTAGGAGTTCGAAAGGTATCACCGAAAAGTTTATAGAAAGTAAGTCGGTTCGATCATGAATTTTAATATTACATGTATATTTAAATCATACACTTGAGATAACTAGACATAAAATATTATAATTTAAATACTATATAACTAGGTTCATAGATTTGTAACATTATCGGTGCACAAACTTGTCAATCAGGTAAGAATCGATGATTTTCGAGTGAAGAAGCTAATGATTGGATATAGGAATTAGCTATGGGAATGAATGGTGATGAAGATACGTTGCAACCAAATAAGAATATGTGAGACACACAAGATTAGGACTGCAAGATAAGGGACAAAATTAAATTATACCATTACATGCCACCTCAAGCTTATGCCACCTCATGCTTAGACTTATCAAACTAGCACCTCAACCTATTCTTCACTCTTAAGCGAACATCCACAACTTGAACCTTATTCTGAACCATTTCAGCTTCTAAATACATGGAAAAATATCTCTAAATAGGTCATAAGTGATTCCAACTGAAAAAGGAGGCAAAACAAGCAAAGGGAAGGAGAAATAACCAAGTTCAAGTAGAAAACTGTACAAGGTGAGGTTCACCTATGGGTTTGGCATGACTTTCAAATTTATTTTGAGGTTTATTAGCTTATTAACATTTGAATATTATTTATAAATATTTTAGGATATTATTAGATAGGCTTTGATGCATAAAGAAAGGGTTTGTGATTGGAAATATTTGATAGAAAACACTTGTGCTAGAAACTATCACCTTGCTGTATTCTTATGTTTTAGATTTCAAAAGTATATGATATGTTGAATAAAACCTATAATTATCATCATATACATGTTTATATATGAGTTAAGAGTATTGGAATGAATTTTGATTGGTTAGAAATTGAAATAGAGAATGATATTGGAGAAACACTCAAACTGCCAAAGTAGCGAAATCTGTTTTGGTGTGCTGTGAAGGAGACTGAATTAGGGGAGCTAAATCCATTACTTTTGGCAAGAATATAACCTGGTTGTCTCTGTGTGTATGCTATATAAGTGTGGTAAAAAGTTGGGAGAGATTGAATATACGTAAGGATGCCAAAACCATCAATGTCATGAAGTGTGCAAAAGTGTCACGATAGGAAAACAATCTGTTTCAGTATGTTGTGAAGAGAGCTAAACTTAGGAAACTATATCCATGAGTTTTATCAATTATATGATATGGTTACATTTATATACATGTTATCTAAGTGTGGTAAAATTTTGGGAGTGATTAGATATGTTTATGGATGCCAAAATTATTATGCAATTAAATTGGACAACAAGTAAATATGAAAATGTGAATCTGTCCCATTTCATAACTTAGTATATTTCAACCTAGACATGTTGCTATTGAGTGTTAACAATTAGGTACATGATATTAGAGTTATAATACTTCAATTATATGATGTTTACATGTACTTAAGATGAGAAATTAAGGTATTGGAGGGACTAGATTAGGTTCTAGTTTGTAAAACCTAGATAACTTGGTGTTTTAGGTCTTAGTATGATATTCTATGCTTTCAACTTGCCAAATTGGGAATGGTGGTTGATGTTGGTAATATTACAGGCTATTTTACATCTAAGATTAGAGGGGAACAATAAACAAATCTAGAGTAAACCACCAACCAAGTGAAAGGTAAGTAAAGATTCATTTGCAACTACAATGCATGACATAGTAAATGTGTGATTTATATGTAATACCATAGATCATATGTGCAAAGCAGAGGACACACATTACTATCATTCATGTCCATTGAGCATACATACATTAGCATTGGCAAGTGTATGTATCATATACGAGCATTGTGATAAATCTTACATTACACGGCATGATTCTGAGAAAGGAAAATATTTTGCTAACCACTACTAGTACACCAAAGCATGCATGGATTTTCATCCATTTGTAGGTTCGCGTGCATGGATTTGCATGCGTATGAGTATGCATGAATTTACATGCTTATATGATTACTAGCCATTGGACTATGGCAGTGTACAGATCTCTTTTTCGGTGTATGGGATAGTAGCGTTGGTCAGGGGCCCCAGGAAGAAATAATTTTGAGAGAAATATTTGATGCATAAAATTGCATTGTGGGCATAGCATTTTGAAATGCATGACTTGATATTATGAATTATTCTTTGACATGCATAATCATTACTTGTTGAGCGTTAGCTCATATAGTTTATGTATTGTAGGTGAGTACGACGATGTTTGAAGCATCTTTTACTGGCTGGGTGGCGGTTGGAGCTCCTGCAGGTGTCTGAGAGAGTATGTACATAGATGACGACCTGTTGGGCTATTTTGTTGGCTTGTTATATTTTGAGTCTATTGTATTATATTTTTAGACTGGTACTACATTTCGCTTTTAAAACTTTGCTGTAAATATGTATATAAATATTGGATCGTTGTGGGTGTTGTGCTTTTATATAAATACTGGTCCTACTATATACTTGACATGTGAGAAAGTATTTTAAATAGGGTTGTACATGTAAAAAGTGATTTATCTTTTCGTAAGTGTTTCAAAAAAAATATATTCCATGCATGCACACAGGTTCTATCATGTCAAATTATACTATATATCTAGTTGTGTAGTAATGGGGGTGTTACACCAGATAGAGATTTATTCATATGCCATGCTTCAAACTATTTTGTAGCCTATTTTGAAAATTTTGTTTTGTTTTTAAATAAGCAGCTTTGTTATAGTTTTGTAAATAGATGTACTCAGTTTTGGTTTATGTATATGGTGTGTTTAAATGAAATAAAACAACAAATGAATTCAAGTTCTTTCTCTTATAGCCAGAAGGGGAACTTTTATTAAAACCATAACTCTAGTATTGATGAAAATTTAAAATTTCTTGATTTAACTATATCATCTTGTCTGGGTCCTACAATTAGGTTAAGGGGTGTTACAATTAAGCAAGTAAGAAAAAGGCGGGGGGGTAGAAGGTTTCTTTAGGCTAAGTTTTCTAGTATGTATGTTTTCTAGTAATGTAAGTTTTCTAGTAATAGTAGAAATGCATTCTCTAGTTTCTCTTCTCTTTTAGTGTTTCCTACTTTTATTATGTCTTTATAAATTTCATTTTGTTGAGGAAAAAAGGTGAACCTCTTGATGGAGGAAGAGGAATGGTTATAATGGTAGAAAATGGTTAAGTATGTTGTATTATTATTTTGAGTTTTAATCTAAACCCTACTTGTTTTATGGTGATTCTTGATTTATATATCTCCAATTATATAGCAAATACTTGGGTTCATTTAGCTTATTGTATGGTTTTACTCCGTCGAGTCCTAGTGTGAAACGTTGATTTGTTGTTGACAAAGGTGTGCGTAATTGATTAATCCCATAAATAAGTATTAGCATTAGTAGGTAATTTACAAATAGTAAGATAATATCATGATTATCTTATTGCATGACCTATTTGATAATATATTTCTATTGGAACCTTGATTATGTATGGATTCCAATAGTGGCAATTAATAGAGGTAAATCCCATAAATCCCATAATCATGAATTCTTCAAGCAACTTCCCTGTGAATTGACTTCGAACTCATGAGAAATTTATTACTTAATATAACCTCCACGTGGGTTTATAACCTTAAAGTTGTAGCACATGTTAAAGTGTTTCCTTTTTAATATTCACACATCTGTGTGAATAAGTGGAGAGTTTGAGAAAACAAGCATTCAAAACTTTAATTGATCATTTGAATTGGTTTCATTGGAATTCAAGATGCTTAATTATGTCTACCTTACATGTGGAGAAATAAATTTGGTAAACCTGTGTCGTTATCTATTTCTATTGAAATATTTTGCTTCGTGGCTAGTGGTGTGAGTATAATTATAAATCCTTCTTTTGATCTTCTATTATCATGTGAGTTATCTTGTATAATAAATAATAAATAATAAAAATCATAAAAAACAAATTAAAAAAAAACTCACCATTTCGTTTTCAAGTTAACCAATGAAATTTTGAGTCATATTTTGGTAAGACAGATTAGATATTTTAAATTTTGTGACTACCTATCTTAAGCTCAATTTTAGTTGAATGCTTGTCCTAAATCATTTAAACCATTTCCCTGAGTGTTTAACAGTTTTCCAACTCCATGAGTGAACACTTTACCAACTTAAATGGCAAACACTTACCTGTGAGGATATGGAGTTGAAACTTTTTCATGATTGATTTTGAAGTTATATGTATCTTTGTCTGTAGAATAAAAGATTGGCTTAGTGCACATGCACACAACAACTTTTGGAAATTCTGGAAAAAAAAATCGATAGCATATGTGATCTTTGACAAATAACTGTTTGTGATTGGTAGACTATTTTACATGTTTCTTTTAAATTTTGATCATCATGCTATGTTTCTTTTTATTTAATACATTTCATTATGTTGTAATTACTAAGGACTAGTAATAAGCTGGTTGGGGGTGTGATGAACATTTAAAAGTGCACAATTAATTAGGATTTATATAATTATTTTCACTTTGAAATTGCCAGTAGAACTCTCAATTAAAACTTTTTTGTGTTTTAAGAATAAAATAGAAAATCAACATAAAAAAAATTAGATTAAGAAATTTTATTTTTTAATTTTTGTGTAGGTTTTAGAGCAACTAGCTTAACTTTTGATTGCAAAATAGTATTGGGTTAATTCTTGAGGCTATGGATTGATAATTCATTCATCTGCAAGTTCATGCCGACCTTGGATCCCATACTAAATCTATAAGGATCAAAGAAGTTGGATTACAAGATGATGTACAAAAATAGATCACCAAAATTTTGGATCAGAGTGAAGCCCAGTCTTTATCTTTTTTACCAATTAGGTCAGAAATTTGGATATGTTATACATAAGAGATAGATAAACAAATGACATGTGCAAATATATCAACACAGAAAGATCTACAACTTTAATTTTTTATCCATCATCAGAATCTGTAATACCCAAGCCTCACACTACTCACTTAGCCAATATGATTTATACATTACATACTACTTATATGCTAATTTGTATTAACATTTATATGGAATCTTATATAGCATTCTTAATCATTAGACCTCTAATGCTATCATATAATGTTAATGATTGAGATCTTATAGCCTAATTAAGTAATTCTACACTTAGATAAGAAAACAAATAGATTGGTCAATATATTGGATATTCATAGGTTATTTATGGTCATATAATTCATAAAAGAAGGATGTTTAGTTGCAAAATCATGATAGAAATCACTAGGGACAAAAATTGTATACTTGTTAATTTTTTAGTATTTAAAGCTTTATATATGCATAGAAACTTGATTAAAACCTATATATTTCACCATATATGTGTTTATATATGAGATTAGGTGATTTATGTAAGTCTGGAGAGGTTAGAAATTGAAATATAGTTTGATATTTGAAGATACACTCAAAACTATCATGATAGAACTTGCAGTTTTTGTGCTGTGAAAAAGGGGCTAGTTTTACTGAGGTAAATCAATGCTTTTTGGCAATCATATAATACGTTTACATTTCTCTACATGTTAGATAAGTGTGGTGAAAATTTTGGAGTAATTGGATTTGCTTAAGGATGTTAAAATTATCATGCAACTAAATTGGACAAGAAGAAAATATGAAAATGTGAATCTGTCCCAATTGATAACTTAGCATGTTTCAACCTAAACATGTTGCTATTGGGTTTTAACAATTAGATACATGCTATTAGAGTTATAATACATCAATTACATGATGTTTACATGTATCTAAGATGAGAAATTAAGGTATTTGAGAGGACTATATTGGGTTCTAGTTTGGAAAAGCTTGATTGTTGCCTAGATAATTTGGTGTTTAAGATCTTAATATGAGATTTTGTGCTTTCAACTTGTCAAATTGGGAATGTTCTTGATGTTGGGTAATATTATAGGCTATTTTTCATCTAAGGTTCGAAAGAAATATTAAAAAAATATAGACTAAGCCACCAACCAAGTGAAAGGTAAGTAAAGATCCATTTGCAACATATAGTACGTCTTGAAGTGTTTATACCTGATGTGTTGATAATATTTAAATTGATTGGATGACAAGTATATTATGTACCTTAAGAGACTTATGATTCCTGAAATATGTTAAGAGCAAGATGACATGCATTCCATATTGAATACACCATTTATGAACATTTACATGTGCATGCATGGTATATGGGTACACTTGAGGTTCTTGAATGATATGATTTGAGCAATAATTTTCATGTATAAAGATGCTTATTGGCCACTACTAGTGCACCAAGGCATGCAAGGCGTGCTTATGTGATATTTCAAGTATCGCAAGTGGGATACTTCTTAGTATCTTACAAAAAAAAAAAGAGGTGGACCTTTGGTGATCACGAGAGGATGGTCCACTTGACTGTGTCTTTGATATGATTGATGTCATAGGTGGGATACTTCTTAGGTGATCACAGGGGAAGACAGGGGGTATACTTCTGGAGGTCACGGAAGAATGGTCCACTTGACTGTATCAATCTGTTATTGGCCATTTGATTGTTGACATTATGTAGTGCTCTTTTTGGTGCATAGTAAGTGGACCAAGGGACTTATAAAATGAAGTGATTTTAAATAAAAACTCTTTGATGTATGAGTACTCAAACAAGAAATAGTAATAGCATCATATCTTAGAGTGAGTTGCATGAGATTTTATATCATACTCTTGGCATGCATGATTTTTCTTATTGAGCATTAGCTCATATAGTTCATGCATTGTAGGTGAGCATGGTGAGATGTAACACTTCTAGTTTATTGGGATGACAGTGGAGCTCCTACAGGCTTTCGAATATCAATATACATGGATAACGACCTGTTGGGCTATTTTATGGGCTGTGCTTTTGATTTTACAGTCTATCCTATATATCACTTTCAAAACTCAATTGTAAATGAGTCAGAGTTTTTGATGATTTTGATAGACCTTGTTATTGTTTAAATAATTATCTATGTATATACAATGTTGCAGAATGTGAAAGCACTTTACTTTTATCAGTGTTTTGTCAAACTAACTAGCTGAAAAAAATAATACACACTCATACATGCACAAACTATGTTGTATAGGTTGTTTCTATATATGTGTACATATTTTTGGGAGGTTGTGATAGAGTGGTATTAGAGCCTAGGTCTTGATTCTGTAAACTGTCCATGTCCATGTACATGATCTTGGAATTTGTGGAGCACAACCATGCCAGTAAATTTTATTTTATGTTTTAATATATTATACATATTTCATGAATTATATTGACCATTGTTATAAATTTATCATAAAATAAATAGTATTGCAGTCATGGTGAGAACAAGGGATGAAAGTAGTAGTGGAGCTAGAACCCCAGGATAGGAGACACCTATTCCGAATAATGATCGTGATGTTATCATTAATCGACTTACAGTGCTTATTGAACAAAAATAAGAACAAATTTAGCAACTTATCCAACAGAGGGATATAGGTGGACAACCAAGGGCTGAAATGGTTCAATCACAATCGTGAAACATATGGAGATAGTTGGGGAAAGATTCAGAAAACTAAACCCACCAGTATTTGAGGATGCATTAGATCCTACAGCTTCAGAAGACTAGTTGAGAACTCTAGAAAACACGTTTCAGTATAGTAGAGTTTTAGAGGAAGAGAAAGTGATGTGTGCATCATTTATGCTTCGAGGCAGTACTAGATATTGGTGGGATACAATAAGGAGCATCAAAGACACCACTGTCAAAACTTGGGATAGATTCCAAGAGATATTTCAAAATAGATACTTCACAGCTCCAGTTCGTGCAATGAAGATGAATAAATTTATATAGCAATGACAACAAACTGTGACAGTTGGAGAATATATTTGTAAATTTGAACAACTATCCAAATTTTCCACACATATGGTCAACATTGATGCATTGAAAGTTGAAAGATTTCTTAAAGGCTTGAGACTCGAGCTATATAGATATGTGAATATGGCAGGAATCCAAGGAGTGACATACTCACAAATTGCTAAGAGAGCATTAGTGGCAGAATAAGTTGAACTTAGAATTTCCTATGCTTAGGAGATTCGACCTATTTAAGCAATGATAGGGACAATGATGGGTTGGAAATGAAAAGAAGAGACTATTTCAAATGTAGAATCAAAAATCTAAATTCCAATTAAGACAAGGGCAATAATAGTAGGATCAGATTAAGTGTACAAAGATTAATCAAGGTAAACACCGATGTCACTATCTTCTTACACTAAATGTAATGGTCAACACAATAGAGTCTGTCCTAAAGAGACTAGAACCTGCTTTGTATGTGGGAAGGTCAGACGTATTGCCAAAGTATGCCCAAATAATCTAAATCTAACAAGATAAAGAAAAGTTCCAGCTAGAGTCTTTACCATCACTAGATCTAATGTTGAGACAAACCCATTAGTGGTAATAGGTAGATTCTCTATCTTTGGTATTCGAGCATTTGTATTGTTGGATTATGGAGCTACATACTCATTTATATCTATTGAGTATGTGAAGAGGCTGGGAAGAGTACGTGATTCTGTTGAGGTCAGTTACAATGTGATAATTCCTTCTGGAGATTCAAAATAAACTAACCATGTTTTAAGAGATTGTGCTATTTTCATTGAAAATAGAGAACTTTACACTAATGTAATTGTATTGGCTATGAATAACTATGATATTATTTTAGGTATGGATTGGTTGTCAAAGTATCTTGCTACTATAGATTGTCAGAGAAAGACAATGACTTTTCAACCTCTTAGAGAGGAATCGTTCACCCTTATTGGAATCATAAAATGCTCCAAATTCTTGATTATATCAGCATTGAAAGCACAAAGATTACTGGATAATGGTTGTGAGGGATATTTAGTGAGTCTTATGAGCATTAAAGAACAACACCATCTGATCCTTAATAAAGTGCAAATTGTTCGAGAGTATCCAGAAGTATTTCATAATGATCTTTCTAGATTACCACCAGACCTTGAGAAAGAATCTATCATTGAACCTCATCCAGAAAAACCTCTAATATCTAAAGCTCCATACCGAATAGCACCAATCGAGTTGAAAGAATTGAAGATACAAATACAAACATTATTAGATAAAGGTTTTATCAGACCTAGCTTTTCACCATGGGGGCACTAGTTCTATTTGTACGTAAGAATGATGGTACAATGCAACTATGTATAGACTATCAGGAATAAAGTTAGAATCAAGAATAAGTATCCTCTGCCTAGAATAGAAGATTTATTTGATCAGCTCCAAAGTGCATCTATGTTGTCAAAAATTAATCTACAATTTGGAAACCATCAATTAAAAATAAAAGAAGATGATATTGCCAAGATATTTTTTAACATGAGATATGGACATTATGAATTTTTGGTGATGTTGTTTGGATTGACAAATGCTCCAACTACTTTTAAGGATTTGATAAATTGTGTATTTAAAAATTTTCTTGATAGATTTGTTACTGTGTTTATTGATGATATCCTAATTTAGTCTAGCACATATGAAGAGTATGGTGAACATTTGAAATGGTTTTAGAGGTTCTGAAGGAAAAACAACTATATGCTAAATTAGAGAAATGGGAATTTTGGTTAGATTGAGTGGTATTTCGAGGACATGTAATATCAGGAGCAAAAATATCTGTAGATCTAAGTAAAGTAGAATTTATTAATAGCTGGTCACAACCTACTAATTCTTCAGAAGTATAAAGTTTTATGGGTTTAGCTAGATATTACTATATATTTGTAGAGGTATTCTCCAAGATAGCTTCTCCTTTGACACAATTAATCAAAAAATGTGTGACATTTAGATGGACAGATGCTTGTGAGAAAAGTTTTCAGGAATTGAAGAAGAGGTAAATTTCAGCTCCTATTCTTTCTATTCCATCAGGTACTGGAGGCTTTATGGTTTATAGCGATGCTTCGAGAAATGGGTTGGGATGTGTATTAATGCAAAATGGTAAAGTAGTTGCATATGCATCCAAACAGCTTAAAGGGTACAAAAAGAATTATCCTACATATGATTTAGAGCTTGGTAGTGGTGTTTGCACTTAAGATATGGAGACATTATTTATATGGTTGATGATGTGAGATATATACTGATGATCACAAGAGCTTAAAATATTTATTCACCCAAAAAGAGTTAAATGTGCAACAATGAAGATGGTTGGAGTTGGTGAAAGATTATGACTATGCTATCAACTATCATCTTGGTAAGGTTAATATCGTGGCTAATGCATTGAATAGGAAATCAACATAAAATACCACAGCTATAACTTTGACATAGAAACTAGAGTAAATGGAGCTACAGAAAATGAATGTAGAGATTGTAAAATAGAGATTAGTATAGGCCAAATTTGTAGCTTTGACACTCCAACCCACTTTGATTGATAGAATTCAATAAGGATAACAAGTTGATGAATAGTTTACTAAAATGACGAAAAATATTACTTTAGGAAAGTCATCTGATTTTCAAATGTTAGAGGATGTTATTTTGCGATTCCAAAAAAGACTATATGTACCTAATATAGACAACATTCGGGAAGGTATTTTGACAGAGGTATACTCAACGCCATATTCAGTACATCCAGGAGCTACAAAAATGTATAGAGATTTGATAACACATTACTGGTGGTCAGGTATGAAAAAGAGATATTGCTCAATTTGTAGAATAATGTTTAACATATCAACAAATAAAGGTAGAACATCAAAGATTTTAGAATGGAAATACAAAAAAATTACTATGGATTTTATATCGGGATTACCCAAAACAGTTAAAGGTCATGATGCTATTTGGGTTATCATTGATAGGTTAACTAAATCTACTCACTTTCTTCTAATTTGTTCTACCCATTCCATTGATCGTTATGCACAGAGATATATAAAAGAAGTGGTTAGAATTCATGGTGTACAACTATCTATTATTTTTAATAGAGATTCAAGGTTTTTGTCCATGTTTACATAAGGCATTGGGAGCATAATTATCTTTCAGCATTGCATATCATGCCCAAACTAACAGACAATCAAAGCGAACAATATAAATATTAGAAGATATTCTTAAAGCTTGTGTATTAGATTTTCATGGTCAATGGAGCAAATTTTTACCTTTAGTAGATTATCTTATAATAATAGCAATTAGTCCACTATTAGAATGGCCCTATGAAGCATTATATGGTAGAATATGTAGATCTCCAATTCATTGGAATGAGGTTAGTAAAAATAAGCTTTTGGGCCCAAATATGAGTCGAGAAATGACAAAAGCTGTAACACAAATTTGCCAATGAATGCAAACTGCCAATAGTCGATGGAAAAGTTATGTAGATCAAAGAAGAAGAATATTAAAATTGACAGTAGAAGATCAAGTATTTCTGAAGGTATCTCCAATGAAAGGGATTATGCGGTTTGGAAAAAAATGAAAGCTCAGTCTTAGATATATTGGTCTATTTCATAATATTGAATGAATTAGGGATACTGCTTACAAACTCGACCTACCTGCATCAATGTCTTAA
Source organism: Paulownia fortunei (assembly GCA_019321725.1). Taxonomy (NCBI): domain Eukaryota; kingdom Viridiplantae; phylum Streptophyta; class Magnoliopsida; order Lamiales; family Paulowniaceae; genus Paulownia; species Paulownia fortunei. The sequence continues at coordinate 8,752,852 of CM033115.1, read as the reverse complement.
GTCATGTATCCATGTTGAGAACATATATTGCAAATCCATGTCATATTATGAAAAATGAACCTATAAAGTTGAAAGCATATTTGAGTTATGAAGAAAGAACTGTAGAGATTCTTCTACGAGAAGTAAAACAATTCAAAAATAAAAAGATCCCATTAGTTAAAGTATTATGGAAAAATTAGTCAATAGAAGAAGCTACTTAGAAAGGGAAGATGATATGAAAGTTAAGTATCCAGAACTCTTTCGGTAAGTAAATTTCAAGGATTAAATTTTAATAAGGAGGGGAAGATGTAATACCCAACCCTCACACTACTCACTTGACCAAAATGATTCATGCATTACATGCTTCTTATATGCAAATGGAAGATGTAATACCCAACCCTCACACTACTCACTTGACCAAAATGATTCATGCATTACATGCTTCTTATATGCTAATTTGCATTAACATTTATATGGAATCATATATAGCATTCTTAATCGTTAGACCTCTAATGCTATCACATTATGTTAATGGTTGAAATTTTATAAGCTAATTGAGCAATTCTACATTTAGATAAGAAAAATAATAGATTGGTCAATATATTGAATATTCATAGGTTATTTGTTATAATTTTTGAAGTGTTAAAGGTGTTACTAGTAAGCTTATATGATTCGATTCAATTAGATCAAGGCGTTTTAAAAGTATACATCCATAAATTAACATACTTTGGATATTGGACATGATATAATGTGATTAAAGTATTATAGTACAAGGTCCATATGTGCATATGATTTTATAAATGTAAACTAGACAATCATTTAAGAATCGAATGTCAATTGATTTAAAAATCAAACGAATAGTTAAGAAATAGGTAGAATTTATTATCCGATCGTACTACAAATAAAATAGTTTGTAAATAGATAAGTAAATATTTAGAGACACTAGATTAGAGTTGTATAAGGTGTGTATAATATCATATTTGAACCACCACTTGACACATCTAGCTTTACCACCTCAAGCTTAGTTGAGGCATGCACAATATGATTTGAGAAATGATTTTTATGTATAAAGATGTTTATTAGCCACTACTAGTGCACTGAGAAATGCGAGGTGAGCTTGTGTGATTTTTAGGTACCGTAAGTGGGATATTTCTCAGTCGATCAAAAGGGAAGAAAGGGGGTGGACCTTTGGTGATCACAACAGTATGATCCACTTGATTGTGCCTTTATTATGATTGATGTTGTAGATGGGATACTTCTCAAGTGATCACAGGGGAAGAGAGGGGATGTACCTCGAGGGGTCATAGGTGGATGGCCCACTAGACTGTATTAATTTGTTATTGGCCATTTGATTATTGATATTGTGCAGAGCCCTTTCCAGTGCATAGTAAGTGGGTCAAAGGCCTTATAAAGTGAAGTGATTTTGAATAAAGTTTTTTTTATTTATGAGTACTCAAATATGACACAATTCTAGCATCATATCTTAGAGATGAGTTGCATAAGATTTTAAATCATACTCTTGACTTGCATGATTTTTACATATTGAGTGTTAGCTCAAGTAGTTCATACATTGTAGGTGAGCATGGTGAGACTTGAGATCTCTGGTTTACTAGGCTTGCAGTGGAGCTCCTACAGACTTTCAAAGATCAATGTACATGGATGATGACTTGTTAGGTTATTTTGTGGTATGTGCTTTTGATTTTACAGTCTATTATATTATTTTATTGACTTTATCCTATATATCACTTTCAAAAGTCCATTGTAAATAAGTTTGAGTTTGTGATGCTTTTGATATTGTTCAAATAACTATCTATGTATATACAGTGTTACAGGATATAAAAGCACTTTATTTTTATCCTTGTTTTATCAAACTAACTAGCTAAAAAGAAGTTATACACACACATACATGCACAAACTATCTTGCACAGGTTATTTCTATATATTTATACATATTTGTGGGAGGTTGTGACAGAATTTGGTTGTATCCAGCCTGAAAATTCAATTCAATCAAGTAGGTGAAAATTTGAAGAATATGGTGTAACAACTTGTCAACTCTTGACACAATTTGATTGTTTAACTCCTTCAACCAACTAGCATACTCTAAAGACTATGAATAGACCATGTATTAAGCTTGAAGAGGGGGGTAGAGGGGAAAATAAATTTTTATTATTTTTTTTCTTTAGGCTAAATTTTCTATTAGTAATGTAAGTTTTCTAGTAGTAATAAAAATGTATTTTCTAGTTTCTCTTCTATTTTTAGTCTTTTTTACTTTCATTATGTCTTTTTGAATTTCATTTAGCTGAGGAAAAAGGGTGAACCTCTTGATGGAGAAAGAGGAATGATTATAAAGGAAGAAAATGTTTAAGTGTTGTATTATTGTTTTAATTTTTTTGATTTAAACCCTATTTATTTTGTGGTGATTCTTGATTTATATATCACTAATGGCACGATAAATACTTGGGTTCATTTAGCTAGACATTTGCTTTTACTAAACCAACCACTAACGTGAAACCTTGATTTATTATAGACAAAGATGTGCTTAAATACTTTATCCCATAAACAAATATTGGTGGTAAGAGATAATTTGCAAATAGTAAGGCAATAACATGATTACCTTAATGCATGAGCTATTTGATAACATCTTCCCATTAGAACCTTCATTATGTGTGAATTCTAATAGTAGCAATTAAAAGAGGTAAAAAGAATAAATAATCGTTCCTCTATCCAAAACTCAAAAGCAGATGCCTAATCCTTAGTACTTTTATTACTTTGATTTCTTTTAGTTATAACATAAATTATTTTATTTATACATTTCAAATTGCATAAAGCTCATCTTTTTAGAAATATAATCCAAAAATTTTTAAACAACTTCACTGTTGATCGACCTCAGACTCATGACAAATTTATTACTTGACACAACTTGCACTTGGATTTGTAACCTAAAAGTTATAGCATATAAGATAATTGTTATCGCTAGTATTTCCACATAGGATAATCTAAACAAATAAACAAACTTACCGGCTCAATCTATATGAAGGGTAGATGTTTATCCCCATTGCTGATATTTAGCGTATAGAAAAAGGAAACACAAGTATTAACTTACTTAGTTGAATTAAAAGTGTTCTAATTCAAGTTTACACTCTATTCATATCAATCATTAAGGTTGATAAATTTATCTTAGGTATTGGATATCGGATATGATCCTAGCTCTGCAAAGGGTTGCAATGGTTGACAAGAAAATGGAGACTAAGACAAAGGACTATCCTTAAGTTTGAGAGTAAAGTAAGTGATGCTTTATTGGCAATAGAAATGATTCACTAAACTCTGGATACAATTAGGATAGCATTAGTTATTTGTCATTGCTACATTGTCAAATGAACAATACAATCTAAACATTCCATGCTACATAATCAACAAGGTAATATTAGAATTAGATAATTAAAATAGTGCATACTTGTGGTAAGCTAGATTAGGTCATATCTCTAAACAGAGAGTTCACAAGATGACATATTTGCTTGACCTTTTAGACTTGCAAGAGGAGTCAACTTGTAAACCTTGTCTCAATGAAAACATGACCAAATCACCATTTGTGGGACAAATGGAGTAGACCATACCTTTGGATATGATCCAAAGGGACGTAAGTGTCGGGTTCGCTATAATCCAACTTGTGGAAGCAAGAATTCAATATGTAAAATTATCAAAATGAATTTTTGATTATTTTGGAAGAGGTTTTTAGAAGAGAGAAAAGTATTAAAAATGAAAAATGATTTTTCCCCTCAATATTTTAAAGTGGCAGAAAATTAGGATAGATACATCCTCAAATTTTTAGCCATATCAAGGAAAATAGATGGCTGAAAATTTTCCATTAATTTCCACCATTTCCCTATATTGTCATGTGTTGAAATTAGTTGTTTTATAAGAGTTGAACTCTCCAAAAGTAACCAATTCAATGAACTTATCACCATAGAATGAATGTGGCCAATTTTGTGGTCTTCTACAAGCCACAAATCGGCCCCTTTCTCCCTCTTCTTGATTGTGTTGGACTCAAGATAGATATCTAATATATCTAATTATCTTCATAAGATAATTAATAAAAAAATCTTATTATCTTTTTTTTTTTTAATTTCTTCGAATAATTTAAGTGGGCCTTTTAATAAAAAGCCACCTTAATTTTTGGCTTGGACTATACAAAGTCCATTAATTTATCCAATTAATCAAATTTACCCAATTTCTATTAATTAATTTAATCAATTAATTACCACACTCCAATTGGGCTTCCTAATCTTATTAGGTTTAGTTAAATAATCTTTTTCTGTAATTGAATAATTAATTCAATAAATTAATTCAACCTATTGAATTAATTAAGCCCTAAATTAATCTCTATTAATTAAATAAATCCAACTATTTGGATTAATTCCTAGATTAGAAATGTTTTAGTCTAAATTTGTGTGTGACCCTTTAGGTTCATAACTAAGTTAGTAGTAGGTTTATAATATTTACAACTAATGAATAATAATTATTTTGATTAATTAATATAATTAATTAATCCATTTGTAATTAACTCCTCAATTCCAAGAACCTTATTATCCATAAAAACATCTAGCAAATAATCATGATAAACTAGTCTAAGTGAAATAACGAGTAAACCTATTTCAGTTGCGAGTCCCATACACATACAGTCCTTCTGACAACTAATCTCTCGATTGAATCTAGGGCATATATTATAAATCAAAACCCTAAATGATTTAATAATCCAATGAATCCTAATGAATCAAAATTCATCCTGCCTTAGCTAAGGTTGTTGAATCATGAACTATGAAAACATAGGAGATTTCCTTATTAAAAATGCAAGTGTTGAATTCTATATTGGACGCTGATAAACTTTCATGCACACTAGTGCAACACCCAACATACCTTTTTGTGATTGTCAAGCAATCATAAGATATATCAAAGTACTACAAGATGCACACAAATCTATTATCGTGCCTTAAGTTTGAGGACTAATCGTGTACTATTGTAACAAAAAAATTCTTATTTTGACAGGTAAAGCCTCCAATTAAGAATTTCCTACGGCCTATTTTCGATGTACTTGTTCTCTACAAGCACCCATATATATGCACTTTTATCTCTATGTTAATGCCAAAGAAATGCGATATCCTCATCTTACGAGTATGCATCGTATGTGCGAGTCTTACTGGACTATTTGTTATCCCATCTCAAAAAGCCCTCTACTCGAAGCTTATTTAAGACTAAAGCTTAAGAGGCATGTTCCATGACTGCCATCATATATGTGACCATGCCCCATAGCTAAATTTGGTCTAAGGACTTTATCAAATGTGCAAAAATAAAAAATGAAGAAACTATCTTTTTATTAATATGATTCCCAATAAGATTATCTTACAAAATATAAGAGTATAATACACCCAATCTAATTAAAGTATTGGGCATTCTACTCTAACAATCTCCCACTTGCCTTAGCTCCAATTGCCCATGTATCTAAGGCCCATCTTCTTGAGATGTCCATTGAATACCTTATGTGCTAAGGGCTTAATAAATAGGTCTGCTACATTTTCTATTGAGGTAACTCGATCCACAACTATGTCGTCTCTACTAATGATTTCTCTGATCAAGTGATATCATTTCATTATGTGCTTGGATGTTTGATGAGGTATTGGATACTCTGCTTGCACAGTGGCCCCATTATTATCACATTAAATCACACTGGATCAATAATGGATGGAACTACACCTAACCTTTGAATGAAGATTTTCTCATCATCAAATCCTTGCTTATGAGCGTAACCTTTTGCAGCCAGACATGCTTTATAGGTCGCTACCTTTCTATTTACTCCTTTCACTTATAGACCCATTTATAGCCAATGAGTAATAGTTCATTTTGGTGGGTTCACCAAGGTTTAAACCTTGTTAGATTACATAGAGTCCATCTCAGATTGCATAACATCTTGCCACTTCTCAAAGTCAATATCAGACATCGCCTGTCCATAGCTTCTTGAATCATTATCCAAAGGGAGTCTTTTTTCTTTGTTCTCCAATAAAAAGTTATACTTATTAGGTACCCTTGAGGCCCTTTCAGATCTATGAAGATGTTGTGCCTTAGAGGGCCCAACATTAGCTGGTTTGTCATCTACTATGATAGTTATGGCGTTCTGTGGTTCTTGAACTTCTTCAAGTTCTATGACTTTGCCACTTCTCTTTGATAAAAAATCTTCTTCAATAAAGGTGGCATTCCTCGATACTAACACCTTTTGTTCCGAGGCATCGTAGAAATAGTATCCAATAGACTCCCTAAGATACCCCACAAAATTACATAACATGGATTTCTTATCCAACTTATCTCCCACTTATTACTTCACCTAAGCAGTACACCCCCATACCTTAGGGTATTTATAGAAAGGTTTCTTACCACACCATATCTCATATGGTATTTTTGGCATGACTTTAGATGACACCCTGTTTAATAGGTATGCCACTGTTTCCAAGGCATAGCCCCAGAATGAAAGAGGTACTGAAATGAAAGTCATCATAGATCGAACCATGTCCAACATGGTTTGATTCCTACATTTTGCAACTCTGTTAAGTTGTGGAGTAGTATGAGGAGTCCACTGTGAGAGAATCTCATTCTCTCTTAGATAATCTAAAAACTCTATACTTAAGTACTAACCTCCTTGATTAGATCAAAGAGTCTTTATACTACAGCCAATTTGTTTATCCACTTCACTTCTGAATTTTTGAACTTTTCAAAAACTTCAGACTTGCACCTTAAAAGGTACACATAACCATACCTAGAGAAGTCATCGATAAAGGTTAAGAAGTAGTTATAGTTCTCTAGAGAACTAACATTTAGGAGGCCCCATACATCTATATGGATCAAATCCAATTGATGTTTGGCTCACTCCACTTGTCTAATAAATGGAGATTTAACCATCTTTCCTTTGAGGCAGGATTCACATATTGATAATTCTTGCTCGTCCTTTAGGTCAAGCAATTATGCCAGCTTGTTAATCCTTTTTCTAAAAAATATGTCATAATCTTATATGGTATATGCTTATGGAATTATGATTATCTTATTTTCTTTTATTTTGTTGAATTGCGAGAATGGGGTTATGGGGAGTAACAATATATAAGAAATTCATCAATAAACCTGAATAGATAAAATCAGAACATTTGAAATTGGAATAGTTTCCATTCTTAATGATAAATCTAAAATCTTCTCTATCTAAAACAGGAATAAAGACAATGTTCTTAATAATATATGGAACGAAAAGACAATTGTTCAAAACTATTATAGAGCCATTTTCAAAAGCTAGATTAACAGTGCTTATAGCCAATGTAACAACTCTTACTCCATTCCCCATCCTCAGGATCATTTATCTTCCATCCACCTTCCTATTTCCTATCATTATCTGTAGATCATTGTAAATATATGAGCCACAACTGGTATTTAACACCCAAGAAGCATCGTTAAATGACAAGTTAACTTCAACAAAATATGTACTTGAACTTTTTAGGCTTGCAAGATACTCCTCGCAGTTCCTCTTCTAGTCCCCTGGTTTGCCGCAGTAATAGCACTTGTCATTGGATTGAAAGAAAACATTCTTGATACTGCCTTTTGCCTTCAGCTTGTTGGGTTTGGAGAAACTCTTTTATTTTCTCTTTCCTCTCTTAGGCTTTGTAGCCTTTGATCCGAAAGAAGATCCAACAAGTAAAACTAGATTGTCCTTTTTCATGGTGGACTTAACCAACTTTAACATGTTCACAAGCTCAAGAAGACTAGTCTCCATATTGTGCATGTTAAAGTTGACAACAAAGGTGTCAAATGAGGAATGTAGAGATTGCAGTAGAAGGTCCGTAAAGAGTTTGTTCTCCATAACCACTCCAAGGGACTCCAGCCTTTCAATGAGGGCTATCATCTTCAATCCATGGTCATGGACTAAAGAGGCCTTAGTCATACGACATTTGAAAAACTCCTTTTGAGATCTGATATCTCGTCTGCCTAGTATGTTCACCATACAACTCTTGTAGGTGAAGGAGGATCCCATGAGTAGTATCTTGATCCTCGTTCTACTTCTACAACTCTTTTGACATCAATGCCAACATATAGCATCGAGCCTGCAAATTGTCAGCAACATGATGCAAATAATCTGTATAAGCCTTTAAAGTAATATCCTCCAGTCGAACCAAAGGAGGCATAGTGTTAAGGACTTATGCCCTTTTATCAAATTGAAGGATTATCTTTAAGATTTCTAAGTAAATCAAAAATGTTTCATCCAATTAAATTATTTTGCTCAAGAATTTTTGCAAGTGGATTCTTTACCATTTTAGTAGAAAAATCTACAAAATATACATGAAGTAGAAAATGAGTAAACTATGGAAAAATATATTTATTTGATATAAGATTTTTAATACTAAATGTCTCTCACTATTTTTTTCGAACTCCATTACCTGTAATAGAAGTTTTGGGAAATCGAATTTCCTAGTGGGCTTGAGGTCCAACAAAAATATTTCACACCCCAATTTTATGAGCCCATGAAATATTTCCATTGGTGGTTAACTCTTTGACAGTTATATCACTATACAACCCTCAATTTTGTTTTGCCTCACTTTTTCCCATATACCCTAATTTTATGAGTCCTTATGGTAGTAAGTCTTAAATAACACCCATCAAACGTTCGTGTAGATGGAGCATCAAGATGCCCAAAACTCATAACCAACATAATAATGAGTCCATCCCACGAGCATTTCTATACTTGGTAGAGACCACATCTTTCCAACACATGACTCCTCCACGACTCATGGCCAGTGATCAAGTGCGGTAGAATCATCATGTCTCCACCTTTAATGACAGGCATAGAATAATAAGTCCTATCTAACTAGTCCATTTTTATTTGAAATCGAATTATAAAAAACTCTTTACTTAATTTCGTAAATTAAATGGGGTTTATGAGTCCATATGGTAGTAAGTGTTAAATAACACCCATCAAACACTCGTGTAGATAGAGCATTAAGATGCTGAAGACTCATGGCCAACATAATAATGAGTCCATACCAATTACAGTGTTCACTCCCATCTGTGTACGCGTTCAACCAATGGTTCTCCTGCCTTAGGCGAACGGCGATAGTGGTGGTTTGGTAATGGTTATGGTGCGATCATCATGTTCTAATTTTAATAATTAAAAGATCTATTGTTTTCAAAAACATACATGCTCAACATCATATATACAACTAATATACATATTTATCAAATAAATGCAAAAGCAAATCAAAAAACAACATATCAAAAATATGAAACCATGGCTTTAATACCACTATTGGGTTCGCTATAACTACGGGGTGTGCACAATGGAATTTAAAAATTAATTTAAAATAAAACATATGCGATAACAATTATTGCATTATCACAAGTTCGATGTGATTCTAACGATCGTGTATTTTTGATAGTTTTACAAAATAGTAAATAAAGTCTCGAATTTTTACCTTTGATGTACTCCAGTTCCTGTAGGGTGTTTAACAATCAATTGCGATCAATCAGTCTCGAAAAGGTTCACAAGGGATCTAAATGTCTCACCTATCAAGATAGTCTACACATTTGGACTAAAACACGGAATTAAGAATCTCACTAGTGATTTTTAATTCTTTTACTAATCTAGTTTGGAGTGCATTTATATGTATTAATTCTTAATCTAACTTGTGAAAGTAAGAATTCAATACATAAAATTATCAAAGGGAATTTTTATTATCTTGGGAGAGGTTTTTGGAAGATAGAAGAGTATCAAAGATGAAAACAATTTTTTCCCTTAATACTTTGAAGTGGCCGAAAATTAGGATAGATACATCCTCAAAGTTTCGATCATATCAAGGAAAATATATGGCTGAAAATTATACAATAATTTTCATCATTTCCCTATATTTCCATGTGTTGAAATTAGTTGTTTCGGAAGAGTCAACTCTCCAAAAAATAACCAATTCAATGAACCTATCCCCATAGAATGAATGTGGCCGATTTTTAGTTTTCTACAAACTATAAAATTGGCCCCTTTCTCCCTCGTCTTGATTGTGTTGGACTCTACCAATGTAATCAAGATAGATATCTAATATCTCTAACTATCTTCATAAGATAATTAATAAGAAAATCTTATTATCTTATTTTCAATTTCTTTTATTAATTCAAGTAGGCTTTTAAATAAAAGGCCACCTTAAGTATGGGATTGGACTTTTACAAAGTCCATTAATTAATCTAATTTATCCAATTTCTATTATTTTCTCCAATCACTTAATTACTACACTATAATTGGGCTTCCTAATCTTATTAGGTTTAATTAAATAATCTCTATACATAATTGAATAATTAATTCAACCTATTGAATTAATTTAAGCACCAAATTAATCTCAATTAATTAAATAAATTTAACGACATGGATTAATTCCTAGATTAGAAATGTTCAACTCCAAATTTGTGTGTGATCCTTTAATTTCATAACTAAGCTAGTAGTGGACTTATCATATTTGCAACTTATGATTAATTAATAATCTAATTAATTAATCAGCTTGGAATTAACTCCTTAATTCCAAGAACCTCACTATCCATGAAAATATCTAGCAAGTAATTTTGGCAAACTAGTCTTATATGAAATAGCGAGTAAACCTATTTCAGTTGTGAGTCCCATACATATGGTCCTTCTGACGACTAATTACCTTATTGAATCCAGGGCATAGATTACAAATCAAAACCCTAAATAATTTAATAACTGTGATCCCATTTCCAGTTCCAATGATACCGAATCAAAATTCATCTTACTTTGGCCAAGGTCTTTGAATCATGAACTATGAAAATACAGGAGATTCCTTGTTAAAAAGACAAGTGTGGAATTCTATATTGGCCATTGGCAAACCTCTATGCACACCAATATAACACCCAACATACCCCTTTGTGATTGTCAAGCAATTAAAAGATATATCAAAGTGTTGTAGGATGCACACAAGGCTACCATTGTGCCTCAAGTGTGAGGACTAGCCGTGTACTATCACAACACAAAAATTCGTATTTCGACAAACAAAGCCTCCAACTAAGAATTTTCTACTGTCCATGTTTGGTATACTTGTTGTCTAACAAGTACCCACATATATGCACTTGTGTCTCTATACTAATGACAATGGAATGTAATATCTTCATGTTATGAGTATGCATCGTATGTATGAGTTTTACTAGACTATTCGATATCCTATCTCAAAAAGCCCTTGACTCAAAACTTATTTAAGACCAAAGCCTTTGAGGCATGTTCCATGATCACCATCATATATGTAACCATGCCCCGCAACTAAATTTGGTCTAAGGACTTCATATGTTACGCAGAAAGAAAAATGCAAGACATAAGATAAAGAAAGTGTCTTTTTACTAATATGATTCCCAATAAGATAATCATACAAAAAAAAAAGATTATAATACACCCAATCTAAATGGGGCACTGGCATCCTACTTTAAGAGTAAGCAGTCCACTAAGTGTTAGTGCACAAGTGAACTACTCTTATTTTATTATTCTAAGATCCTTTGAAGGGTTTAAAGAATTTAGAATAAAGTAGAGAATTAAACTGGCCAAGGTATTAAATCCATCGATGTGATCGAGGAAGAGAATACTAAGATGGTAAGTTTTTGATTATCTAATGGAGAATTAGATTCTCACTTTAAGTGAATCTAAGTTTAGTTTCACCTATTTCCTCATTTGGTCTAGGAATTCACCCTAGAACCAATGGTGTTCTTATCAAGTAAGAATATCATATAAGTCAGTGCCCAAAATATCATACGAGATATGATGTGGCAAAAGATCCCTAGCATATATACCTAAGGTTATAAATAAGCTTGCTTCTTTAAAGCGGTCAGTGGGAGATAAGATGAATGTGAATCCATCTTATGCAAATTTAGATTATCTGAAAAGATTATCTAGTAACTGTCTTTTCAGATAATCTTTTTTGCATAAGATTATATTCATCTTATATTAAAACGGTGGACCTTGTGAAGGAGGTAAAATCAGTTTTTAGACATGCTATTTTTTATAAAAGATTTTAGTATAATATCAAAATCTTTATGTAATCATCTAACAAAAGATACTATTTTTGAATGAACTGAAAATTGTTAAAATATTTTTGTTAATCTTAAAAGCATGCTTACATCTGCTCCAATCATGCAGCCTCCAGATTAGACATCTTTTGAAATAATGTATAATGCCAATGACTATGCTGTACAGTTGTCTTAGGATAAAGAAAAGATAAGAAACTATATATCATTTACTATGTAAGTAAAACTTTGAATAGTGCTCAATTGAATATAAAAAAAATAAAAAAGAATTATTTGTTGTAGTTTTTGCATTGAACAAGTTTAGATTTTATCTTGTCGGCTCAGCAGTTGTTGTTTTTAGAGATTATGCAGCTTTGAAATATCTTTTGTTGAAAAAAGATGTCAAGCCTAGATTGATTAGGTGTATTCTCTTACTCCAATAATTCAACATTACTATTCGATATAAGAAAGGAGTAGAGAATGTGGTGGTTGATCATTAGTCGAGACTTATTTGTGATGACTCATTTGATACTTTTTCCTGATGAACAACTATTCAATATTTTTATTTTACCTTGGTTTGCTGACATAGTTAATTTTCTTGTGACCGGAAAGATGCCACCGCATTGGAATTCCCAAGATAAAAAGAAGTTTTTGACCGAGGTGAAAAACTTTTATTAGGATGATCCATACCTATTCAAATAATGTCCTGATCAAATCTTTCAGAGATACATGCCGGACAATGGAAAAGTTAATATTCTTAAATTTTGCCATTCAAAAACATTACAAAGATCTTGTAATGTGGATTTTATTGGCCAACTCTTTTCAATAATACTTATACTTTCAAAAAAAATTGTCAAAATTGTCAAAAGTTAGAATCCATTTCAAAGTGAAATATGATGCTCTACACCTTATCCTAGTGATTGAAATCTTTGACTGTTAGGGTATTAATTTCGTAGGACCATTTCTATTGCCATTTGGTTTTATTTACATATTGGTCGCCATAGATTATATCTCAAAATGGATCAAGGCAATTCCCTATCAAAATAATGATCACAAAATAGTGATAAATGTTTTGAAAGAAAATAATTTAAGTCCATTTGGAATTATTCATCCATTATAAGTGATAAGGGAAAATACTTTTGTAACAAGGTTTTTGAAACATTAATGAGGAAATATGGAATCATACATAAAGTTGCAATCCCTTATCACCCCTCAAACAAATGAACAAGTCAAACATGCTAATAGGGAGATAAAATAAATTTTGGAAAAGACAGTAAACCAAATCATAAAGATGGGTCTTTTAGACTTACCATTACACTTTAGGCATATAAAACTGCTTTCAAAACATCATTAGGCATGTCTCCTTATAGGATAGTTTATGGAAAATCTTGTCATTTATCTCTTGAACTTGAAAATAAAGCTTTTTGGACAATCAAAATGTTTAATTTCAAGCTTGATGAAGCTTCAAACTTGCGTAAATTGCAAATCAATGAACTTCAAGAATTGAGCAGTGATGCATATGAGAATTCTAAAATTCATAAGGCAACAATCAAAGAATTTCATGATAATAAAATTCTAAGAAAAATATTTGAGGTTGGTGAAAAGGTTTTGCTTTATAATTCTAGATTGCATTTATTTCCTGAAAATTTGTGATCAAGGTAGAGTGGTCCTTTTATTGTAAAAAAGGTATATTCTTATGGGGCGATTGACATTGAAAATCCTAGAAATGGTAACATATTCATTGTAAATGGACAAAGACTTAAACCGTTTCTAGAGAATCAATTTTCACAAAAGAAAATTATTTTTCTTTCTAACCCTTGTTATGATGTGTGTGTGTGTGTGTATATATATACATATTTTCTCTAACTTCGTTTGTTTTGTAGGATTTTTTTCTTTTTTTCTTTTTAATTTTCTTTTCTCAATTAAGTGGTAGATAACAGTACTCCATGGATATTGAAGTCAGACGTATCAATTTCTCAAACAACTGAATTCTACGTAAAGTTTCTCTAATTTTTCTCATTCTTTTTTCTTATTCTTTTCAAAATGGATGACGTTTTTCTAACTCTCAAGAAGCAATTTCCTTTTCTTCCTAAAAATATAATTTTAAAAGTTGAAAAAAGTAGGATCAAAAGAATAAGAATGCTTATGAACAAAGGTATCCCAGGAGACATATGATGGATAATTGAACTAAAGGTAAGAGTAGCAAGTGAGTTTTCAAAAGAGTTTTCAAACTTGCTTATTAGATATATGCCTAGTTTGGTAAAATCACATATTCAAAAAAATGAAGAGCAAAAATAATACAAGTTTGTCATAAATGTGCTTGACGGACTTGAAACACAAAGTGACGTTCCTTAGGATTGATTTCTAAAAATCAAGAAGATAAAATTCAATTCAATATGGATGGACTGAGCAAGAATTCTTTAGATGACATTATATTGACTCTTATAAGTTTTCTAGTAGTTATAGAAATATATTTTTTAGTTTCTCTTCTATTTTTAGTTTTTTCTACTTTCATATGTCTTTCTAAATTTCATTTAGTTGAGGAGAAAGGATGAACCTCTTTCATAGAGGTATATTCCATGATCACTATCAAATGCGTGACCATGTCCCATAGCTAGGTTTGATCTAGGGACTTTATCTAATTACTATATGCAATTAAAGATAAAGAAACTTGTCTATTTTATTAATATGATTTGAAAAATATTATTTTTACAAATACAAGAGTATAAAAGACGCCCAATCTAACTAGCGCATCGAGCACTACTCTAATAATGTCCTACTTACCGTAGTGCCAATTGCCCATGTATTTCAGGTCTATCATCTCAAGATGTCCACCGAATTCCTTCTGCATTAGGGGTTTGGTTAGTGGGTTTGCTATATTTTCTACCGAAGTGACTACTACTACAATGTCCCCTTTACTATTTATCTCTCTAATCAGATGGTATCACCTCAAGATGTGCTTGGATCTTTGATGGGATCTTGGCTCCTTTGCTTGCGCAATAGCTCCATTGTTATCATAGTATATCAATACAGGATGAACAACAGATAGAACGACACCCAACTCTTGGATGAAGTTTCTCATCCAAACATCTTTCTTTATAATGTATTAAGCCTTAGTGGTAGAATCCGTGGTCATCTCCTGCTAAGAACTCTTCCAGCTGACCGCACCATCATTTATAGTGAATACATATCTAGACATGGACTTTAAGTGATCTATATTGGACTAAAAACTAGAATCAGCATAGCCTTCTAGTTTCAGTTATCCAAAGTCGTATACAAAAAAGATATCCTTAGTTCTTATCAAGTACTTTAGGATCATCTTTATAGCCTTCCAGTGTTCCTCACCTGGATTTGATAGATATCTACTAGTGACACTCAGAGCATATGCAACATCAGGCCTCGTACATAGCATACCATACATTATGTTTCCAACGATAGATGCATAAGGTATGTTGGCCATTATTGCCCTCTCCTTAGGAGTCTTAGGAGACATAGCCCTTTAAAAGAGAAATGTCATTACTTATTGACAAGAATCCTTATTTGGATTCCTCCATGTTAAACCTCTTTAGCATTTTTTCTATGTATGTAGACTGGATAGTCCGATCATCCTTCTAGACATATCTCTATAGATTTTTATTTCAAGAATAACGGATTTTTCTCCCAAATCCTCATGGAGAACTAGTTAGATAACCAAGTCTTAGTTGACTGTATCATCTACATTATTCTCAATGAGTAGGATGTCATCAACATAAAACACAATAAATATCACTATGCTTCCACTAACCTTTTTGTAGATACAAAGTTCATTGGGGTTTGTATGGAAATCAAATAATTTGATTACCTCATCAAACTGGATGTTCCAGCTTCGAGAAGCTTGTTTGTGTCCATAAATAGATCTTTGGAGTTTGCAAACCTTACCTTTTGGCTGCCTCATATAGATCTCTTCTTTAATATTTCCATTAAGAAAAGCAGTCTTCACATCCATTAACCATATTAGTATATTATGATATCTGATAGTTATAATACGCTGATATGGCTAGCAGTATCAGAATAGATTAAGTATCGCTATTGGCGAAAAAGTTTCCTCATAATCAATTCTTTGCTTCTGAGTATAACCTTTCGCAATGAGATGTACTTTGTAGGTCACTACCTCTTCTTTTACTCCAAGCTTCTACTTGTAGACCCATTTGCAACCAATGGTAACTATTCTTTATGGTGGGTCCACCAAGGTCCATCTCGGATTGCATTGCATCTCACCTACTTCCTAAGTTGATGTTCAACATCGCTTCTCCATAAGTCCTTGGATCATTATCTACGGGGAGATGCTCCTCGTTGTTCTCTAACAAAAAGCTATACCTCAGGTGGTTTTGAGATTCTTTGGAATCTCCTAGGAGGTTGTGTGTCCAAAAGTTCAGCCTCAACTGGTTGGCCCATTACTATGTCTGTTGGGAGGCTCTATAGTTTTTGAATATCTTCAAGTTCCATAACATTGCCATTTCTATCCAATAGAAACTTCTCTTCTAAGAAGATGGCATTCCTTAAAATAAACACTTTTGTTTTGAGGGGTCGTAGAATTAGTATTCAATGGATTCTTTTAGATGCCCTATGAACTTACATAAACTGGATCTCATATACAATTTATGTCTCACTTGCTGCTTCACGTAAGCAGCACATCCCCATACCCTAATGTATTTGTAAGAGGGTGGTTTCCCACACCACATCTCATATGGTGTTTTGAGCATTAACTTTGATGGCACTCTGTTTAATGGATATGCTGTTATTTTTAGAGTATAGCCCCAGAATGAAAGAGAAAGCCTAGTGAAACTCATTATCGATTAAACCATGTCTAATAGGATTTGATTCCTAAAGAGTAGCAGGAAAGGTCCACTAAGAGATAATCCCATTATCTTTTAGATAATCAGGAAACTCTGTGCTCAAATATTCATCTCCTCGATCTGATCGAAGAGTCTTAATACTTAGCCCAATTTGTTTCTCTACCTCGCATCTGAGTTCTTTAAACTTTTCAAAAGCTTCAAATTTGTACCTCATAAGGTAGACATAACCATACCTACAATAATCATCGGTAAAGTTTATGAATTAGTGATAGTTACCACGAGCACTAACTCTTAGTGGCCCACAAACATCTAAATGGATCAAATCCAATAGATCTTTGGTTCGCTCCACTTGTCCAATAAATAGTGATTTGGTCATCTTTCCCTTAAGACATGACTCATATGTTGGCATTCCTTATTCTTTCGAAAGATCGAGTAATTGAGCCAACTTATGAATTCTCTTTTCAGAGATATGGCCTAATCTAGCATACTATAAAAGTTGAGAACTATGATTTGTTGAACGTGGAAAAAGGAGTTATGGAGAGTAATAGAGTATAAACCATTCATCAATATGCAAGAGGTAATCAAAACTAAATCTCTAAAAAAAGAACAACTTCTATGTTTTATTAAAAAAGTAAAACCTTCTCCATCCAAAACAGGAATGGAGGCAATGTTCTTAACTATATTTGGAACATAAAGAAAATTGTTTAAAAATAAAACTACTCTTTTTTCTAAAGCTAAGTTGACACTTTCTATGGCTAATTCAGCAACCTTTGCTCCATTCCCCAATCGCAGGACTGTATTTTCTCTACTTAGCTTCTTGTTTCTTGCCATCACCTATAAATTATTGCATAGTTGAGATCGACATTTGGTATTTAATACCCAAGAAGCATCATTAACTGATAAGTTAACTTTAACAAAATAAATACCTGAACTCTTCAAGCTTGCAAGGTGCTCATTGTAATTCATTTTCTAATACCCAAGTTCACTGTAGTAATAGCATTTGTCATCAGTTTTGGAACTCTTAGAGACCCCACCAGTTGCCTTCATGCCTTTGGATTTTGAGGAACGCTTTCATCTCCCATTCTTTCTCTTCGGCTTTATAGTCTTTGAGTTGGATGAGAATCTAACAAGCATGATCGGCTTGTCCTTCTTCATAGTGGACTCAGTCATCTTCAACACGTTAACCTGCTCAGAAAGGATAGTTTCCATCTTATGCATGTTGAAGTTAACAATGAAGGTGGCAAATGATGGAGACAAAGACTGTAAGATGAGATTTAAATAGAGCTCGTCATCTATAATGACTCCAAGTGACTTAAGCCTTTCTATCAGACCTATCATCTTCAATCCATGATCATGGACTAAAGAGCCCTCCATCATACGGGTCTTAAAAAGCTCTTTCGAGATCTGATATCTCGCATGCCTAGTATGTTCACCATAGAACTCTTGTAGGTGAACATAGATATCATGCGCATGCACATGTACCTTGTGTTGCCTCTGCAACTCGTTTGACATCGATACCATCATATAGCATTACGCTTGTAGAACATCAACTTGTTGTCGATATTATGCAAGCTCTTCCTTTGTCCCATCTACCGACAAACCTACCAGTGGAGAAACATTGAGGATGTAGGATCTCTTCTCAGATTATAAAACAATATTGAGGTTCCTTAGCCAATCGACAAAATTTGGACTAGTTAATTTATTAGTGTCCATAATTGATGCAAGTGAATTTTTAGTCATTTATAGACAATCTACAAAATTTAAACGAGGTAGGAAATTAGCATTCTTTCAAAATATATTCATTTATAACAAGGTCTTTTGTAATAAATGTCTCCCATTATTTTATTCAAATTCCATCACCCCTAATGGCAATTCGGGAAATCTTATTTCCTAGTGGACTTAGGGCCCAATTAATATATTGTATGCCCCAATTTTATGAGGCCATAAAACATATTAAAAGGTAGTTAACTTTTAACAATTGCATCTCCATACAACCCTTAAGATATTTTGTCTTACTTCTTGTAACACCCCCACCATTAAATATAGATATTGGTATAATAATAATTTTGATAAGGCAGCACATGTGTGTGCTTATGTGTGTGTATATATATATATATTTACTTTTGTGAAATGTATCACTTTGAGAAATAGTAAAGATTTTCTCACATATAACCCTTTATATAAAAAAATCACTGTTTATATATATAATTAGCAATTTACACAATAATAATGAATGTAAAAATTAGAATATACCCACAACACAACCCAACAGGTCGTCATCCATGTACACTTGTCCTCAGAATCTGTAGGAACCCCAACAACTTGCCAAGTAAGTCCATGGTGTCAAGTATCACCAGACTCACCTGCAATGTATAAACTATATAAGCTAACACTCAGCAAGTAAAGAATATGCATGTCAAAGAATAATCCACAATATCAAGTCATACATCTCAAAATGCTATGCCCACAATGCAATTCCATGCATCAAAACATTTCTCTCAAAATCATTACTTTCTTGGGCCCCTGACCAATGCTACTATCCCATGCACCGGAAAAGAGTTCTGTACATCACCATAATCCAATGGCTAATAATCATAAAAGCATGAAAATCTATGCACACTCGTACACATGTAAATCCATGCATACAACCATGCAAATCTATGCATACTTCGGTGCACTAGTAGTGGTCAGTAAAATATTTTCCTTTCTCAGAATCATGTCGTGCAATGCAAGATTTATCACAATGCTCGTATATGATACATGCACGTGCCAATGACAATGCCCATGTATGTATGCTCAATGGAGAGCCCTCTACTATGCATATATGATTTATGATATTATATATAATTCACACATCTACTATGTCTATGCATTGTAGTTGCAAATGAATCTTTACTTACCTTTGATCGGTTGTATGTTACTTCTAGGTTTCTTAAGTATTACTCCCCAACCCTAGATGTTAAACAATCTGTAAAAATACAAGATACCAATTACCATCCTCAATTAACAAGTTCATTATACCTAATGTAGTATAAAGATCTTGAATCTCAATTTAACTAAACAACCTTACCACTTAGAAATTATAACCGAATACAACATTCTACGTACCTTTGGTCCATATCTTAAATGTATACTAACCTCACTTAATTGATGTATTATAACTCTTACAACATTTACCTAAATTTTAGGGATCAAATACACCACATCTATGCTGGAACATGTTAATGAACTAAATGGGACAGATTCACCACTTCACATTTTCTTGCTGCCACATTAATTTGCATGATGATTTTGACACCCTTAGACATATTCATTCACTCCACAATTTTTATCACACTTATCTAACATAAAAAACAATATAACCATGTCATAGAATGGCTAAAATGCATGGATATAGCTTCCCAAGTTCAGCTCCTTTCACAGCATACTGAAACAGATTTTTCCTACCATGATAGTTTTACGCGCTTCATGACGTTAATGATTTTGGAACCCTTAAGTATATTCAATCACTCCAAAATTTTCACCACACTTATATAACATATAAAAAGAGACAACCAGGTCATATCCTTTCCAAAACTAATGGATTTAGCTTCCTTAATTCAGTCTCATTCGCAGCACACCAAAGCAGATTTTGCTACTTTGGCAGTTTGAGTGTTTCTACAATATTATTCTCTATTTCAATTTCTAATCAATGAAAATTCATTCCAATACTCTTAACTCATATATAGACATGTAAAGGGTAATAAATATAAATTTTATTCAACATACCATACACTTTTGAAGCCTAAAATACAAGAAAATAGTAAGGTGACAGTTTTTGCCACTAGTATTTCCTATTAAGTGTTTGTCATCAAAAACCTTTTCTTTGTGCACCAAAGTCTAACTAAAAACTTCCTAACACTTTTATAAGAGATATTTAAAGTTTATTAAATAATAAAACCATTCAGAATAATCTAAAAACCAAAGGCAAAACCATAAATAAATGTTACCTATACAGATTTTGAGGTTAAACTTGATGGTAATCACTTCTCCTTTGCTTTTCTTGCTTTTATTTCAACTTGGAATCAATTTGGAGCAATTGTATACCTTAAGGTATGTGTTTGGAAGATGAAAATGGCTGAAATGAGAGTTTGGTCATGGCTTAAGGGTGAATGGTTTGAGGTGTTAGCTTGAGATGTTAGCTTAAGCTTATTAAGAAAGCATGAGGTGGCAAAGCTTGAGGTGGCATGTAATGGTATAATCTGATTTTTTCCTTATCTTTCAGGCCTAATCTTGTGTGTCTCACATATTCTTATTTGGTTTCAACTATCTTAGTCACCCTTCATTCCCATAGGTAATTCCTATGTCCATTCATTCGATCTCCAAACCAATTGACATTTGATTCTTAAATGATTGTCTAGTTTGCATTTCTAAAATCATATGCACATATGGACCTTGTATTATTAGACTTAAATCACATTATATCATGTCCAATATCCTAAGTATGTTAATCCTTGGATGTATACTTTTAAAATACCTCGATCTAATTAAATCAAATCATATAAACTTACTAGTAACACCTTTAACACTTTCAAAATTATAACATATAATCTATGAATATCCAATATATCAACCAATCTATTCTTTTTCTTATTTAAATATAGAATTTTTTAATTAGGTTATAAGATCTCAACCACTAATATCATGTGATAGCATTAGAGGTCTAACGATTAAGAATGCTACATAAGATGCCATGTAAATGTTAATACAAATTAGCATATAAGTAGCATGTAATGAATGAATCACATTGGTCAAGTGAGTGGTGTGAGGATTGGGTATTACACTTCTTCCCATATATCCTAAGTTTATGAGCCTATATGGTACTAAGTGTCAAACAAGACCTATTAAACATCTATGTAGACGGAGCATTAAAATGTTCCACGACTGATGGCCAATGTAGAGATGAGTCCATCCTATGGGCATCACCATGCTTAGTAAAGATCACAACTTTCCATTATAGATTCATTCCATAACTCATGACCAATGACAAAGTAAGGTAGCATCATCAAGTCAACTACTTTTGGCGGTAGACATGAATTATTGGGTCCAACCCAATTTTATCTATATTTACTTGAAATCAAAATTTAAAAATTTCTTCAAGTGGAATTAATTATTTTAACTAAGACCTCATCAATTTAATTCTTAGTTTATTTAGTTTGTTTGCATTCAATTGATGACAAGCATATTATTTGAACACATTAAACAAACCCTGAGCATGCATCTAATACATACAAAATCTGGATAATCATGTGCCATTCCTATGCGATCTATTTGAGCTAAAAATGAATTTAGGTCAATATAAGGGTAACAAAATGAAACTAAAAACTAATTTCTATTACATGAATATATCACATACATTCATGGGCCTTCTCTTAATTCTTCGTCTTGGTCTTTCTTCTTGTCCATGAAAAATAAAAAGAAAAATGTCATCCTATTCTACCATCATTTCAAAAATGTAATGAAAACACAGGAGATTCACTTGTTCTACCAAACAAGTGACAGATCTTTTATTGGCCACTCATCAACCTCCATATATATCAATGCAATATCCAACGTACCCATTTTGTGGTTGTCAAGCAACCAAAATATACATCAAAATGGAACACGGCATGCACAAGGCTACCATGATGCCTCATGTCAAGGACTAATCGTGTACTACCATAACATGAAAATTCTAATTTCAATAAATAACATGTCCAATTAAGAATTTCCAATGGCCTATTTAGTGTATTTGTTCTCTATTAAGCACCTGCATACATGTATTAGCATCATTACACCAATGTCCATGGAGCAAGACATCCTCTTTATGCGAGCATACACTATATGCGTGAGTCTATTAGGCTATTCGATGTCCCATCTCAAAAAGCCCTCAGCTCAAAACTAATTTAAGACCAAACCTATAGAGGCATATTCTATAATTATCATCAAATGCATGACCTTGCTCCATAGCTAGGTTTGGTCTAAGGGCTTTATCTACTTACTATATGTAATTAAAGATAAAGAAACTTACCTATTTAATTAGTATGATTTGAAAAATAATTTTTACAAATACAAGTATAAAACTTACCCAATCTAATTAGCGTACTGGACACTACTCTAACATATTTTCATTTAGGAGAATATCATTTGGTTTATGCAATGCGCCCACTACTTTCCAAATATGCATGATGGTTATTTTTCATGACATGGTAGAAAAATTTCTTAAAATTTTCATGGATAATTTTTTGGTGTTTGAGTCTTTTTTTTATGCATACTTAGCAAATCTTGACTTGGTGTTGGCTAATGTGAAGAGGCAAATCTTGTTTTGAATTGGGAGTGGTGCAACTTCAAGGTGCAAGAGAGAATAGTACTTTGCCACAAAATCTCTCACAAGGGGATAGAGGTGGATAGGGCCAAGGTGGATGTAATTGAGAAATTACCTCCGCCAACATCGATGAAAGAAGTAAGGATCTTTCAAGGACATACAGGTTCTATCGCTGATTCATTAAGGATTTTTCTCAAATTGCTAAACCTCTTTCAAATCTTTTGGTTAAAGATGCCCTATTTCATTTTAATGATAATTGTTTGCAAGCATTAAAGATATTGGAGGAGAAGCTAATCACTTCACCTATTACGGTGGCACCCGATTACAACTTAGCCATTGAACTTATGTGTGATGTAAGTGATATAGCTATTGGGGCGGTGCTTGGGCAAAGAAAGAACAAGGTGTTTTAAACTATTTAGTATGCTAGTCATACTTTGACTAAAGTACAACAAAATTAACTGAAAAAAAACTTCTAGTGGTAGTATTTCATACCTTGTTTTAGCACAGGTGATTGTTTACACGGACCACTTCGTACATAACTATCTTCTTGCAAAGAAAGATACAAAACTTAGGTTGATTATATGGATTCTTTTTTTGCAAGAATTCTACCTTGAAATTGTAGAAAATAAATGTGTGAAGAATGTTGTGGCAGATAACTTGTATAGGATAGAGAGTCCTAATATTAAGATGTGGATATTCCCATTGTTGAAACATTTTCGGATAAACATATGTATACCTTCGCAACACCTCATTGGTTTGCACAATTTGCAACTATATTGTAGCAGGAGCCCTTCCCCAGATCTTTCTTTTTTTAAAAATAAAATGTTATTATCCAATATCAAACAATATGTGTGGGGGGAGCCAATTTTATTTAAATTTTATGCCAATAATATTGTGCAATGATGTGTGCCTAAAGAAGTGATGCAATCTATTTTTCACCATTGTCATGACCGGGAGGTATGTGGTCACTTTGGTCCTACAAAAATAGCAGCAAAAGTATGCCAATCCAATTTTTATTACCCTACTTTATTTAAAGATGCATACTCTTATGTTCCTTCATGTGAAAGGTGCAAAAGAACCGATAATATTTCTAGGAAACATGAAATGGCTTTCAAAAACATTCTTGAATGTGAATTATTTGATGTTTGGGGTATTAATTTTATGGGGCCATTTCCTAGTTCTTGCTCTAATAGATACATACTTATTGCGGTTGAAAATATGTGTAAAGGTGGAAGGATTGAGAATTAATGATGCACGGGTTGTTGTGAAGTTTTTGAAAAAATATATTTCACTAGATTTTGGCACCCCTAAGGCTATTATTAATGATGGGGGTACACATTTTTTCAACAAATAATTTGAAAATCTTTTGAGCAAATATGGTATCACTCACAAAATTGCTATCCCTTATCACCCCCAAATAAGTGGATAAGTAGAAGTGTCTAATAGGGAACTCAAATGCATTTTGGAAAAAATTGTGAGCTCAAGGAAAGATTAGGCATTGCGCCTTGAAGATGTTTTATGGGCATATAGGTTACATACAAAACTCCTATTGGCATGTTGCCTTATAGCTTGGTTTTTGGTAAAGCAAGTCATCTCCCTATTAGGCGACAAAATTTCTTAACTTTGAAATAAAATCTGCAGGGTAAAATAGGTTGCTCCAATTAAATGAGATGGGAGAATTTTGGCACCCAACATATTAAAATGCCAAGTTATACAAGGATTAATGATGTCATTATCAAGAGAGAATTTGCTGAGGGGGGCATCGTGTTGTTATACTATTCAAGGATGCGACTCTTTCAGGCTAAGTTGAAGTTTAAATAGTTCGGGCCTTTAAAGTAACTAAAGTCTTTCCTCCTAGAGTCGTTGAGGTGATCACTCCATCGAACAATACCTTCAAGGTCAATGGGCAAAGATTGAAACACTACGTAGAAAGTGGCGTTGATCGACACTTGTCCTCCATTTCTTTCGCCAACTCCTAATAAAGGCTCTACAGTCATACTATATACTCTAGATTAGAACTCTTTCTATCCCTTACTTTAGTTGCTTTGCTTTTGTTTTGTTTTCATTTTTGTTGTTTCCACCTATTTTATTTGATTTGCTCTCTTCTATTTTGCAGTTATTCATCTTCTTGGTGGTTTGTAGATCCTCATTGGACTTAAAAGGATGCTTACTCGTGGATACATATCTATTTTAGAGAAAGTAATTTTTTTCCCTTATGTTTTTTCTTGCTTTAAACATGGAGGACAATGTTTGGTTTACGTTTGGGGGGATTTATGTTTTTTGTGAAAATTAAGCCTAATTTTTTTATTTTTGTTGAAGAATTGTGTGTGATTCACATATTTTGTGTGATGAAAGTCCCAAAGCAAGCATGTTTTTGTTGACAAAATTGAGTAGGTTCATGTTTGAGAGTAAATTATTTATCATGATGACTAATAACCTAACACATTAAGATAGCTTAAACAATCCATAGATAAACTTACCAATTAATCCATTTTATTTTCAATTCACATTTAATGGATATATAACTACTTTTTAGCTTATATAAGAAGATAAAAGCCTCATGCAAATTGATATATTCTTTCCACCATAAGTGTAACATAATTCAGCAAGCTCACGTTACACCAGATATTTTTTCTAGAGTTCGTTTTATGCCTGACCTCTATTTTTTATTTTTTATTTTTTAAAATAAGTGATGTTTGATAATGTATTGCATGATCTCTAGTTGTATATTAAAGAAATTCAGAAACCAACACAAATAGGACCTAGAGTTCAATACTGCCTCTACCAATAAACAGCCTGTTTAAACATTATATCTTCATAAGGTACATTATAGGAAAAACACACACACACACACACATAAAGAGATTCTCACAAATTGGCACCCAATAAGACCATAAATCTTGAGTTGAAAGTGTAAATCATCATAACCACGAAATCTTGATGAAGATCTTAACTTCAAGTCCCATAAAACTTTTGAACAGGGAAATAAAAGCCGAATTATGGAAGTGAAAAGGAAAAATTAAAAACTTTCATAATTATCATTGAACTATTATCTTTATGCATAATTATTACAATAAAAACATATCCGCATATCAATTAGAATGCGAGACACACAACACATAGACAAAACATTATGTTCATAGAAATAGAGAACGTACCATTTTGGAAATTGGGGTTTTGGGAAGAGTTCTGATGCTAATGAGCAATGCAGAAACATTCCAAACCCTAATATCTTTCCGAACTCAAATATCAGCCATAGGGAGTTAAATTTTTACACTTTACCTCCTCGTACTATTGATTTTGCATCAAACACCCTCTTCTACTAATGAAACCTTCAAATACCACTCTAAACCAACAAAAGTTATATTGATGAATCAAAATACCCTTGAGTTAAATAAAATATTAAATTCACTTTGCCTCTCTATTATAAATTTTATAGTACTCTGCCCCATCTATAATTAAATGTCAATCAATTTGATACCAAATTTTATCTAACACAATTTTTATTAAAAAAGTAATCTTTAATTAAATCTACAATAAATAAATAGCAATATATAACTTTAATACTATATAGAAGACACATTAAATTTTAAAAAACTATGTCACATAAATTTTTATTACTATTATTTATAATATATAGTTTTAATAAGTAAGTATTAATATTAAATTCAAATAAAATGATATTACTTAATGGAGTATATAATTCTATTATGTAAGGTGCGCATCGTAACTCAAATATATTAATGAATCTAATTTTATTATGTAGTTAATTAGTATAGAGGCATGCGAGGCGTGCTTATATGATATTTTGGGGATACCATGAGTGTTACTTCTTGGAGGATCACAGGAGTTGATAGGAGGCGTGCCTCTGGTGGTCACGAGAGGGTGGACCACTTGACTGTGCTCTTATTGACTCCGCCAGTGGGAAGACTTCTGGAGGATCACAGGGGAAGACAGGGGGTGGACCTCTGGTGATCCCAAGAGATGGCCATTGGACTGAGTTAATTTGTTTATGGTAGTATGCTTATTGATATTGTTCAGAGCTTTATCCAATGCATAGTAGGTGGGTCAAGGGCCCAATAAATGAAGTGATTTTTAATAAAAACTCGTTGATTTATGAATACTCAATTTAACATATTTATAGTATCATATCTTAGAGTTGAGTTGTATGAGATTTTATATCATACTCTTGTCATGCATGATTTTTACTTATAGAGTGTTAGCTCATGTAGTTTATGTATTGTAGGTGAATATGATGAGACTTGAGACCTCTGGTTTACTAGTTGGCAATGGAGCTCCTACAGGCTTTCAATGATCAATGTATATGGATGACAACCTGTTGAGCTATTTTGTGGGCTGTATTTTTTATTTTACAGTTATTGTATTATATCTGTATTTTTTATTTTACAGTTATTGTATTATATTAGTGACTTTATCCTGTATATCACTTTTAAAACTCCTTTATGATAAAGAGTTTAGGTTTGTGATGGTTGTGATAGACTTGGTTAATGTTTAATAACTACCTATATATACACAGTGTTACAGGATATGAAAACACTTTACTTTTATCAATATTTTGTTGAATTGAGTAAAAAAAAAAAGTTCTACACATGCATACGTGCACAAATTATGTTGTACAGGTTGTTTATATATATATATTTATACATATTATTGGGAGGTTGTGATAAAGAGTAGTATCATAGCCCAATTCTTAATTCTGTAGACTGTCCATGTACATTATCTTAGAACTTGTGGAGCACAGCCATGCCAGTAAGTTTTATTTTATGTTATATTTCATTATATATTTCATGAATTATATTGGCCATTTGTTATAAATAAAATGGTATTGCAGTCATGGTGAGAACAAAGGGTGAAAGTAGTAGTGGAGCCAGAACCCCAGGAGAGCAGACACCTATTCTGAATAATGCTCGTGATGTTATCATCAATCGACTTACATAGCTT